>CM046863.1:52194273-52286773 GCA_025617745.1 Heliocidaris erythrogramma | reverse complement strand
TATATATATATATATATATATATATATATATATATATATTAAATTATTTACTACAATAAATCAATGTACCTACCTATTTGCTAGTCTTCCGACTACGCAAGCCATTCGAGTAATTAAAGTCACGACAGTGCATATACCCCCCTAGGATCACGCCTTCCTCTGTGCACGTACGCATGACGCGCGCACACAATCCTCCTCTTTCCTTCTCGCAGCCTAAAGAGTTGCAGCTAAGTCACTATCTTGCGCAAAAATTCAGAGTTTGCTACTCTTTTAGCGCGTTTTCTGGTGACTTTTGCCAATATTTCCGTCCTAGACTTGTTTTAATATCTGTTTAGTGTCGGTTTATGTCTGTCACGTATTTAATTTGGTGATATTTGAGCTTAAATTCATACCTCACTTTTCACCTCTTTCGTATAGTAGCCCAGGGCATTCGCTTTGGCGTTTTGCCGGGCGCTCAGCCCTGTAACGTTTCGTTGGTGTTTCGTGTGTGTGGCTGTTGTGTGCATATACCCTTACGGGAGTGTTCTTTTGTTCGTAGTGCGTTTCACTCTCGCTTTGTACGCCCTTTTCTTTACAATTGTTTATTGTTTGACTCTTTTATATCTCCTTACAGGTGATAATGAGTTCTTCGGAGGAAGAGCAATCGAGGTCTTGGTTGCCTCCGTGCTCTTCCAATTCTTCTTCCCTCCCTTCCACTACTCTCACTTATAAGGGCGTCAGCCCAGTGAGTGTGTTGGAGACCTCTGTGTTTCGCTCGCCTACCAGCGAGTCAAACACGATGGTCAGGGGAGGTAAGGGCGTCAGTCTGTCGGCTCGCTCTGGTATTTTTGTACCGGGAACGTCGAGCAAGACAGGCTTTATAGGTAAGTTAGGTGTTCATAAGTCTTCGGACCGAACACCCGTCATTAGCAATTCTAGCTCCTTCCAACTCACGACCACCGCGTCTCTAGTATTACCGGGTCCTCTCGACCCCCGACCACCGTCGGGAGCCTGGAGGGGGCATTAACTGGTAAGACCGCTAAGCGGTCAGCTAATGATGTTACTGGGTCTTGCCGACCCCCGACCACCGTCGGGGTGCCTAGCGAGATTTCACCCAGTGTTACTGGCTTCCCCCGACATCCGACCACCGTCGGTGTGTCTGGGGGAATTACACTCGGTAACGCAAATCCGCATCCCGCTAAGAAGACCTCCTCCTCGAGCAGGTTCTCGCAGCGGAAGACTGCTGGTTCCCGCCAGCCACTGACCAACGTCAGTGCTCCGGGTGCTATTCCCAGCAGTGCTGCAATGCAGCAGCCCGTCCACCCCCGGCAGTCAATGCGAATCGGGGCTCTGGTCGGGGAAGCACAGTCCCTAGAGTTGCGGCCGAATTGCTTCTCCCCACTGGGGAGCCCGGCCCGGACAATTTGGGTAGTAAGGCTTCTATACTGCAGCCTAACACTTCCCGTGCTTCTAAACGGCCTTCTATTACGGTGGCTCACACCCCCGCTAAGAAGCTTAAAGCCAAGAAGGGTAAATCCAAGGATAAACCCAAGTCGGGTAAGAAGGCTCCGCCCTCTCTTCCCCCCGACTCTCAATCTGAGTTGCTCAGATTAATGAGACTCTTTGCTGAGCAGCATGGTTTGGATACTAATCCCCCGACGCTGCCGGTTACTGAGACGGGTTCTCCCCAGTCAGTTATCACTGTGATGGAGGATGTTCCCGAGTCGGACCCCGGTGTTTTCCCGGTCTCCGATATTCATGAGAACCTGGGACAATTTTGTCCGAATGCGGTATCTCGACCTACTCCTCCCGTGCCTGCGGCTCTCGGAGCCCCGCCGGGGGAGGAGTCTGTCACTGGTCCGTGGGCATATCCACCCCCATGGGATTTTCCCCACCGGACAACTTCTCCCGAATTTGATTCTGTCTCGCAGGTTTCTACCCCGTCTGTTTCAGAATCTCAGGCCGGCTACGACCCCCAGCCTTGTCAGGCTATGGCGGCAGATGCCAAGGCCCTGTTAGAGAAGTATATGCCAGAAATTTTTCCCCAAGTCCAGTCGGACAGTGATCAGCCATCGCTGTTATTCAGACAGCATGGCCCGTCTCCTGGTATTCCTCTTACAGAGGACTTCAAACAGGAGTATGGGGATAGGGAGGCACTCACCGATGCGGGTCGGGCTACCCGACGTCCCTTTGGTAGTGCCTTCTCTTTCTATCGGGATGATACCCAGGGCTTCTTTTCAGCCAAGGGTTTATCCCAGGAGATTTTGGGTATGGGACAACGTTTGAATATCAATTTCATGTCTCAGTCCTATAGATCCGCCGAGAAGCCCCTAGTGAACTTTGAAACCAAAGTCAGGTCGGGCTTAAGGCTTTCGGCGTACCTGGGTTCACTGTTACGCCTTCGGGCCAGATCAGTTGAACTGAATGTGACCGAGGGGGACTCCAATTTGTTGGATGAACTCCTGCTTTTGTTAGCTGGACTTCAGTGGTCTCAGCTCTCATCAGCGGCGATTGACATTACGCATCAACGCCGCAAGTTGGCGCTCTCCACACTGGGAGTGCTAGAGAAAGACATCCCGCCTCTCTTGCGGGGTATCCCTTCCTCTTTGGGGCCAGTTTAATGAGGTCTTCCACAAAGAGATAGAGGGTCGCAAACAGGCAAAGGAGATGGCCAGACAATTCTTGCCCACTCAGCCTGCTCGGTCCTTTCCGAAGTCTAAGTCGGTCTCGACAGGCGCTAACCGCTCAAAGCGTCGAGTGACTGTGACTATCCCTCGGGTTGAGACCCCTACCATGGGCAACCGTGGTAGAGGCTCGGCGAGAGGAAGAGGGGGGCGTAAGACCGCCGCCAAGGGCCCGGTCAGGCCCAAGTCGGCCTTTTGATACCTTACCCCGAGTGCTTGTGGACAGTGTAGGCGGGCGGCTCCGGAGATTCCTCCCAGTTTGGGAGGCAATCTCCGGCGACGCCTTTGTGCTATCCGTTGTGCGCGACGGCTTTTACATAGATCTGATAAAGCCAATTCCAAACGGCGCCATCAGAATCCGCCCGCCTCCAATGTCCGCCCTTTTCCAGCAGCACATCTCCTCAGAGATCGCCACGCTGCTGGGAAAGGGCGCTGTAGAAAGGGTGAGAGATCATCCTCATCTCTGTCTCTCCCCAATTTTTGTCATTCCCAAGCGCTCGGGAAGTTTAAGTAGGTTTATACCTCCAGTGCATTTTCGCATGGAGACCTTGGCATCTATTCTGCCCTTGATCAAGCGGGACGACCTTGCGATCTCCCTCGATCTCAAAGACGCGTACTTTCACATTCCCATCCACTCTCTGTCGAGAAATTTGCTGGGATTCGCGTTCCGGGGCGAAACGTTTCGATTTCGTGCCCTGCCCTTCGGGCTGAGGCCGGCCCCTCGAGTCTTTACCCGAATAGTGTCGGCCCTGGCCGCGTTTCTACGGAATCGCGGCCTCCGATTATTCGTCTATCTAGACGATTGGCTCCTAGTTGCAAACTCAGAGTCCCTCCTGTTGGATCAGTTATGCCTTTTACTGCGGCTAACGCAAGACTTAGGCTTTCTGATAAACTGGGAAAAATCGGAATTATCTCCCACACGTACCCCGATGTACTTGGGTGCGGAGATAGATATCCCGAATCAGCTTGCCCGCCCCAGTCGGGACAGAATTCGGACTATCACCATGACCGCACGGTCGTTGCGAGCGGCCCGCAGGGTCAGAGCCAGACAATGGCTTCAATTCCTGGGCTATCTGGCCAGTCTAGTCGACGTCTTGCCAGACTGCAGGCTGTTGATGAGGCCCTTTCAGAGGCACCTCCTCAAGTTTTTCAGACCGGGCAAAGATTCTCCTTTGGGGTGGATTCCACTCCCAAGAGATATCAAGCTCCTTCTCGCCCCCTGGACGAACAGTTCGTTTCTTGTCCAAGGCAAGCCTCTCTGTACCCCTCTTCCGTCAGTTTCTCTGGCGACAGACGCCTCCCTTCTCGGTTGGGGTGGTCATTGCCGGGGCGAGATGATTTCAGGGGACTGGTCTCACTTGAGAGTTATGCCCCATATCAATGTTTTGGAAATGATGGCGGTCAACCTGTCTCTTCATCATTTCAGGCCCGGTCTTGTTGGCCGCACTGTACTCGTTCTTACGGACAATGTCACAGTAGCTGCCTATATCAATCGCCAAGGCGGCACTCGGTCTTCCTCTCTGAACACCTTAGCTGCCCAGTTGTGGAGGTGGTGCCGGTCTATGAACATTATTCCGGTAGCCTCCTACATTCCCGGTCAGGACAATCTGATCGCGGATTTTCTGTCTCGGGGCAAATGCCTCCCGTCAGAGTGGACTCTTCATCCGGAGGTGTTTGCTCTTCTCCAAGAGGTGTGGGGTCCTCTGGAGATCGATCTGTTCGCCTCCACCCTCAATCACCGACTCCCGAGGTATTGCTCGCGGGTTCGGGATCAGGAGGCGTGGGCGATGGATGCCTTTTCCCTCCATTGGGGAGCTATCCGGGGATACGCTTTTCCCCCCATTCCTCTGATCCCTCAGGTCTTGAGGAAGGTCAAGGAGGACGGGGCTTGGCTCTAGTTGATAGCCCCCCATTGGCCAGCGAGACATTGGTTTCCAGACCTGCTGAGTCTCCTGGCCGGCCATCCGTTTCCCCTTCCTCTCAGGGAGGATTTGATAATTCAACCCCTCTCGGGGATTGTTCATCAACGCCCAGCGGTCCTCCACTTGACTGCCTGGCCGTTGTTGGGGAAGACGCCAGAAACTCGGGGCTCTCCGAGAGGGCCTCCCAGTTTTTTATGAGAAGCCGTAGAGACTCCACTAGAGATCTCTACAACTCTCGTCTAGGGGCCTTCTTTTCTTGGTGCGAGAATCAGGGTGTCTCGCCACGTGAAGCCCCTATTGGTGTTATTGCCGATTTTTTGATCTCCCTTTTCGATGAGGGTAGATCGATTTCAACCATACGTGGCTATCGTTCGGCTATTGCCGCCGTCCACGTTGGTTTTGCTGATGGTTCGGGAGTCTCCAACTCCCCTCTTTTGGCTAGGTTGACTCGCTCCTTCTTCTTGCAGCGTCCATCAACTCGTAGCCTGACTCCTTCTTGGACCCAAGGTCCTTCACGTGCTTGCGAAGCCACCTTTTGAACCTTTGGGTAAAGCGTCCCTTCACCATTTAACGGTCAAGACGCTGTTTTTAGTTGCTATTGCTTCTGCACAGAGGAGGATTACTCTTCATGCTCTGTGTATCACACCGGGTCATATCCGTTGGGAGAACCATGGTGTGCGACTTATACCCAAGCCCTCCTTTATTGCCAAAAATCAGACTGCTTCCTCTGGACCAGTTGAGATTTTTCTTAGACCGCTGTCGGACCATTCCTCGGTGCAGGAGGATAAGGTCTGGTGTCCGGTGAGGGCCTTGAAATGGTATTTAGATAAGACTAAGACTCTTCGTAAGAGTGATCAGCTTTTTGTCATCACTCGAGAGCCCTTTTCCCCCGCTTCCAGAGAATCCATTTCTAGATGGATAGTCGAAGCGATCCAGGCAGCTGGGCCGGAGGCCCTATTAAGTGATGGGAAGCCCCGTGCTCACGATACCAGGGGCATCAGTGCCTCTTGGGCTCTTTTCCAAGGGGTGCCCCTAGTGGACATTATGAGGGCAGCCTACTGGCGCTCCTCCACGTCCTTCACATCTTTTTATTTGAAAGATGTTCTGTCTGTTGAGTCTTTTTCTAACAAGACGTTGCAAGCTGCAACGTCATCCTTGGGTTCCTGTTGACCTTCCTCTTGGGACATGCCCCCCATTTGAATCTGTGCTGGTCTAGCAAATAGGTAGGTACATTGATTTATTGTAGTAAATCAGTAAAATCAGAAGTGATTTTATTATTTGCTAGATAAATCTATGTACCTACCTATGTCCCACCCTCCTACCCCACTCCTTGCCTAGCAACATGTCAAAGTTTGTCTGAGGTTGCTCGTAAAGAGGAGGATTGTGTGCGCGCGTCATGCGTACGTGCACAGAGGAAGGCGTGATCCTAGGGGGGGGGGGGTATATGCACTGTCGTGAATTTAATTACTCGAATGGCTTGCGTAGTCGGAAGACTAGCAAATAGGTAGGTATCTAGCAAATAGGTAGGTATCTAGCAAATAATAAAATCACTTCTGATTTTACTGACTTCAAATAATTCAATTTGACTAAATTGTGTATTGAATTCAAAATAAATCTTTTAAACAGTTTACAAAGATTTTTTTTAAAACTATATTACAAATATAATTTCATGACATGAACATTTTCTTTGAAAGAACTAGGCAAGCTGAATATATTTTTGTCTGTTCGCGATGAAAATCTGCAATAATTAGAATCATTGTTAACTACCATATATATCGGTTCACAATTTGTTTTAGTGATGTATTATACATATAATAAAAAAACAATTTCAGTATTTACAAGGGCTATAAAACTATACGAAAATTCTCAAACGACTCTAAATACATGTATATCTATCAAAGATTATTATTTATTATTTTATCATCGGTATGGCTGCGTCACATTTTCCACGATCTCCGGCCGAATTTGTAGATCGCCACAAAGTCCTCGAATTTCAAATCCGCCCGGGAGTCGAGCGTATTGTTTCATTTTAAATCTACCTTGTCACATATTAGACGGGGCTCGGGCGAAGCCCTTTGATTAATAGTGATCAGAAGTCGCCCGGCGCCCGTCAGTAACAAACAGGAGTCCGGCGAAGCCCGCTCGATGTAAGTCCGGACGCCGTCCGGTCGATGGTCAATAGTTCTGTCGGTGCCTGCCGACACCCGGGCGATGCCCGGGTAAATTCTGCCTGACGTCCTGTCTACCGTCCTCTGAGGCCTCCGCGTCTCGAAAATATCGTCTGTTTGGAGCCAGAATGGAGTTAATTCTATGTTGAAGTATATGAGTATACGTAAGGGGCAAAATTCCTGAGTTGATAGGAGGAGCCCTGCCTGAGCCCGTAGAAGCCGTCCGTCGCCGACCCGACAACAAAATGGAGCGCGCTCGAAGCACGCTCGATTCTGTAGAAGTCAGGCGACATACGGAAAGGGGTCGTTCGAGTATCGTAGGGAGCCCGTGCGGCGGCCGCGCAGCTCTGCCGACCTCCGTCCGAATTTTAAAGCCAAGAAAATGGTCTAAAATCGTAGGATTGGTGACCGAATATCGATCGAATGTTTTCCGATGCCCGAACGGTTTCCAGGTGACCTGTTTACGATCTGTGGGACCTCAAATTTCGCCACTGGAAAATCACTGAATTCGGAGCAGGTTTCGGTGCGCGGCAGAGCCAACAGTGATCGAGCAGACACCGGCCGCATTCCGGCCGTGTTCCGGGCGAAAATGACATTTTGAGCTCGCAAAGAAGTCGGGCAGGCTCTGTTTTGGATATGTGGCGGCCCCTGTAACAAAGGATGTGGTGTAATGGCAGGTGTAATATAGGGAGGGCGTTGATACATGTATATTTTTCAACAGATAAACACATATCTCAAACGTTCTTGGAATTTAGAGGAGAGAAAGTCTTACGAAAATGTCAAGGCCTATTTGAAATAATGATGTTAAAAATTGACCTTAATTTATTCAAAGGAAACATAAAAAGACTTGCATGACATGTTCAGTATGGAAGAAGTTGGTGTAAGAATAATTTCATCATCGATCAAAACTAGTATTGTTCTTATCTTACCTGTACAAAGTAAGGTATGTCTTCATGGATGTACATCCGGAGAGTGATGTCTTCCCCATGTGCCATGTCAATGGGAAGAAAAGGGGTACACATCATTCTTTTACCATCAGCGTGATTATGAAGCTTCATGGGTATCCAGAGCTGTACCTTGTCCTTGATGACGGATACAGCATTTATGATGAGCTTGATTTCCCTTTCCTTAATTATACATTGCGTATCACTCCCTTGAAAGGAATTCTGTCGTTGAACTGTAAGCAATTGCATATCGACAGGATGAAACAATGTAGAATGGAAATGTACAGTATTTCAAAATATTTTAGTGTTTGCTTTCTTTTGTAATACTCTAATTGATAAGAAAATGACTTGGGCTATTATTCAGGTTTTTGCTAGATCCTTGGTTTAGTACATTCATACTAGGTACTCATGTAGTGATAAATCAAAAAGGTATGATGAAATGAGATGGGAATTAGATTTTTTATAAGTGAATGAGAGAGAAAACATATAAATAATCATTCAAAAACATTATAGTTGATACCTCTCTACTTTATATCACTTATCCATTAACTATTTCATTGTGTAAATTTAGACAGCCACTTGATTTAAACAAGTTTGTGTGTGTGTAATTGGGTTTGTACAGACGTGTATCAATCAGATATGATTATTTACGTCTGGGACCGACCTTTAATGTCACCATCCGAAAGAAGTGACTCAGTCTCGAACCTGGGTCCGCTGAATCAGTTTATAACTTCCACTGGTAGCTGGATTACAGGCGCACGCCACAACGCCCAGTTAAGGTAAAAGACGGAAGATATCTATCTGAAAAGCATTATTTTTTTTTGCGTTAACAACTCCCTTCCATCCTCCTCTTCACTACTAACTTGAATTTGATCCAGCTTCCTTCCAGATAATGTCAGCATGAATAGATGATGACTTGGTCACTGTTGTGGCATGAGGTATAGTTAACGTTATAGGTTGTTCCGTGGAATAACGCCATTGTGCAGGGAAAGTGATGTCAATACCATGACCTGTAAGAAACTCCCTCTCTCGTAGAGGTGGAGGATCCGGAGCGAGGCCAATAGAGACATTGTGGAATGAGCCAGCCTGCACTGTCCCCGATGGAATAGACATTGTGACGTCACAACCTTCCATGTATAGAATTCCTCCCTCACAGCCAATTTTCCGACGACAATGTTGCGATGACATTGACACAGGTAGGTCTATAATTATCATATGAAACAACAAAACAAAAACAAAAAGAATCAGGGTTTTCCAATAAATGACAGAATATCACCAATGCGATGTTTATCCAATTACTCAATTAATAACACTAGATCCGAGCTAGAAAAGAAATTATTTCATCAACATTATACAAAAGATTATGTAAGAAACGAATGCTGAACCAATTCAGATAGGGAAAAAATCCGCCGCTTAGTCTACTTTAACGGGAATATTCATTTCCACTTCTGAAGATTTGTATTAAAGAGTACAGAATCTACTGCTAGTGTTTAAACGTTTACGATAATCTGAAAAAAATGAAGTTGCGTTTTCTTTTACAGATCCTTATGAACAAATTTATTGCATGATCAACAAAATTCCAATGAAGTACGTACCACGCAAGGTATGAACATCCTCTTCGGTTAAGCTGCTAAAGAGAAGAAGTATTGGTATTGATATATTGGTGTATAATTATGCTTTAATATGGATCATACGCTTAAGCTTTCAGCCATAGAAAACAGCCATAGTTTTATGTTATTAAATGTTATGCCATCATCTCATTAGATTGATTTAACTTTAATACCATCAACCGATGTTCATTAAACATTCTAAAAGAAAAAAAAAACACACGTACACACACACACACACACACACACGTTTACATGGCTTTACTTCCGAGGACAACTATTGTTCCTCTATTGTTACTCGTCCTCGGACAGTCGACGGAATAAGGCATAAATTCATTGTTCGACGTTCGAGGACTATTGTCCGCCTTCCGAGGACCATTGTTGTCATGATTTTTTTTTTGTTCTCTGTCCGAAAATGTCCTCGGACATAATGCTAAACAAACGCACACACACACACACACATAAAATAATAATAATAATAATTATTATTATTATTATTATTATTATAATAATAATAATGATAATAACAATTTTTAGCGAAGAGAAAGAATGACCCTCTTGACCTTCAAACCTTGTTTTCAAAAGACAGCGAATAATGATAGAAAAGAAATTAAAGGGTACCAGTCACAAACTAATATTTTGCTCTCTATGTAAGGGGATTCATGTCGTTATACTATATTCAAAATATTGGATTCTAATATTAATTCTATGAACAGATATTGCAATTTTAATAACACTCTTTACAATCGTAAAACCGACATGTGAAAAGACTACTCGATTATTATTATTATAGTACGCGTTCGCCAAGATAAGGTCTAACGCGGAACCAAACTCGAAGTTCAGTTCCGCGCTAGCATTTTCATGTTCTCCTTTATTTCTTTAATACTCCTTAACTGTTCACCGATAGAATGCCAGATAAAGTTCTTATTTTATATTTTATACCTGTACACAAATTATTTCTACAGGTGATTGGTACACTTTCACCCGGGGGGGGGGGGGGGGTGTGATGGGGGTGCCGCCGGCCCCCCCCCCCCCAGAAGGCTGAGCATGCTGTAGCTAAAAGCAATTAAAAAAAGACCCTGAAACGCTGAGGACCTTTTTTTTTCTTCTTTTGGACTTAAAAAGGGACCCTAAAATGCTGAGGACCTTTTTCTTTGCTCACAGCACCCCCAGTAACAAAATCGTTCCCATGTGCCTGCCAGGTGGTCCCTGTATTATGCCTACGGGAATGAGATAAATCGAGAGTCAACATGTTAATTTCCACTTTGTTTGATTGAATTGGCTCATCTGAAATATTTTTGATATTTTACTCACCTCCAGAATACCATTTGTCTAATCCGCTCATCTCTAGCATACTGTATTGGTTTAAACCCGTCGTTATCCTTGATATCCACCTTGGATCCTTTGTTTATGATATATCTTATCAGAGCTTCTGCGTTGGTTATATCATCACTACTCTCTTCTTTTATCTACCTTGACAAAGAAAAGGTTCTCGTTATTATCATTTCTTAACCACATGAAGTAAATTATTTTGAATACATAGTCAAATGTTTAAATTCACACGTTAAACACACACGTTTCCAAAATGCTCAATTGGAAGAGAAGATTTCATGCGGCCCGCAAAAAGAGTGTAGTAAAAAAAAATGTTTTATGTATATGGATACAACGAAATACATCATTCTAACTATTTATTTTAATAAAGGTATCGCAAATAGCATTTCATTATTACCCGTTCCTTTTCTTATCACGTAGGCCAATAGTTGGGAAAAAACATCAAACGAAGAAAAGAATAAGGATAATAAAATGGGAGGGGGTATTCTAACATTGTTCAGCCTTCCTTAGATGGTATATTTGGGTATGTATGCACATGAGGCTGGTTTTGAGGGCTAAAGCCCCTTCCCCGATAATAATATCTAAATTACCCGGCATTCGGGTACCCACCGCCTCATTTTCGGGCAGTGAAATGGTCTCTTTGTATTTTAAAAATCTTATCTAAACTAGCACATTTTCATGGCGAACTTATATTTTTACGGTTTTAAAATGGTTTTTTTTTTGCTCGCTTGCTGAATTGAAAAACCCGAAAGCTTATACGCAGTATATTCGGGCAAGAGACATCAGTCCCATGCATTTCTGTATATGTATGTGTAATACTCAGTGGCCCGCGAATAGTTTCTGGAATATTTCTGGCCCGTCTGACAAAATAATTAAGAACCCATGCCATAGAGGCTTTATATTGATATAGGATTTTAGAAATGTGTTTATGTTAAATAAATGTAGTCGTTATATAGGATTAACTCTAATATGAGAGGTCCCAGGGTTGAACCTAGCTTGCCCAGTGCTTGAATGCATCCTTTAATAGACAAGGTGTTTGGTCCATTCCCCCCCCCCCCCCCCCTCTCGTATGGTGTATTAAATGGGTATCTAGAAATGGTATCTAAGGTAATAATGATCACACACAGAGCAGTGTTAATGATGTACTGTATACGCTCATCCCACACCCGAAATGTCCTGCATTGGTTGTTTATAGCAAAATGTATACAACAATAACAATGATACTACTGGAGGGGCGAATTGAAATTCCGTATCACCACAGTAATTCCCTCCAGATATACATCATTTTGTAAACGCATTTTGCCCCTTTCTGTATAAAACTTGCTTACGTTGTTCTGGGCGTTCTCTATTTTATTGATATATAAATTAAATCCTTATTCCCCCCCCCCCCCAAAAAAAAAAAAAAAAAAAATCATCGGATGTCTATAACGCAAAATGTCGAAATTAAGGATTCAATTATTGTTTTAAAATATCTTAAATGTCAAGGAACTTCATCCTGCACTGTTCACTATTTTGGCTTGTAAACATTATAATACTTTTTATATTTTCTCCAAATATTTGCACCTGCATTTGTCTACTCGTGTCCTTTGAGGACTGTCACGTTGAAAATGCTAAAATATCTTTTTCTGTCTTTCCCTTAATTAAAAGAGAAAATGGTTTGAATGATG
Organism: Heliocidaris erythrogramma; assembly: GCA_025617745.1. NCBI lineage: Eukaryota > Metazoa > Echinodermata > Echinoidea > Camarodonta > Echinometridae > Heliocidaris > Heliocidaris erythrogramma. The sequence continues at coordinate 52,274,470 of CM046863.1, read as the reverse complement.
AAAGAAGTAAATGTTTGTTGTGTTTGTTGGTGCTGACTTTTTTATTATAAGAGTCTCAAGCCATGAAATAAGGAGTTGGTGTGAATTCCAGATGGTACATCGCAGGCATTTCGCATAATCTTCTTTTTAATGTAGTTAGCTTACCTGTATTAGACGCATAGGTATTGCCCCACACATACAACTGAGTGCAATACCATGCATATAATAGAACTAAAAGGCATTACAAACTTCGAGGAACATTCTGAGGAAACAGAAAATGAAATCTATGTATATAAATAGTTATATATTTGGCATTTTATTTTCTACTTCATGTGCGGTTGCAAAGACAACGGACTATCAATACAAACCCCTAGAAATGTGGAAAGGTTACAGCATAACAATTACTAAGAAAAACCCCGCCCACGACAACATTGCTTTCTTTTTCATTGAGGAAGATTTCGACCTTTTTTAAGTTGTCAGATAATGCTACTAATCTTGAATCGTATTCGCCATATGATATTGGTTTGCGAAATGGCAAGGGAGAGATATCCTACGTGGTAGCTTTTTTATGAATAATAAGTGGTGTTAAAAAAAATTAGAGCATTCAGTTGGAAAATGTATAGAGGACTAAGATATGAAATACTTAACCTGTTGCAGAGCTGGTGTCCCTGCGACCCGTCTCTCATTACAGTGACATAGTCTAATTGCTAGATGTAAAGGTGTCTGACCGTCATTTGACTGAAGATTTAAATCAGTACCGTATGCTACCAACTCCTCAATGATTGATGTTAACCCACCTATAGTTGCAAGGTGAATGGGTGTCAGACCAGCACTGTCAACGCCATTAATACACGAGGTGTCCTGTGAAACACACATATAAATTGTGGACTTCTTATAATTATGATTAAGCAATAATGGTGTAATTTGCATATGTATTTTAATTGGGTCAGTGTACGCATATTCTTATACTGTATATCTATATTTTTGTGGTAATACCCATCTATCATTGATAATAATCAAACATTACTATCAATAGAGAAGACAATAGGAATAGCCCAGGCGAAACATATCACTAGGCCCGAATAGAAGAGGTAAGGGTACCAGTGGTTACTGTTGATGAAATGGTAAGTAGTAAAGTAGGAGGAGGAGGAGGAGCAGTTTTGGAGATGATGGTTGTATGAGAGATATAATAGTTGTTTAGATTCATATATTTTAAATGACCCGAATTACTGTCATATTTACCTCATCGAGTAGATACCTTGCGGTATCAGCATTTCCTGAGCTAAGTGCAACATTTATCGGTAATTGGCCTCTTCTAGAAAGTCTCTTAATCATATTGTCATTCCGATCGAGTAGATCCTTCACCAACGCTTTATTCCCACTGAATTCAGAAACAAAGTGGAGAAATTTCATATGTTATTCACTTGAATTAACCCTAAAAGGGCAGGGGAAGGGGAATGGAATCCCCGGACGTTTGCCGCAATGTGTTCGAGGATAAATGTTTTGCGCCGCCAGCTTTCATAACCTTATTGCCTACAGTTTTACGCATCCTTTGATACATTTCATTCGGGTACACTTCGGATATAGCGCAGCATCAGAAGTCGACGCGCTGTGCGCGGCCTAAAGCCCGGCGCACACTATACGATCCGACTGCGACCCGATTTTCGAACAAATTGCAGTTTGCATTAAATGTGAAAGTTTAAAAGAGTGAAATTATCTCATTTGAAGTAATGATACGAATACTAATATTGAAATTTTTGTTAACTGCAATTCTTCTGGTTAGAGTAAAGGCCAAATCGGCTTCAAATCTTAGTCGATCGCAAGATTGGTATGACGTCACTACGATTTGGAATTTAATTCGCTTTTATTCCTACACGGGGGCTCGCAGTAGCCCGGAATTTCGATTTTAGTATTCATTCTACTATTCAGAACTTTGATCACGAAGATTTTACATGTTTGAAGGTTCATATCAATGTTAACAACTTTTCCCAAAATCGCATCGTAGTCAGATCGTGCAGTGTGACGCCGGGCTGAAGTGATATTCTCTCCATGGATGTGTATTTTACACAATGCGGAAATTTAAATTCGCGAATATATAAATAATCAATTATTTTGAGATAAAAATATGAAACTTTGCAGGGTTATTCTTTATAAGATACTTGTATATGTGTGTGCTAAGTTTCAGAAATTGCCATCACTCCACGGCCGAGATCCCGGGGGGGGGGGGGAGAAATCCACCCCCACCTCCCCGCCCACCCCCAGCTGGGAGAGCGCCCAAATAACCCGGCCTTTACAGGGTTAAAATTAGGGTGCATGCTTAAATACCGAATTCTAGCAAATTGATACTAAAACATACTGCAAATTTTTATTAAATGCAGTTAAATAAAGAAAGGTTTATTCAAAATAAGTTTAAATCAACTTGCATTCGAATTGAATATAAATATGATATACTCTCACTCTCGTTTGGAATGTCATGCGTTATGTCTCCATTATTCCATACACTGAATTATTAAAAGGCAATGAACATAAAAACTATCAGTAATATGACATCATTATAGGCTTGTTTGCTTTGATGATGAATTTAATATGTATGCTATCATCTACGATGCAGAGAAAAATATGCATTGGATAAAAACTCTATCAAACTTTTGTGGTAGTTTTTTCACCTAGTTGCACCATAATGAAGAGCCGTCCATCCTTCTGCATCTTCTGTTTCAAAGTCTGCATTGTTCTCCAGCAGCAGCTGTACACAGTCTAAATGTCCTCCCCTTGCGGCCAGCATCAGCAGCGTGACACCCCTTAAGGTCTGTAGAATAAACAATATGTACGGTCTGGCATTATAGCCTATGCTCATTTTAAGAAATGAACATGAATTGCCTTACAGAGGTGATGATAAGGGAGAAAACGAAATGTTTTTACATAGATGGTCCTTTATTTTATAGAGTTATAGCATCCTTTACGACTAGGAGGGCTTGATATATTTCTTCGTAATGTTGAAATTAGTAATCTGTGCAAATGATATTCTTTCAGGGAACATCCACACTAATATGCAGAGTCTTTCGGAAGCGCATAGAGATATATCATCTCAGTGATATACTGATTGATTGATTGATTGATGCAGGTTTTATTTCATCTCATTTTTCCATATACAAAACAATATGATTACAATGTACAGAACCATGAAATGAAAAAGGAACCTACTGGAAAGCATAGCTTGTTTGTGTAGGTTCCCAAGAATAAATATAACATTAACATAATTATCTTTATAACATGGGAAATTGAAAGTGAAATACATGTTTGAGAAAAAAATATATATATACATATGTATATACATACATTGGCATGCATATCTCTCAAAATTACATAATTAATCAAGTAGTCATGAATCCTGTATAAATAATGAATTTTTCATAACAAGATGCTTTACACCGAAGATCAAATGATAAGACAGGACTCAGAGGACAAGAAACTGAGAAGACAATACAAGACAAAACGGGACAAAACAAGACTGCATCGAATTGGTACTGAATTGGAAACTCTGCCAGTGTGATGTCCTTTTTGGTGAAAAACTAAATTTAAAAAAAAGAAAACCTTTTAACGTAAATGACAATGACATGTTAACCTATATATTTCTTCATCATAAGTATGACATAAAAATTTGCTTCGTTAAAGCTTGAGATTCATGAAACCCCATGTAGAAAGCAATTGGAGAGTAGCTCGAGTGTCACATTTAATTAGCCAGACCGCCGCTCCAGTTGTATTCACGACATTCTACTAAGCACATTATGATTGTTACCAATCGGATTTCTGTGTGCTTCTATCATGTCTACTGTTCATTTACTTTTGTTCAAGTCAATTAAATTGTATTCAACGCATTTAAAAAGCAGCATTCTGTTACTATTTTCTTTAAACAAGACATAAATTCTTGTATACTGGCAAATAATTCTTATTTTCGATTAGAGAACGACAGAACTATATTACATAGTCTACATATTATGGTCACATGTCCTATACATTTGAAACGGGTAAATGGGTATATCAAAATTTTTCATGAAATAAGTGATTGAAACCATACCTGAAGTCCCACTTCAAGAGCACTGTAGCTATTTTCCGATGTAGTTCTTGAGTTGTTCGTTAACAGATATTCCAAACATATCAAGTGACCATTATCTGATGCAAAGTGAAAAACTGTCCAACCATAGTTATTACGTGCTTCAATATCTGCTCCTTTATCAATGAGATATTTCAGAATGTCGAGATGGCCCTTACGAGATGCAGCATGGATGGGTGCATCTCCATCATTTGCTCCTTTGTTCACATCTGCTCCTTCTTTCACTAGATAGTCAACAACATGAGGGTGATCTTCTTGTGAAGCCACATAAAGTGGTGTGTAGCCATCGTTATCATTCATGTTTATATCAGCTCTTTTGCTAATAATATACTTGACAACATCAAGATGTCCATAGAATGATGCGATAAAAAGAGGAGTCTGACCATTATAACCTCTCCTATTTAGATCCGCTCCTTTATCAATGAGATACTTTACGATGTTTAGATGACCTTTATGTGATGCAGCATAAAGTGGTGTGGAACCGCTATTTGCTGCTTTGTTCACATTTGCCCCCGCATTCACCAGACATTGAACAACATCAAAATGACCTTCCTGTGCAGCAATATATAGAGGAGAACGCTTTTCGTCATCACCCATGTCAACATCTGCTCCTTTGCTGATAAGATACTTGACAACATCAAGATGTCCATAAAATGATGCGACAAAAAGAGGAGTCTGACCTTTATAACCTCTCCTATCAAGCTCCGCTCCTTTATCAATGAGATACCTGACTATGTTAAGATGACCTTTGTATGATGCTGCATATAGAGGTGTCGAGCCGTTATTTGCTGGTTTGTTTACTTCTGCCCCTGCGTTCACTAGACATTCAACCACACCAAGATGACCAAATTGAGAAGCGCCAAAAAGAGTAGTGTATCCTTCTTTATCACCAATATCAAGATCTGCTCCCTTTCCAATGAAATACTTCACAATGTCTATATGACCTTTATGTGATGCAGCATCTAGAGGTGTTAAGCCATTATTTGCTGCTTTGTTCACATTTGCCCCCGCATTCACCAGACATTGAACAACATCAAAATGACCTTCCTGTGCAGCAATATATAGAGGAGAACGCTTTTCGTCATCACCCATGTCAACATCTGCTCCTTTGCTGATAAGATACTTGACAACATCAAGATGTCCATAGAATGATGCGACACGAAGAGGAGTCTGGCCATTATAACCTCTCCTATCAACCTCCGCTCCTTTATCAATGAGATACTTCACGATACTTAGATGGCCTTTATGTGATGCAGCATAGAGAGGTGTGGAACCGCTATTTGCTGCTTTGTTCACAGCTAGTTTTGCATTCACTAGACATTCAACAACACCAATATGCCCTTTCTCTGACGCATAATAGAGGGGTGTGAAACCATCTCTATCACCCACATCGAGGTCTACCCCTTTACGTATAATATACTTTACAATATCTAGATCACCCCTGGAGGATGCATTGATGAGGGTGGGATGAACGATATCAGATTTATTTCCAAGATCTGCTTCCTTAGACATGAGGAATTTCACTGTATCTTGATGGTTATACCGTAATGCAATCCCTAGTGGGGCATAACCATCATGTGATACTTTGTTTATATCTGTCCTCGCATTCACAAGACACTCAACAATGACAAGATTACCTGCCTGTGAAGCGATATGAAGAGGAGTACAATGATAACGATCAACAATATCAAGCTCTGCACCTTTTGAGATAAGGTATTTTACAACTTGGATATGCCGTCCTTTTACTGCTGCATGTAAAGGTGTACCGCCATGTGCTGATTTTTTGTTCATATCTGCTCCTTTATTCACGAGACATTCAACAATGTCGAGAAGTCCTTCCTGTGTAGCGATGTAAAGAGGTGTGTTACCATCGATGTCATACCTATCAAGGTTTTCAACTTTACCTATAAGATATTTGACTATATCGAGATAACCATTAAGTACTGCATGACGAATGGCAGTAGTGCCGATCACATCTCTGCTCCCAATATTTGCTTCTCTAATGATTAGATATTTAACAATATCTATGTGACCCTTGATCAAGGCAGAATATAACGGTGAATGACCATCTGTTGATAACTTGTTAATGTCTGCTCCCGCATTTCCAAGGTATTTAACGACAGCAAGATATCCATGTCTTGAGGCGACATGAATAGATGTATAGCCGTCCTTATCACACTTATTAATTTCTGCTCCTTTTGAGATGAGAAATTGTACCACCTCATGCTGACCCTCCTGTGAAGCGGCATAGAGTGCTGTGTAACCATCGTTATCACACCTATTGAGTTCTGCTCCTTTTGATACAAGATAATTCACTACGTCAAGATGACCTTTTAGAGATGCGACATGAAGAGATAGTCTCTCCTTATATGATGATTTATTTACATCCGCCCCTTCATTCAGCAGACATTCAACAATACCAAGGTGACCCTCTTGTGAGGCGACATAGAGTGGCGTGTAATCGTAGTTATCACCAACATCCAGCCTTGCTCCTTGGCTGATAAGATAATTGATAACATCAAGATGTCCATAGAATGATGCGACACGAAGAGGAGTCTGACCATTATAACCCCTAATTTCAGGCTGCGCTCCTTTAGTGATAAGATATTTCACAATGTCAAGATGCCCTTTATATGATGCTGCATAAAGAGGTGTGGACCCACTTTCTGCTGCTTTGTTCAGATCAGCTCCTGCATTCACTAGAAATTCAACAACATGAAGATGTTTGTTCTGTGACGCGTAATAAAGGGGTGTGAAACCATCTCTATTCCCCAAATCGACTTCTACCCCTTTACGTATGATATATCTGACAACATCGAGGTAGCCCTTAGAAGATGCATTGCAAAGTGCAGCTGGCCCGACGTCAACTTTCCTGCCAATGTCTGCTTCTTTTGTCATAAGAAACTCCACAATATCTTGGTGGCCTTTTATTAATGCTGAAGAAAGCGGTGTGAAACCAGTGTGAGATGCTTTACTGATATCTGCTCCTGCTTCCACTAGACATTTAACAACATGAAGGTGACCATCTTGTGAAGCGGTATTAAGAGGTGTGTAATTATCGTTATCATCTACATTGATCTCTGCACCAATAGTTATGAGATATTTCACTACATCGAGATGACCACGGGAAGCTGCATCATGAAGTGGAGTTTTACCATTGTTTCCCCTCTGGATAATGTCTGCTCCTTTAGAGATGAGATATTTTACAACGTCCAGATGGCCATTTAGCAATGCACAATGAAGTGGTTTATCATCTTCTTCATACAACGTTTCGTTCACGTCTGCTCCTGCATTCACTAGACATTCAACAACATCCAGATAGCCCTTTTCTGAGGCGATGTAGAGTGGTGAGTAGCCATCGATATCAGCCTCATCTGTTTTTGCTCCCTTAGAGATGAGATATTTTACCACGTCAAGATGACCTTTTTGTAATGCAGCATGAAGTGGTTTATCATCTTCTTCATACAACGTTTCGTTCACGTCTGCTCCTGCATTCACTAGACATTCAACAACATCCAGATAGCCCTTTTCTGAGGCGATGTAGAGTGGTGAGTAGCCATCGATATCAGCTTCATCTGTTTTTGCTCCCTTAGAGATGAGATATTTCACCACGTCAAGATGACCGTTTAGTAATGCAGCATGAAGTGGTGTATACTCGTTATCATGTGATGCCTTGTTTACATCTGCTCCTGCATTGAATAGATATTCAACAACATCCAGATGCCCCTTCTCAGAAGCACTATAGAGTGGTGTGTAGCCATCACGTCCAGCTAAGTCAATACTTGCTCCTGTGCTGATAAGATGGTTAACAATGTTGAGATGACCATGTAATGATGCGATGGTAAGAGGATTCTTACTGTAATAACCTGTCTGTGCAAGCTCTGCTCCTTTTGTGATGAGATATTCCACAACATCTAGATGTCCCTTGCTTGCCGCAGCATAAAGTGGTGTGGAACCATTAGATGAGGCTTTATTGATATCTGTTCCGGCATTTAACAAACATCGCACAATATCAATGTGGCCGCCCTCTGATGCGCTAATGAGTGGTGTGTAGCCATCACGTTCAGCGAAGTCAATACTTGCTCCTTTGCTGATAAGATGGTTAACAATGTTGAGATGACCATGTAATGATGCGATGGTAAGAGGATTCTTACTGTAATAACCTGTCTGTGCAAGCTCTGCTCCTTTGGTGATGAGATATTCAACAACATCTAGATGACCCTTTTTTGCTGCAATATAAACTGGTGTAGAACCATCACAATGGGCTTTGTTGATATCGGCTCCTGCGTTTACGAGACATTCAACAGCATGAAGGTGGCCCTCTTGCGAGGCGCAGTAGAGAGGTGTGTATCCATTGTTATCATCATCTGCCCCAAAATCGAAATGACTGTACGATGCTGAACCGCCACGTGATGTTTTATTCACATCTGCTCCTCTATCAATGAAATATTGAACAGCATCAGTGTGGCCATTACGAGATGCATAATGAAGAGGAGTGTCCCCGCTTCTACTTTCCTTTCCTAGATCTGCACCTATATCAATCATGTATTTCAAAATGTCGACATGCCCTTCTTCTGACGCAACGTGGAGAGGTGTCTTTCCATCCGGATCCGAACCATTTACCAAGTTCAGCTTTGCATCACCTGTCTCGTTTTCTAGAATAGACTTTATTTTCTCAAGATCACCCTGCTTAGCCGCCGTTGAGAGCTCCATGTTCATTTGGTATCCCTCTCTCTCTCCCCCCGTCTTGTTTTGGGACGATCTAGATCATGTACATTAACTCAAAGTATTGGGAGATGTTTCAGTTATTATGTTTGAATTTTAACGAACCAGTGAAAGAATCCACTTACAGTAGTTTATAAAGTCTTTAATACATCATTAGCAGAACGTCATCAGTAGTTGTCGTTTTATTCTTCCTGCATTCCATAATGTTATTGTAAAGGCACTTCCTTTTGGAAGATGTAGCCTTTTGGAAGATGTTCAGTAAAAGGCACTCACGCCTATCATATTCCTAACAAAAAAAATGTACTGTTCTTCAATCTCGAATCCTTTTCCTCATGTTCTTTCAAAAAGGTGAGCCGTGGTCACACTCAAAGCTTAAGTGAAATAATCATGTAAATTCGATGCCCTACAGACTGGCATGATACTCACTTTGCCGAGAAACATTTGGTGTTATTTTTACTCCCGGCTGCTTACGGCAGTATAACAGCAGAGAAATGGCTTCTTTGGACACAGTACAAGATCCAAAGGCATGGAGCAGAACATCATGCTTGGAAAGTGCAGTGCAAAAGGAGAAGAGAGAGGGGCGGGAGGGGGGTCCATGGAATTAGATGAACTGAAGTCGTAACTAAAGAAACAGACAGGACTCTACGAAAGTAATGCCATACGCGGAGAAAGTATGTCCTTGGCGTCACCAGGAGGCGAAGATGACTTGACGGTACCTTACATCAACAACAACGACAAGCAGCTGCTAAGTTTCTTCCTGAGTAATAATCCTAAGGAAATAATTCGTGCCACATGGCGGTCGACAAAACAGGCAGACGTTAGCAAACGCGGTTTGCTGTTGCTCACGTATTGCCTACCATCGTGTTACTATTTTTAGTAAAGTAATATCATAATCATGTGACCATACATGTGATAAACACAGTGATTAATCTCTTCGGTTGGTATCGATTCCAAAGTGCGTTGTAGCAAATATAGTTTTTGGTACACGCACTTGATGGCAGTGTAAAGAGATTAATCATTCCCTGCAACCTGGCTCGGATCCAAAGTCCTTAAAGCAGTTTAAGTCCTCCGAAATGCAAGAATTCCATATGAATTTTAGTACTCTTTACTCAAAAAACTTAGGGATCTATTTCTAAAATAAATTAAATAAGGCAATTGAAAATTTGCTAACGGGCCAACTGAAGGTTTGTATTGAATATGATCCTGGAATCACTAACATCAGACTAGCCAAGACCACGAACAGATGGAATAAGAGGGGGATAACAAAACCTAGTCTCGGGGTAAGCGGGAAGTCATCCTAAAAGGGTGCAAACTAAAGTAACAAGTGGATACAACTTTAATCCATGTTCACTGAATCAGGCCAAAGTTACAAGAAGATGTTGACAATATTGTTTGAGAAAAGTCTATCGTGACTGAGATAAATGTATGAGGTATCATCAGACAGGGAAAATGTTACTATTTACCACTGTTATTTATTCTTTTTTTTTCCTTCAAAGTCCCAGAGTTTATAAAAAGGCTCGTCTACAAAATTATAGCCATAGTAAGCTTCACAATTAAGCATCTTATCATACACTGTCGAGCGCAGTTACTCTTTTACATCCTCACTTGTCATCCGTTTACACGTAAACAAACCGCAGCGGTTTCTCTCGTGTGTGAAGGAGCCATTATAAAAACATAGCAAATTTTGATATACATACATTCATATTAACGCACACATAAGGAGAGAGGCAGCACAAGTCATTATAAGATCCTAAATGATACACCTTTCCTTGATGATATTTATTGTCCTGTTATTTGTTGTGTTGTGGCATATTTATCTTATCAAACATGATGATTTGGTAGGTGGTATGTATATTAGCTCTAATAAATTCATGCTGTTGTTAGGTGAAATTTGCCTCAAAATACGGGGCAGAATATCATAAGCAAACAAACCATAATTATGTTTAGGTCTTTATCAAACTAGAAGAACTTGTTGGCATATATTTATTTTAATAACTAATCTACTGAAATTGGTAATATGTACATACTGATATGAGGCTGTAAAAATGATGTTAGAAGTTAATTCAGGTAGTTATCAGATTTCTATATCTGAAACCTTATTACAAAAAATATATGCAGACACATCACTACCCAAAATATGGGGACGTTCGGGCACATCACTACCCAAATATGAGGACGTTCGGGCACATCACTACCCAAATAAGAGGACGTTCGGTCACATCACTACCCAAATATGAGGACGTTCGGGCACATCGCTGCCTGAAAATTGGGTGACGATCAGGCACATCGCTGCCTGAATATTGGGTGATGATTGTCACCCCCCCCCCCCCCCCCCCGGTCCCTCGTTTCGTACCCCTATGCATACGCCAGTCATTCCTACAATATCTCACAAACAATTCACGAATACTGAAATTCAAACAAAGCAAGCAAGAAACATAAGGTACGTTTTTAAGAGGAAGATGAAAAACAAATTTCTCGAAATACTCTGAAACTCTTACAAATGACATAAATGCATTCAACTATATATCTACATGATTGTAAATGCGCGTGAAAAGCAGCATGGAGTCATAAGTAGACCCTAAATGATACACTATTCCATAATGATATATTCGTCCTGTTATTTGTTCAGTTGCATTTTCATCGAACATCATGATCAGATGATAGAGTGGAGTATATATAATGGCTCTGTTAAGTTCATGCTGTTGTCTGTATATAAGGCGATATTGCACAAAGTTCGGGACATATTATCTTAAGCAAATAACCATATTTTCAAGTCTGTATTGACATAAACTAACTTGTTGACATGTATTTATTTTAATGACTAATCTGTCAACGTCTTTAATATGTAAAGACTGCTATGAGGCTGCTAAAATGGTGTTACAGACTTACAGGTTAATTAATGTAACTATATACCGACAGAGGACACCATTTGTGCGTTGCCGTTCAAGGCATATTTTTCAACAAAGTCTGTCCTCGTCATACGTCTTGAAAGTACTTTGTAATAGTTTGGTGTTCGTTCTGTGGCACCTGAAACATAACGAGTATGAGCATTTTTCCAGTGTATATATTACAAATTGCTAAATAGTGATAGTAATAATTATAATATCATAATAATAATAATACTAATAATAATAATACTAATAATAATAATACGAAAAATACTAATGATTATCTGAAAATGTTACTTATAGGAATAGTAATACTAACAACAATATTGGTAATAGTGATAATGTTAGGAATAATATGATAATGATAATAATAGTGATAATGATAATGATCTAATAATAGCAGTAATAATGTTTTCGTACTGGATATTCTTAGAGCGCTCGTACCCAGCACGCAAAGGGCTTAAGGGGCTCGAATAATACCCGGGCTCTAGACAACAGTGAGATATCAAGCCTCGAATCCATTTGAAGTCAAGCTAATTGAAAATTTAAGTATATATCTAAAAGTATATACAAATAAAATATATATAAATTATATAGATTACCCTGTGTTAGACAATAGGCAATGTAAAAATCCCTTTAAGACTTATTGCAAGGTCAACAATTCAGGGGGGAAGCGGGACGCCTCTCGCTGGAATTATCCCCAACCCCCCAAAACAGTCATAAATAACCGATTTTTTGTGAATAATGATTCGCTTGGATTTGCCACAGTTGTCGAGGGTTGATCGAAAGTCTTCGAATATGTGCGTGTTACAAATCTATATGTAATTCTATTGTAGATTCTGGAAATACAATTCATTGATATACCCCAAATTTGTTCACTTTCAGCAAGTCGACCATTAAGCCTACTGTAGGTCTAAATAAGTTATGCACTAATTGCTGCTCATAACTGTACAGTCAAATATTGACACTATTGCCCCTATGCTAATATTTAACATTTCCCCCCGCTACATGGCCTGCAAATGTGAATCCCACGTGGTGAACTTCATCAAATCCGAGGCAGCCCACACCCCCATCGCAGGAGATCCCTGCATGACCGCTTATCAAACTTTTCAAATGGCTGCCGGTGCCGATTTTCTAGCCCAGCTCACAATGTTAAACGAGGAGAAACAGAAGAAGGGGAATAAGAACCTGCCGGTTGTTGGTGGAGAGAAATCACCATGACTTTAATTATCTGTAGATTATATGTTGATCTATTTTTATGTAGCCTGCATATCGTACCTTGATCGAAATATTCTCATATGTGCACTTTATAAATTCATATTATTATTATTATTATTATTATTATTATTATTATTATTATTATTATTATTATTACCTTAAAAAAGAAGAATTAAACAAAAGGAGACACTTTAGGAACGTGATCCATATTGGCCATGAAAATGTATCGGAGTCCCTGACTGGGCTGACACCAAGACTGGACTAAGTCGGCAAACTACCCACTACATGTACTCATGCAGAGATTCCGAATAAATGACTCTCTTGATAATACATTAAGATTATTTAACAATGCTGCTAGTCGTACTTTGTAATACACGGAATGTACAAGATGAAAGGACCTTACTGCGAATCAAAGAAATAGTCGGTCGCTGCATGCTTTTATATTGTCACTGATTAATAGCAGATCTACATGTCATCCCCAATACGTTGAGTCATGATCAATCACGGAATATGATGTTATTTTCTAGAGAGTTTTAAAAGTCAGCTTTAAACGGTAAGTTTGAGTTAACTATTAAATTAAAGTTTCTATTTTTTCCCTTTTTATTGCTTTTTGTTTCTGTTTTATCATGGTTTTGTTTAGTGTTTTACAAAAGTTTAACATTTTCTCCAATCTAATTATGTTTAGGTTTTCTTTCAAACTTTGTTTAAACGCAAATTAATTTATTTCTTTGTTTTTCAATTTCTACAAGGGATTATATTCCTTTTTTCTGTATGTCAATCTTAAAATATATTGGTCATGCTCATGGTAAAGGCTGACAGGGCCTTTGTGGAAAGCAGTTCAGAAACTGACAATTTTACCCTGTATAAATAAACTACAAATAAGATAAACAAAATAAATAGGTCAAAGTTTTCACGGGGGAGGGGCTGGGAAAGGTGGGATCAATGGCGGTTCCATAAGCGCCTCCTTACTATTCCCATAGTACCGTTTTACATAAAATCAACGTCATCTCACATACAGTTGGCGCCCTCTCAAATAAACCGGCACCGTCTCTTAAAAATTATTTATTTAAAATAATAATAATAATAGTGATAATAATAATAATAATAATATTACACCGCACTTATATTGCGCCATCTATTTAGTTTAATACATTCCGAGGCTCATGATAAAAATTAGAAAAGCAAGAGAGTAAAAGTAGAATGAACTGAAAAATACTACAAAATCTTTTGCCACTCTCCACGCAGGTCTAAATGGGTACCCGATAAGCTAGAGCGCTCCATATTTGGCCGCTCGGCTATGACCCGGGTAATAATGTCGGAGCGCCGTGAGCGTCACAGCGTGACGGACCTGCGAGCTACACAAGAAGGCACCATTATTATTAGTATTATTAGTATCATTATTATTGCTTCTTTTTTTTTCCAATTTGACTTATAAGAAGATAAAATGTCTATGGAACGGATATTATTCGGTAACTGGTTCCATAAACATAGTGCCGCATCTATGAAGGCACCATCACCGAGAGATGATTTTGTTCTTTGTGCCACAAGAAGATTTTGGCCAGAAGAACGCAGACAACGAGTTGGTACATATTCAGAAATAGGATTTTCAATGAGGGGCAAAACCATGTAATGCTTTCCAAGTAACAAGCATAATTTTATACTCGACAGTCTCTGACTGGTAGCCAATGTAACCCTTTTAACATTGGTGAAATATGATCCCTTTACCATGTCCTAGATAATATTCCGGCAGCAGAGTTTTGTGCTTTGTTTTGTTTTTGTACAAAGTTATTTATTGTCATATTACTGATAAATGACACTCCAAGATTACGTACAGTGTTTGTAGGTGGTCCATGTGAATCACAAATTCTCCGCCTCCCCCACCCTTTTTTCAAAACGTATAATTCACTCGTAGGTGTGATGCCTCTTGCTCTGATATCAACTTTCTAATTCAGAATAAAAATATTATTATTAATTTCTGTTTATATACATCTTGTACGTCTTTACCTCTACACGCTGGAAGTCAATCAAATCGTGGTGAGCTTGCCAATTCCACTTAAGTGCCACTAAAGTGCCACTGACCACAGAATGGGGGACATATATCACACATCCAGTGGTTCGAATTCTAGTTATCCCAATCTACGTGCATCGTATTAATTAATAGGACTAAAGTTGCCTTAAACAAAATCTCTTAAATAGCGCCATCTTTTAACGGGATTTGGAAATGTTCGAGCATCTCTTTTCCATATTGCCCCATTCTGGCCAGCTTAGAATGTACTTGCAGGCAATTTTCTACGTGTGCAAAACTTTAAAAAAAGTCTGAAAATAATAAATGTGCCTATTTTCCTAGCCAGTCGATAGTTATAATTAAACATAAAATGCATCTAATCTCTAATTATAATCTTAATTTAGGAACAATTGTAAAAAAAGCACCGTCCAAATCTTATCAGTTTAATGCCACTTTAAAATTCAAAAGGTTAAACCACCATACCATGATACTTGCTTGACCTGGCAGGTTTAATACCTCAATGACACCACATCGATTCAAAACTCACCGATTCTTCGCCATTCGATGGAATGTGATTTATTTCGATCTTTTTCTTCGGTTTCGTTGTCGGTATCGTTGCTGTTACTAGGGTGTCAAGGCAAATTAACTATTTTCGGATGTCAAAATACTTGAGGCAGACTGCTCCTGGGCTTCGTTTCACGTAACCGCGAATAACAAGTTTGACGACATCCAATTCAAATACGTTTATTAAAAGTAAGCCGCATTCTTAGACTTATGACGATTTCATCAAAAGATGCCCAGGTGGGGTAGCCTCGCTAGTCATAAGGACCGCTATTCATAAGGACCACTTATCCATAAGGACCGCTATCCATAACGCGTGACTAAATGAATAGTGGTTTTGTATAAATAGCGGTCTTTCTAAAATGCGAGCAAACCATAGACAAATTACCTCGCTATTCTTAAGGACCTTCATTCATAAGGACCACTATTCATAACTATTCATAAGGACCGCTATTCATAACGCGTGTTAAATGAATAGCGGTTTTCTACGAATAGCGGTTCTCATGAATAGTGAGCGGACCCCGCCCAGGTGATGATGAATACATTTCATCAAAGAGGATGCCTTTTCCCTGGAAACCTGGTCAATGAAGTCCTTTCTTTGATCAGAAGTGCAGTGATACCAGAGAAGAAAGGATTTTGAAGAATAGGTTGTCCAAAGTAGGGGCCCTCACAACCAGTCCGGGGGGGGGGGGCAAATTTTCTGTCAGGTTCCTTGAAACTGTTAAAGTAGAACGTTAATGATTTTAAATATTGGCTTAATACTTATTATTGCATAGATGGCATAAAATAAACAATGTTATCCAAATTCAACGTTTGGAAACATTTGAAGTAATGATTATTATCAATTATAAAACGGTAAAATACAGCCCCCCGATATAGCAGCTGAAGAGCTCCTCGAACGCTGCTGAGATATGTGACGACACACCCTGGACCAGTCCTGTCTAAGCAGACGATGTCCCATAACATCTTACACATTTTTCAGAGCCTATTTTGTCATCTCCTCTTCACTTATTTCTCTTCCTTCACTAGCGTCAGTCTTAATGTTAGTCTGTTGCCTCACTCTTAACTTCGTGTATGGTATTATTTTGATGAAAAATGCAGCGTTAAAAAAATAAAGGAATCAGTCACTTGTAAACAAAATAAGACGCCATTGTATTTTCAGCTGCTTGCACCGGGGCATGTTCGGCGTTTCAAGAGGGAACGAATACCATCCTGCTATTATTCGGAGGGCTTTTCAATTTGAAAGTGGGGTTTATTTCATTGATCATTGACCCTTCTCCTATGTATTTACAATCAAACGGTTTTAGCTATCAGAATCAGTTTCACTTTCCCTTTATAATGGTGTGAAATAAGGTCATGTTTAAATACACCAAACTCTTTATAATTTGATAAATAATTGCATTGCAATTACGTTCATTCATTATAGGACGTCGTCTGCTTAAGCAGGATCGATCCCGAGTGTGACGACATCAAAACATCGCTATATTTCTGGCGAATCCTCGGATATTCCAGATGCTAACAAGAGCTTTTATTTGTGTTGTTTTTATAATCACCACATACGCAGTTGACATAAAACTTATAAGATTGCCATCTGTAAGCTTCCCACTTTCTAGTGATACATTAATTGCCATATTTGTGATTTTCTTTGAATATCTACTTTAATGGTGCGCTTATTATAATACTATCGGATATTTAGGTAAGCTTACAATAAAAGCGGTTAGGAAATCACAGATTGGGAGAGAATGATAAATGGTAATCGAATAGGCCCCATTCGATTACCAGGGGAAGAAGTATGTATTTTCGAAGGGGGTTTTATGATAACCAGTGGGCGTTGTTCCATATACAACATTTACTATCCCCCCCCCCCCCCCCCTCTTTTCTATCGCGGCATAACGAGTCGATTTTTTGGGGGGGAATACATTTGCCATTGAACAATCGGGGTCCGCTCGCTATTCAAAAGGACCGCTATTCATGTAGTCACGCGTTATGGATAGCGGTCTTTTTGAATAAGTGGTCCTTATGAATAGCGGGGTAGTTTGTCTATGGTTTGCTCGCTATTCATAAGGACCGCTATTCATACAAAACCGCTATTCATTTAGTCACGTGTTATGGATAGCCGGCCCATATGAATAAGTGGTCCTTATGAATAGCGGTCCTTATGACTAGCGAGCTTACCCCGAATAATCACCAGACTGCCTTTGCTGAGGGCTCAATACAAAATAAATTTCATTTACGTAATGCTCCTATTTTCTCCTCACACGACATAAAAACATATGGCCAACACCTAGAGAGAGGTATAGGAATGAAAGTTTATGATTTGTCGGGGCTTTTTGGAAATGGAGGCTTGCTGGGCCTATGTATTGCATTTGATTTTGGAGTATTTGAGCAGGTGACAAAGTATTGCTCATGGACTCTTTTTGCTTGCTGTTTGATTTGGTCTCATATTATCATGTATTATGTTCCTCATCGCCCAGCCTTTTTGCATTCTTTTGCAATCTTTTGCATTTTCAAATAAAGACCGGACTTAAACTTTATTTTCAATTTCTGTTTCTGAGTTTTTGCCACTGTTCCATTTCAATGATAATAATAGTAATAATTACCATATTGATAAAGCACACATATCATTCTCTAGAAATGCCCAAGGAGTTTACAGAATCATCATCACAACATTTTCTAGCAGTACACCGATCTTTGCTAGCATTAGCTCCCGCTCTTTGAAATTCTCTAGCCTAACCATTAGGAATATGTCTTCCCTTCGTGATTTAAAAATAGAAACCATTAAAGACATACCTTTTCTTGCAGTAGTGGTGAATTTCTAATTCAGATACTTTTATGTAAGATTATTGTATTTGTAAAGCGTATAGAGAATTAAGTATGCATTATTATGCACTAACTAAATCGAAAGTTATTATTATTATTTACTTAAACAGTCTAATTTCAATGCTCAAAGCAGAAATATCGAAGGCTGAAGCACCAGGTGCCACGTAAATGTTCTACATCAGGCACACGGGGGGGGGGGGGGGGGGCGTTCCATCAAGTGTCTTGTCAGTGATTTTTAATTACAAATATGCTCTCAGCCAATCAAATGCAAGGATTTCATTACTTTCATTACTTGTCTTTGATGAGAAGTTTTATGGAACGGGGCCCTTTTTTTTTACTCACTTCGCAATAAAAGAGCGAAAGAATTGGCGCACAGTGAAAAGCGCTCTGCGAACGGTGCAATCTATACGACGAACACGTCAGCGGAGGTTTATTTATAGCATTTACTGGCTAAGAGGTCCTCTACAACGACTGCATACGAAGAACCGGGAGCAGAGTTATAATTTACCACGATTGCTTACGAAGAACCAAGACCAGGAGCAGAGTAATAATTTTGATCATCGCAAGATGCAGAAGCACATTAACTTTGCTTGGGTATGTTTTTGAAGGCAGTTTGAACAAATAATAACTATACTTTTAAAAGATATACTGTCCCTTTTCCCTATTACTAATTTCATTTTATAAAATATAACATAGTGAGAGATTAATTATGGATGTTTATTTTTTATTTGATCTAATTGCCTCAATGCATTACGTTTATCTTCTTACAAGAAGACGCATGCGTGCTGCTGTATACACTGCCTTAATATTTATTTTAAAAAATAACAGGTAATCAGAATATTATCATAAATCGTTATACATTCATGATTACTTAAATTAAAAAATGATATGTAAGAAACAGGTGGTGGCGGTGGGTGGGGGGGGGGGGGGAGTAGGCATAATTGGCCAGCAAGGATATGTGTTTGAAACTTAATGTCAGATATAGTTTAGTGACGAAATTACTTTTTCTTGTAATAAAGTGCGGACATTTAGAATCTACATGTTTGAAATTCAAGCAAAAGATATGAGCCCGCCAGGGATTTTTTTGCCTCTAAGTGCAGGTAAAAAATAGGATAGTGCATTAATCAAAGTGGATTAATAAGATATGAATTCAAGCTAGTGTATCAATGTTTTGTTGAACTTTTTGTAGGTGCCCCCTTCCATAACGTGACCCCTTTGGGCAGATATGCCTACCACCCCCTTCGAAAAAAGGAAGCGTGAACATCATCGATTGTTTCGATGAAGAAGATGACTTAAAAATGATTTACAAATCTTATAAAATTGAGAAATGATATTCAGACAAGAGGTGTCAGCGTAAAATGCCTTTACCCTAAGACGATGGTGCTGAACCGGTTCTCGGACCCAATTAAGTGACTAAACCACAAGACTATGACACTTCTAAACGTACGTGGAGACCTTTCACACCCAGAAACACTCAAATGGGGATAGAGAAACATTACGATTAGGGGCCCTATAACAGGGGAGCGTTTCATCAAGCGTTTTGTCAGTGATTTTGACCGACAACTGTTATAAGCTACTGCAATCCTTGCATCTGACTGGTTTTTTTTTAGAGAGAGAGGTAAAAATCACTGACAAAACGATGAAATGATGAAACGATCCCCAGGGCGTGTCGGAGATTTCAGTTATCCGGTGTCCCACATTTATTGTAATGATGATGATGATGACGATGATAATAATAGTAATAATATCAATAATAGTACTACTACTATTACTACTACTACTAACAATAATAATATAATGTATATAATAACAATAATAACAATTATTATAATGATGATGATAATAATGTCAATAATAATAATAATAATAATAATCACCGGCGTAAATCCGGTTCAGGGACTTGGCGGTAGGATTGCAATATTGAGCGGAAATTTCTATAGTTTGATGCTGCACCGTGATCAATAACATGTTATAAAGAGGAAAACCCAGTCCTGAAAGGTTTTTAAACACACTCTCGGCATGAGAGACTGAAAAGATCTCTAATGAATAACATAGCTATATCAAATATAAAAGTGCGCGAGCGTAGCGAGCGAGCCTTGACGAATTAAAGTAAAGTTGCTCTAAATCGCTATAAATTAGGGGCACAGATTATGGAGGAAGAAAAAAAGGGGCTCTTATCTTGAACAAAAATGGCACTTATCAGAAAAAAGCAAGAATGTTTCATATTAAAAAGAGCAATTATCAGAGGATGAAACATGTGGTATTTGTCGCACATTAATAGTGGCACTTTACCGGAGGTGAAAAGCTCACCTATGAGAAAGGAAAAGGGGCGTTTTGTTATAAAGGAAGAGGGGCTCTTATCAGAAGGAATAAGTGTACTTCTTAGAAAGAAAAGAATGAATTAAGGGAAACTTATCAGAGGTGAAAAGGGGCACTCATCAGAGATGACAAGTGTCATTCAGCAGAAGGTGGAAAGGGCACTTGTCAAATTAGAACGGGCACCTCTCAAATCTTAATAGAGGCCATTGCCACAGGTGAAGATGCACTTATCAGATGGAAAGGGGGTGTATCTGAAAAGTGAGAATGGAAAAGGCAGTTATAGAAAGGAATTAATTGGTACATTTGATGCATATGATTTAAAAGGGAATTGTCGAAGGAAAGATTTTATTAGGGGTTTTATGAGAGGTGAAAAGGGAAGAGGCTCGTTTTTAGAAATAAAATAAAGGAACACTTATTAGTAAGAATAGGGGCAATTACAAGATTGGAAAAGGGGTACGTGTTATTGATTGATTGATTGATTGATTTTATTCGTCAGGTATATTGCAATACAAACACATCGAGGTAACATGACAGGATAGCCCATGAAAGCCGAAATGGCTTATTTCCAATGGGGTCCTTACCTAAATAACTGATTAAAAAATACACTAAGAAAACACATTAGTACGGCTACAAGACTATCGTACAAGTACGACAAGTAATAAGAATGTACTAAAGTAGCAAAATAAAACATAACATTTTTATAAAGTAGGCGAAGATTACATAAATGTGAAAACAAGACTTACTCAACGTAAAAAACTATCGATGGTTACATAAGTCATATAATATAGGAAAAAACCCTCTGAGCTACAAAAAAGAGGGGAGAAATACAGTTATGGAGTAGACACATTTTGCAGATGATGCTTCAATACCCTTTTAAAATGTAAAAAAATTCTTAACTGACTTAACATGATTTGGGAGGGAATTCCAGAAAATAATACCGTTAAAATAAAAGGAATTTCCAACTTTACCTTTCCGCTTAGGCACTACGAAATTAAATTGACTATTTCTAGTGTCATGCCCATGAACACTTGAAGAGCGAGTAAAATTATTTGAAATATAGTGATCTGCATTAGAGTAAAAAATCTTATGTACATGGTGGATTAAAAGTTGTTGTGATCTAAGTATGAACACTTAGAATGGGGGCAATTACAAGATTGGAAAAGGGGTACGTGTTATAATATAAACGATACTTATAGAAGGGGAAAGGGCACTTATTAGGAAAAAGGACAGTTGTCAAGGATAAACGGACACCTCTCAGATTTTAATAGGCATCTGGCAATATTATTATCAATGTTTAATAAAATAAAATTGTAAGAATGTGGAACGGGCAGGAATATAAAGGAAAGAGGGCATTATCTGAAGTAAAAGGAACACTTTCCTCTGTAAAAGGAGGAACTTCTATATAGCACGCCCAAATTCCTGAAATACTGGGGACAATGTACCCCCAACCCACCCCATAGAGCCTGATTTCAAATAATCCTAAAATTTCTCTCCGGTAGCCTGCCCATTTAACCCTTGAGTGTCGAGTGGAAAATATATACAACTGTCTTGCCAAAGGAAAGTAGTGCCGCACAGGGATTCGAACCCACGATCCTCGCATCTTCAATCAAATGTTTAAAATACTCGACTAAGACACCTCTCTATACACAAGCGCTCTACTCTACACCCATACGTAAACCAAGTATTGTGGCATTCTAAATATCGAAGGTATCGTTTTTATTCATGTTTTTCTCTCAACCAAGCTCTATCAGGGCTTTAAAGTTCATGCAATGATTATATAGTAAAACCTTGAATGATTAGAGGTCAGCAAACATGAGTTTGCTGAGCAATTTCTCTTTTGGTGCTTTTTGAATGAACTATGTTAACCCATTGCCTACGGGAACCGAATTATCCCTGTATTTAAGCCATGGAATGAAAGAATTCAGTAGTCAACGGGTTAATTGGATAATTCTCAATGCCTATCTGAAACCTTCTAATAAACATTTGAAATTTCATCTGGCCTAGGGAGCAAATATGCCCCGAAAAAGTGAGCTTGGCGGATGGGACAATGAGAACGTGACGATGGGGCACATTGAGATCGTACACATAATATCATACACACATAATTAAAGACCAAGAGATTTCCAGCATTTAATATCTTTTTCTGGCGTTCTAAAGGTTTTCATAGTATTACCTGCATTATTCTAATTTCTTTCAAACGTTCACTGATATATTACTATATTCATAGGTTGAATTTTAAGGAAGAAGAAATAAAACAACAGCATCATAGCGAATGTCTCTATCTCCGTGTATCTTTCTCTGTCTCTGTCTCTCTCCCTCTGTCCCTCTCTCCCCTTCATTGTCTATCAAACCCAACATCTGTAAACTATACAACATCTGCACGGTATAGCTGTCCTTTGACAACACATTAAAGTTGTGAAGAACAACGATATGTAAAAAACAAGCATTGTCCTCTGCATTTAATTTGACACCGTACCTCAAAGCAACATATTTATAAAAAGTATAAAGAGATCGTTTAATTCCCAATAACCTTCGAACGCGTCGCCACGTTCAAAGGCATGGTGTCGCAGAGTACTGAGTATGATGACGTATATGGTAGGCGAGAATGTTGAGTTCTGTGAAAGATGAAAACAAAATTGTGAGCTTTCTGGCTATTTTCATCATGTATTTTGAAATGATATCAGAGAAGAAAGTGTACCCTTAAAATGATTGCTCTTCAAATGCCCTTATATACGAACTGTGACGAGTAACCGCCAACACGTTTGGATCAAATGTCATATGACTGTGGATGTAGTCCCATATATCCATTTGTATGTGCAGCGCATGTGACTTCCTACGACACTGAAACAATTTCAAACGTCATTAGATGATTGGAAAAACTTTACCTTGTGCACCAGTACTTATGAAAAACATAATAAATATTCACCTGTATGTTCTCAGACTGTTTCTTTTTCACAATAAAACCCCTTGACCATGCAGGGGGTGTTTCACAAAGAGTTAGGTTTCCCTTAAAGTCATGCGTATTAAGTGCCAAACGGTATTAAACTTTAAAGGGAAATTAACCTCAGCGTATGAATTAGCTTATTTTGAATGGTGTAGTATATGCCTCTTATTTGATACATGCAATTTCATGTAAAAACACAGGATATAGATATAAATCACTATTTTCCAGCCAAGTTATCGTCTGCTAGCAATAATAAGGGGGCTGCCATTACTTTATGTGTACACGAACATATTTTTCATCCCAAGTAAAATTTCCTTCATCGTTAACTTGTAATTGATTTTTAGAGGACAAATATATATTAGATAAAGTCACATATTCTGAAATGTAAGTTTAGTTTTATATATTTTTTAAAAGGTCTTAATTTGTTCATAAAAAATATACTTCATAAAAAATATACGTCAAGGACGGAGAATTGACGTCAAGGACGGAGACAATCGTAACAATACCAAAACAAAGCGAGGAATCTGCTTTACAGGATGGCTATTAGAACTCATGGGTCGTCAATTATCTAGGCCCATGGCCAATAACAATCGTAATACAATCAGAACAAAGCGACGTATCTGTTGTAAAGGTAGGCTATTATCAATGCATATGGTACCTAATGATCCGTGTCATGCACAAAATGGCAGCCTCCATGGAAAGACGTAGCAGACAATAGGTGCATCTAGAATATCACGTGGGGTTAATTGTCCTTTAAGGAGAATGAAACTCAATATACATTAGCTGATAATCATGTGGAAAATTGTCAGCCTGTTCAAAATATCTTGAAAATACTTTGATTTGATTACTTAGTAAGGAGAACAATCTCTCTAAATTTTGCAGATTCCTTGTCAGATATTATCCCATGGGGGATGCCAGTTTGTAAAACTGTGATGTCATAAGAGTACATGTCCATTTACCTCCACACAATGGATATGATGTTGCATAATGAATAGCTATTGTACAACTAAAGCCACGCATGCAAAATGCAGCCATCTTGATACCCCCATTGTCTCGCACAGGTGATATCTAAGAGCAGTTGTATAGGTATTTGTCACTTCTTTGAAGAATTGACAAACCTTTGGCTGACCAAGCAAATCCTGCCAAAAGAAACAGCTGAAACAGATATCTCGACACAAAACATTATATGACAGGATAAAAGTATCTTATTTGAATATACATTACTACAAAAAGGTTTATTATGAGAAAATCCAGTGTCTTGCATCCACATGTGATCATGAGTGTCATTGTAGTTAGTGTACAGGTCAGTGGGTATCTCACAAATAGAACTGTTCTGACATTACTTTGGAAAGAAAATGGCAGCCCATGGGACAATGTCTAGCAAGGAAACTACAACATTTTTAGACACTGTTCTCCTTCTTCAATAATCATATAAGATTAATTTCAAGATATTTGTAATATGTTGACAATTATCTATATGATTATAGGCTAATGTTTGTTGCACTTCGTTCCCCTTTAAAACGCGTAATCTCATTGGTCCCCTGAGCATGATCTGACCAATGCGGTGATGTGTCATATAACGCGCACAACTAGGAATTTAAGTGCGACTTTAAGTCAAACTTAACTCTTTGTGAAACACCCCAGAACTCACATATATATATATATAACTCGGGTTGAAGATCATCAGTCATATTTCATCTCTTCGGTTACGAATTCGCAAATTTTCGCGAAGGAGACTGACGCCTGTTGCCTGAATATCAACTCTCATGTATATAAATAAATACACGTAGGAATAAATGCATTATAAATTAAATGAATAAATAAATAAGTTTTCCCCTGACCATTTCAAGATAACGCGAGAAGTATTTGATACATTTATCATTTGTTTATTTAGAAATGCAGATATTTTTTTCACCCATATTTTCATTGTTTATTTGTGATCAGTGGATAGGGTTTTCATAATTAAAGTCCCGTAAGTCATCTGTATTTCCAACTGCTATGCAGGGCTGTAGAAGATAAAGGAAAACAAAATGAATGAATATTAACTGAACAAGGAAATAAATGAATGAATATTAATAGATCAATGTATACATAGTCTATAATTGTGACCAGGCACCACAAAACCACCATAGATTCGAATTGTTGGATTTTCAGTTAGAGCTCAATAAAGGTGTTTTTGGTTTCCATGTTCAAATTTAAGTTTTGGGTCGTGAATACTTGTCTCATTTTGATCTTCCATAACTTTAAAACAGAGTGAGTTCATTTATTGATTCTAGTCCACAGTATGATAAACAGGATGTGCTTAATAACTAGTACGCTAAGTTTTAGGACAATCTGATAATCCCTTCATATAAATTTCTATCGAGGTGTAATCCCCCTTTTGTCACCTTTGCACAATACCTCGCAAGTAAGAGTGCTTCGATAGACTTCAATCTTTAAATCCTTAATTCTCAAAAGCAACGTGCTGTAGGACTAGGCATTTTGCTCTTTGTACAGTGGGTTAGGAATATCCAATGGTAGTGAGTTGTATATCACTTTAAATTTTTTTTTTATATCACTTTGAAGTTGAGAATTTCCTCTTTCAGAATCATACCTTACCTAAAAAATCACATCTGGCGACTTTTTGGTGGTTCTGTGGTGCCCGGTCACAAAATTATTTATCCTTTTTAATATTTCTTCTTTTTTATTTTGATGGTCTCTTCCAGATAAAAGCCATCCTCTTACTAACTATCTGCGTGCTAAGTTTTTATCTTGGATGGAATGGACATAACTTAGGTACTTAACTATAACTTCACTCTTTATGCGCCACTCAAATAACATGCCGGTTCCACAGTATATTTCAGGTTGAGTCACAAGTATTAAGTATGAAATCAGTACGTGTAGGTGATTTAGGGACCATCATGTAGCTAATTAGTGGAAATGGATTGTTATGAAAAGCTTTCGTAATGCACAGTGCAAACCATTTTGTTACATGGTTCCTATCATTGTGCCGGTTTGCACGTGTGACACGCCTGCGATCTTGCCAATTTGCACACATGGCAATTAAAAGGTTAATAAAGGGGACCAATCCCGAAAATGTTTAGTTTTATATATTTTGGGTTCCGTGTCACCATGCTTTTATTTAAAAAATATGAGCTTGAAATGTTGGTTCTAAAAATAAGTAATGCAATTTCATATTCCTTGTAGGACACGTATAAGTCGAGAGCAATACGTGAAAAAACTATTCGACGCACCGTACGCACTCGCGTATTAAAGGAGAATTAACCCCTGAGTACAAATTTACTTATATTGAAAGGTGTAATATATTCCTACTTATTGGCCTAAATCATTTTCTAATAAGATATTAGAAAAGGTATAAATAAAGATATTCCAACACCCGGTATCGTCTCCTACTCATTTACATGGGGGCTGCCATTTTCTTGCTGATTTGGATTTGTACATGAACCATTGAGAAATGTTCCGGTCAGGAAGATATTTTGAATCCAAGACCTAAATTGATTTTCTTCATTACCTAAAATCCCATATGTGACGAAAAATATAAAGTGGGTGTTTACATGATTTATAAAAATTAAATCTTTATAATGATACTTTTAAATTGTCTGGTTTTGCTTAACAAAAATCTGTTTTCTTGGGTTTGCCAAACAGAGCAGAACATAATATATGCAGCATGCATTCTGACTTTTCAAGTCCCATTATCCGAAAGCAGGTGAATGCATAGTTTGCCGCTATAGATGCTCAGGGAAGAAGCATCCATAAAATTTGAATTAATTTGCTCCGTCCATTGCGTCACAGTATGTAGAAAATAGATTTATATTAAGCGAATATCGATTTTCAACAGAAATATATAAGGAAATCTTCAGTTTAAAAATAAATTGACATATCTATTCTATATTTTTAATCTCAAATGGGTTTTTAATTTTGAAAAAGGCAATTGGGCATTTGGATTAAGAAAATCTTCTTGTACACATAAAAAAATGGCAGCCCCCATGTATTGCTAGCAGACGATACACATTGCTAGCAGATGATAAATTTTGCTCAGAAAATCTTGATTCGTATCGATCTCGTATATTTTGACGCGAAGCCATATAGTCTAACAAGTAGGAATAAATAACACCTTTGAACACTATCGTCTTTATTGTTTGAGGTTAATTCTCCTTTAAAGGTTTGCTCGGAACCCAAGTCCGACGCATACATAGTTCCCCTGCGCGAGATTTCTATGTTGACCTTAACCGTGAACATATAGAATGAATGGAATGAAAGTTCTCTGAGGTTAACTGCCCCCCACCCCCCCCCCCCCCAAAAAAAAAAATAAATAAAAATAAAAACAAAAAAATAAATAAATAAATGCACTTACTCCAGCGCGATTTTTAAAATAGATTTCTAATAATATTTTCCCATCTTCCTGAATCCGGAAGGAAATCATTGATGGTTTGATCTCATCATGATAAAAAAAGGCCTGAGCAAATTTGTCCTTGTATTTCTTTGATTTTCTTCTCTCTGTATATCGTTGTTTTTTGTTCTATTCCCCCTTATGTAGTCTTTTTTTTTCTCTGTACCTTCTTTTTAAGTCTTCATGTGATTCTAGGACAACATACCCCCTGGAATACTACCCCCGGACATCTACCCCCTTGACAACTATCCCCTAGGACAATAACCCCCAAGAAGAACTACCCCCCCCCCCCCCCCCCCCCCACATGCCACAACGCGCAGTCCGTCGACGCAGTATACATAGCACAAAATACTCCTATGGTTTCAATGCACGACTCTCCTGGCCATAATTATTGGAGTATGACGTCATAATGGCCAATCTCGTAATGACGTCAGAATTTCTGCTTTCGCCGCGAGCGCGAGCCAACACGCAAAATGAGACAGTCGTATCATTATTGTCAGCATACTTTCATCACTACAGTTTATTACAAGTAATTCGACGAATGAATGATAAGGACATAGCTCGGAAATATTGTACAGAAATCTAACGTAAAAGACCGCTTACCGAAGTGAAGTTTCGTTGACGGTAACTAATGTATGTGTGTGGTATTTAAAATTTGTGTGGTCAAGTGTGAATAAATTACTGACATTTGACATTTTCTAAGGGGAAACTGGGATAGCGGATGAGTGTGGCGGGAGGAAAGAGAGAGAGAGAGAGAGAGAAGTAAGATGAAAAAAAAAGAGAGCAGCGGGATTAAGTTAGAATCAGACGTAAATAAACAAGTATATAGTTGATCACAAACGAATGTAATTATTTGCAAACATATACTGCTTGCGACTAGGATCTCAAACCAGTGGTAAGTAAGCACTGAGTCGTTTGAACAGGGTTACAATTTCCTGGTTGAACATGGTGAGAGCTTTACAAATGTATCGTAATCCATATTCAAATAACCGTAAGAATTAAATGGTTCATACCCAACATGTATATTACAAAACTTTAATGATTATGAGATTCAAATCACATCACGAATGGTAAACGCCAATAATACGGCGTACATGTATAGATGTGTTATAGTTGAGATTTAAGTCTTGTCCAATATTTAAGGTACAATTTTCATATCTAAGAGTTGGGATTAAATTATTTTAACATAAAATGAGCTAACATGGATAGTTCTGTGATCACAGACAAAAACTAAAGTAAGAAGGCAAGGTTACATGTAAGGACAACTTTTAATGCACACTGGTCAATAATTTGTGTTATTGGCCATGTTGACTTCAAAGGAATCCTTCTGGATTTCACAACTCAAAGCCCTACACCCAAATGCTACTGATGTTGGCCAATAATTAGCCAACATGGTCAATGTCAAAATACATACACTGGTTTAAAATCCCAGTCGCAAGCAGTATGTTTGCAACTTATTCGTTTATGATCAACTATATGATTGTATATTTACGTCTCATTCTAACGTAATCCCGCTGCTCTCTCTCTCTCTCTTTTTTTTATTTTTATCTTGCCTCTCTTCCTCTCTCTCCCTCTCCTCCCGCCACACTCACCCGTTATCCCACTTTCCCCTGAGACAATGTCAAAGGTCATTAATTTATTCACACTTGACAGCACACACCACACACGCACATTCAGTCAGACCCAACTTCGGGAAACCGAGCACGGGTCCGAAAACGGGTATGAGTATAGAGCCCTCATCGTTCAGTACTGGGGACAATGTACCCCCAACCTACCCCATAGAGCCTGATTTCAAATAATCCTAAAATTTCTCTCCGGTAGCCTGCCCATTTAACCCTTGAGTGTCGAGTGGAAAATATATACAACTGTTTTGCCAAAGGAAAGTAGTGCCGCACAGGGATTCGAACCCACGATCCTCGCATCTTCAATCAAATGTTTAAAATACTCGACTAAGACACCTCTCTATACACAAGCGCTCTACTCTACACCCATACGTAAACCAAGTATTGTGGCATTCTAAATATCGAAGGTATCGTTTTTATTCATGTTTTTCTCTCAACCAAGCTCTAGCAGGGCTTTAAACTTCATGCAATGATTATATAGTAAAACATTGAATGATTAGAGGTCAGTAACATCGAGGAGACATGACTTTGCTGAGCAATTTCTCTTTTGGTGCTTTTTGAATGAACTATGTTGGATAATTCTCAGTGCCTATCTGGAATCTTCTAGTAAACATTGAAATTTCATCTGGCTTAGGGAGGAAATGCCCCGAAAAAGTGAGCTTGGAGGATGTTACAATGAGAACGTGACGATGGGGCACATTGAGATCGTACACATAATATCATACACACATAATTAAAGACCAAGAGATTTCCAGCATTTAATATCTTTTTCTGGCGTTCTAAAGGTTTTCAAAGTTAACATTTTCATAGTATTACTTGCATTGTTCGAATTTCTTTCAAACGTTCACTGATATATAGATTGAATTGTATCTAACAAGAAGAAATAAAACAACAGCACCATAGTGCATGCTTCTCTCTCTTTCTCTGTCTCTCTCCCCCTGTCCCTCTCTCTGCCCTTCATTGTCTATCAAACCCAACAGCTGTAAACCATACAACATCTGCACGGTAATTGTGATTTGAAAAGTTGAGTAGAACAACGATATGTAAAAAACAAGCATTGTCCCCTGCATTTCATTTGACACCGTACCTCAAAGCAACATATTTATAGAAAGTATAAACAGATCGTTTAATTCCCAATAACCTTCGAACGCGTCGCCACGTTCAAAGGCATGGTGTCGCAGAGTACTGAGTATGATGATGTATAGGGTAGGCGAGAATGTTGAGTTCTGTGAAAGATGAAAACAAAATTGTGAGCTTTCTGGCTATTTTCATCATGTATTTTGAAATGATATCAAAGAAGAAAGTGTACCCTTAAAATGATTGCTCTTCAAATGCCCTTAATTATATACGAACTATGACGAGTAACCGCTAACACGTTTGGATCAAACTTTCATGTCATATGACTGTGGATGTAGTCCCATATATCCACTTGTATGTGTAGCGCATGTGACTTCCTACGAGACTGAAACAGTATAATTATTTAGATGATTGGAAAACTTTACCAAACGGTATTAAACTTTAAGGAAAATGAAACTCAATATACATTAGCTGATAATCATGTGGAAAATTGTCAGCCTGTGCAAAATATCTTGAAAATACTTTGATTTGATTACTCAGTAAGGAGAACAATCTCTCTAAATTTTGCAGATACCTTGTCAGATATTATCCCATGGGGGATGCCATTTTGTAAAACTGTGATGTCATAAGAGTACATGTCCATTTACCTCTACACAATGGATATGATGTTGCATAATGAATAGCTATTGTACAACTAAAGCCACGAATGCAAAATGGCAGCCATCTTGATACCCCCATTGTCTTCCACAGGTGATATCTAGCAGTTGTATGGGTATTTGTCACTTCTTTGAAGAATTGACAAACCTTTGTCTGACAAAGCAAATCTTGCCAAAAGAAACAGCTGAAACAGATATCTCGACACAAAACATTATATGACAGGATAAAAGTATCTTCATTTGAACATACATTACTACAAAGAGGTTTATTATGAGAAAATCCAGTGCCATGCATTCCACAGGTGATCATGAGTGTCATTGTAGTTAGTGTATATCTCACAAATAGAACTGTTCTGACATTACTTTGGAGAGAAAATGGCAGCCCATGGGATAATGTCTAGCAAGGAAACTACAACATTTTTAGACACTGTTCTCCTTCTTCAATAATCATATAAGATTAATTTCAAGATATTTGTAATATGTTGACAATTATCTACATGATTATAGGCTAATGTTTGTTGCATTTCGTTCCCCTTTAAAACGCGTAATCTCATTGGTCCCCTGAGCATGATCTGACCAATGCGGTGATGTGTCATATAACGCGCACAACTAGGAATTGAAGTGCGACTTTAAGTCAAACTTAACTCTTTGTGAAACACCCCCAGAACTCACATACATATTTAAATCAAGCCTATGAGATACCGGATGGATGATAACTCGGGTTGAAGATCATCAGTCATATTTCATCTGATCTTCGGTTACGAATTCGCAAATTTTCGCGAGGGAGACTGACGCCTGTTGCCTGAATATCAACTCTCATGT
Organism: Heliocidaris erythrogramma; assembly: GCA_025617745.1. NCBI lineage: Eukaryota > Metazoa > Echinodermata > Echinoidea > Camarodonta > Echinometridae > Heliocidaris > Heliocidaris erythrogramma. The sequence goes on along the minus strand of CM046863.1, from coordinate 52,242,333 downwards.
ATATAAATAAATGCACAAAGGAATAAATGCATTATAAATTAAAATAATAAATAAATAAGTTTTCCCCTGACGCATTTCAAGATAACGCGAGAAGTAATTGATACATTTATCATTTGTTTATTTAGAAATGCAGATATTTTTTTCACCCATATTTTCATTGTTTATTTGTGATCAGTGGATAGGGTTTTCATAATTAAAGTCCCCTAAGTCATCTGTATTTCCAACTGCTATGCAGGGCTGTAGAAGATAAAGGAAAACAAAATGAATGAATATTAACTGAACAAGGAAATAAATGAATGAATATTAATAGATCAATGTATACATAGTCTATAATTGTGACCAGGCACCACAAAACCACCATAGATTCGAATTGTGGGATTTTCAGTTAGAGCTCAATAAAGGTGTTTTTGGTTTCCATGTTCAAATTTAAGTTTTGGGTCGTGAATACTTGTCTCATTTTGATCTTCCATAACTTTAAGACAGAGTGAGTTCATGTATTTATTCTAGTCTACAGTATGATAAACAGGATGTGCTTAATAACTAGTACGCTAAGTTTTAGGACAACCTGATAATCCCTTCATATCAATTTCTATTTTTTTTTTTTATATCACTTATTAAAGTTGAGAATCTCCTCTTTCAGAATCATACCTTACCTAAAAAATCACATCTGGCGACTTTTTGGAGGTTCTGTGGTGCCCGGTCACAAAATTATTTATCCTTTTTAATATTTCTTCTTTTTTATTTTGATGGTCTCTTCCAGATAAAAGCCATCCTCTTACTAACTATCTGCGTGCTAAGTTTTTATCTTGGATGGAATGGACATAACTTAGGTACTTAACTATAACTTCACTCTTTATGCGCAACTCAAATAACATGCCGGTTCCACAGTATATTTAAGGTTTAGTCACAAGTATTAAGTATGAAATCAGTACGTACAGGTGATTTAGGGACCATCAGGTAGCTAATTAGTGGAAATGGATTGTTATGAAAAACTTTCGTAATGCACAGTGCAAACCATTTCGTTATTGGTTCCTATCATTGTGCCGGTTTGCACGTGTGACACGCCTGCGATCTTGCCAATTTGCACACATGGCTATTAAAAGGTTAATAAAGGGGACCAATCCCTAAAATGTTTAGTTTTATATATTTTGGGTTTCGTGTCACCATGCTTTTATTTAAAAAATATGAGCTTCAAATGTTGGTTCTAAAAATAAGCAATTTGCATATATTAATGCAATTTCATATTCCTTGTAGGACACGTAAGTCGAGAGAGATAACTATTCGACGCACCGTACACACTCGCATAGAAAATGTTTGCTCGGAACCCAAGTCCGACGCATACATAGTTCCCCTGCGCGAGATTTCTATGTTGACCTTAACCGTGAACATATGGAATGAATGGAATGAAAGTTCTCTGAGGTTAACTGCCCCCACCCCCCCCCCCCCAAAAAAAAAAATTAAATGCACTTATTCCAGCGCGATTTTTAAAATAGATTTCTAATAATATTTTTCCCATCTTCCTGAAGCCGGAAGGAAATCATTGATGGTTTTATCTCATCATGATAAAAAAAGGCCTGAGCAAATTTGTCCTTATGTATTTCTTTGATTTTCTTCTCTCTGTATATCGTTGTTTTTTGTTCTATTCCCCCTTATGTATTCTTTTTTTACTCTGTACCTTCTTTTTAAGGCTTTATGTGATTCTAGGACAACATACCCCCTGGAATACTACCCCGGACAACTACCCCCTTGACAACTATCCCCTAGGACAATAACCCCCAAGAACAACTACCCCCCCCCCCCACATGCCACAACGCGCAGTCCGTCGACGCAGTATACATAGCACAAAATACTCCTATGGTTTCAATGCACGACTCTCCTGGCCATATTGGAGTATGACGTCATAATGGCCAATCCCTGATAGCAGACGGACGTCTTAAAGACGTCGTATATTGGTCGTATTCTGGTCAACTGGTCATACGTCGTATGAACGACGTTATTACGACGTCTTCGTGACGACCTTCTAAGACGAGTATGTATTGTCATATTTTGATGACTAGTTTATGACGTGATTTTGACGTCAGTTATTAACCACTTATATGATTGATTATTCAAGACCAAAAAACGACGTAATTATTACGTCACTTCATTGACCACTCGCGACCAGCTACGATCATGACTAGTTAATGACGTAATTTTGACGTCAAGTATTTACCACTTATATTAAGGATTATTCAAGACCAAAAAACGACGTAATTATTACGTCACTTCATTGCCAGCTCACGACCAGTTACGAATTGCACCAGCCATGACTAGTTCTTGACGTGATTTTGACGTCAATTATTTACCACTTATAAACGATTATTCAAGACCAAAAAAAAAACGACGTAATTATCAGGTCACTTCATTGCCAACTCACGACCAGCTAAGAATTGCACTATCCATGACTAGTTCATGACGTGATTTTGACGTCAATTATTTACCACTTATATGAACGATTATTCAAGACAAAAAAACGACGTTATTATTACGTGACTTCATTTCCTACTCACGACCAGCTACGAATGTCTAGTTCATGACGTGACTTTGACGTCAGTTATTTTCCACTTATATGAACAATTCAAGACCAAAAAACGACGTAATAATTATGTCACTTCATTGCAAGCTGACGATCAGTTATTTCACCATCCATGACTAATTCTTGACGTGATGTTGACGTCAATTATTTACCACTTATGAACGATTATTCAAGACAAAAAAACGACGCAATTATCACGTCACTTCATTGCCAACTCACGACCAGTTAAGAATTGCACTATCCATGACTAGTTCATGACGTGATTTTGGCGTAAATTATTTACCACTTATATGAACGATTATTCAAGACCAAAAAACGACGTAATTATTACGTCACTTCATTTCCAACTCACGACCAGCTACAAATGACTAGTTCACGACGTGATTTTGACGTCAAGTATTTACCACTTGTTTAACGATTATTCAAGACCAAAAATCGACGTTAATATTATGTGACTTCAATTCCAACTCACGACCAGATAAGAATGACTAGTTCATGACGTGATTTTGACGTCAGTTATTTTCCACTTATATGAACAATTCAAGACCAAAAAACGACGTAATTATTACGTCACTTCATTGCCAACTCACGACCAGCTACGAATGACTAGTTCACGACGTGATTTTGACGTCAAGTATTTACCACTTGTTTAACGATTATTCAAGACCAAAAATCGACGTTAATATTACGTGACTTAAATTCCAACTCACGACCAGCTAAGAATGACTTATTCATGACGTGATTTTGACGTCAGTTATTATCCACTTATATGAACAATTCAAGACCAAAAAACGACGTAATTATTACGTCACTTCATTGCCAACTCACGACCAGCTACGAATGACTAGTTCACGACGTGATTTTGACGTCAAGTATTTACCACTTGTTTAACGATTATTCAAGACCAAAAATCGACGTTAATATTACGTGACTTCACGACCAGCTAAGAATGACTAGTTCATGACGTGATTTTGACGTCAGTTATTTTCCACTTATATGAACAACGTGTGTTACTATTAGTTAGTCACACTGTTTGTAGAACTGTCAGTATACTATCAATCACATTTGTCAAGTAACTCTAACGGTTATTATACATTACAGTCGAAATTACGCATCTGCTGAGTGCTGTATTCTGTCACTGTCATTGGGAAATTAAATTATAAATACAATTACAAATTATCATTTAGTGATCATTTAAATACTGCCAGAGTTAAGTCTACTTACATTGAAATAAGTAAACATCGAAATAAGTAGAGTAAACACTAACTGTTAGGCAGTGTACCCTATAGGCTATGTTTTTTGTCCAATATTGTTACTAACGTTACTGTAATATTAAACTGTTAGAGTTAGAGTGAAGTGCTTTTAAATTAAGCCACCATCAGGCAAGTCTCTTATGAATTTATTCCCTTCATTTCATTAGTTTGTGTCACTTCATAATGTTGGTACAATTACTCTGCACCCATTTTGTTATGTTGGGAATTTCGGATGATGATAAACTGCACCTAGATCTGTTCCTACGTACATTTCAGAAAAAGAGTGAAAATTCTAAATTTCTAAACAAACCAAACATTTTCTATGATTGTCTTTTATTGCCTATACTCCTGTTAGGGCTGTTAGGTGCATTATGTTTTCAGGTTGTCGGTCCATCCATCTGCCTGAACAAAATCGCACGTACGCAATATCAAGAGAGCCCTTAGATGAATGTTGTTCCTATTGGGCTCAGGGAAACGGGCAGTGCATGGCACGAGATGAGCCGATTAGATCTTGGGCAAATATGGCCCAGTTCAAAGGTCAAATGTTGCTGAAATTTATTCCCAAATGTCACATCAAATGTGTTAATAAATTAGAAATGTCATGAAATTGAAGGTAGAAAATGAGGGGGAAAATAATTTGCCTAAAATTGTATGGTGTCAGGCAAAAATCAAAAGAGACATTTTGGTATTTTTTCCAGTCTCAACAGCGCCTTTGATTAGGCAACTAGATATTGGCGCTATACAAATACCCTGATTGGATTGGAATGTATAATATTTACGACTGAAAAAGGAAAAAGTACAATAAAGAAACAAAAATAAATGCTCTCATATTTCAATTTAATTTCAGAATTGAGACGACTCCATAATAAGATGGAGGAAGTCAAGTCGGAGGTGAGGGAAAACCAGAAACTTCTTGGGGCAATCCTTGCCAAAATGGAGAAGGGCAGAGTGGCTGAAATTGCTGATATGTCAGAAGGAATACCCTCTCTTCTACTTAATAACGTTCAAGACTTATGGGAGGTCAACACGATCCTTCAGGAGGATCTTGCAAAAAAAAAAAATTGTGAGTGTCTTTATCTGCTCATAATAGTGTTATACAGTTGATTCATTAACTTTCTTCTACACTTTATACTCAATTATTAATGCAAACATTCAGCTTAATTGGGAAAATTAACTATCAGAATTTCAACAGCATATTTGTTTATTGTAGAAAGTTGGATTAAAGATACTGTTTGTGACATGCATGTTCATTCCAGAATTTAAATTGACAATTATTTTTGGAGAATATTATATTTACATTATTACATACAGGAGAGGTCAATTAATTGTTCTGCAGCTATGTCATGACTTCAAACCGTGACAGCCAGCAATTTGTTTTGGTCTTGCTTGCAAAGCTGCTGCTAAATGCATTTTCTTTGCTATATAGTTATCAATTTCAGCCTCAGGTTATTTACAGAGCTTGCTGGAGGCAAAACAATGCTTTGCATCCACCTTGTAGGTCTTCCAGAGTTTGCATGCCTATAATGAAATTGACCTCTGCTTGGAATAATTAAGTTAGAAAGAACTTTTGAAATCAGTATCGGTTTCAATTGTGAGATCTTATGCATGTTTAAATCAGATAGGAAGGTGCATGAAAGTGACAATAATACATGTTTACTGCTATTCCCTTTCATTTTTCCAGATGACATACTTAAAGAGATGTGGAGGGGCCACCAAAGAATCAGTAAGGCGTGTGCTGGACACAATGATGGACCCTCAGTTGTCTGTGCAATTCAGTTGGATGGGACAACGTGGCAGAAGGCGATGATAGATGTTATCTTTGGTAAATTTTCAATTTTTCAATTCAATTCAATTCAATTTTATTTTCATTTCCAACAGAAAGGTACATATCAAAGTGCATTTTAACAAAATAACACGATAACCAGTAATTATGACAATTAAATGAATGGAAAATAACAGTATTATAATTAAGAGGAAAAAAAAAACATTGCATTTTTTTTTCTTCTACTTTCTGCGGAAATGGAGGAATCCACTAAAAAGCATTGCTTGTAAATCATGGATCCCTCAAAGAATATTAACATAGTAAAAAATACTATATATATAGTAGATATAGATGTATATACATTTTCTCATCTTCAGAAGAGTCTGTTGATTTTCTTTTCTTCTTGAATCATAAGCAGGTAGTTGCAGACATCTAGAAGATTACATTTAAATTATTTTTTGGACCCCCACATTATTTACCACAAAGTAACTTGGACTATATATATATATATTCTTCAGTGTTTCAAAATATTGTCATAAAGGTATGTTTGTATGCTTAACTCTTTCTCCCTTCCCTATGCTTAACTGCCATAATGCTCTAATCGAGAAGGAATGTTGTTTGCATCATTAGGCAGAAATTAAGATAAAGACCCTCATAGATGTTTTTACCTCTAAGGGCTGTTAGCTTCATTACAATGTTTGAACTGGTGCCTTTTGAAGTTCGTTATGCTTCTAGCATTCTGTTTTTAATTGAAAAACAGCTTTACTGCAGGGGCGGATACAGGACTTTCAGAAAGGGGGTCGCACACTGAGGAACCCTCCGTTTGACGAAGCCAAACGGCCATCTAGGGGGTCCGGGGGCATACTTTGTCAGACAAAACGGGGGGGGGGGGGAGCGCACGCCCCTTGCGCCCCCTCTGGATCCGCGCCTGTTACTGCCAAAGTTTCCTAGAAGTGAACTCGCCATCTCCCGTGGTACAAAAAGAAAAAAAAAAGGTCTACTAAACAACTTTAGTGGTCAGTATATGTGTACAAAGATGCCAGTTTCCAGGCAAAAGCCTGAATTCAGGCCATTGCAGTTTATTTTCAGGCCATGTATTTCAGGTATTTGCTAAATGTGAGACATAAAAGAAGTAAAGCAATACAGTTTTTTAGAAAGTATCTTTCTGATCTGAGAGGTAATATTTAAATTTTTCATTATTTTTACCTTTGACATTCTATTTCTTTTCCAGGGGCTGTGAGGGGCAACGAACGGACAAGATCTGCTCCGCTTGACGAGGTGGAAAGTGGCATTCAATACTACTTGAAGTACATTTATCAAAAAGTACCAAAGAATGATCTGGAGCTTCGGAGGCCTGTAACTCCAGAAGTGCAGGAGGAGGAAGTAGCCTTGCCAATGGACACCGAGGAATACTCAAATAATCTGTAAAAGGCTGTAGTTACAACTGGCAATAATTAAAGAAAGAATCCTCTCAAAAAAGATATTGGATAAGAAATAAGGAAGTTATGACATTATGAAAGTTCATATTTTGGGGGGAAAACACTTTTTGACCAGTCCTTAGTATTCTAATGAGCGAGGTGATGATATCATTGCCTCACAATTTGCTATCCTTTTCATATACAGAAATGACAAAGGTTTCATATTTCAGCTATGAGAATCTAAAACTTGTCTTATCACCGCCCGAAATAAAGGAGAAATAATACATTTTGCTATGGGGATATGTGTTACGAGTGTGAGCTAAAAGTTTTTTCAGAAATCCATATACATTATGAAAGTTCATATTTTGGGGGAAAAACACCTTTTGACCAGTCCTTAGTATTCTAATGAGCGAGGTGATGATATCATTGCCTCACAATTTGCTATCCTTTTCATATACAGAAATGACAAAGGTTTCATATTTCAGCTATGAGAATCTAAAACTTGTCTTATCACCGCCCGAAATAAAGGAGAAATAATACATTATGCTATGGGGATATGTGTTACGAGTGTGAGCTAAAAGTTTTTTCAGAAATCCATATAGGCCTACAGTGTATTTGAAAAAAAATATGACGTCATGACATCTACTCGCCAATTTAAATATTTGCAAGGACTGGTCAAGCAAAAAAAATTTTTAATATTTTGAAATGTCATATCTTCCTGTATCAGATTTGTGTGACATTTGCACTGTTCTGTATGATGTTTTCTCATAAAATAAGAAGAATAAATTCTGGAGTGGATTTCTTCTATAATGCAACAACTATCTGTTTTTTTAGGATGCTCTAAAGAATTCCACAGATGCTTGCATGTATTTCATATACAATTTCGGTGCCTCCATCTCCATAAGGAGCGCTAAAAGTTTTATTCACATAAAATGTAAATGTTCTACTTGTTTCATGATTGCATGACATGAAACTTAAACTTAACTGCAGTTAGTTCTGTCCATAAATCTACATTTAAATGTCATCTGGAGTATTGGTAATGGATGGAAAAAATGGAGAGAGTTCCCATCCATTTGTATCCCACCTAAAAGCATTTTATGCATACATTCCATGAAAATAATGCACCTAAAATGTCCTGAATAAATGTAGAATTTGAAGTTAAAACATGGCCATAATTTTAGTGTCCGCCACTCGGCAGATATTATTCCTTTATTACATTCCCATATATGCTTTTCTGCGTTGGTACTGTGCCAACATGGTGATTAATTTGGAAATTGCTTTGTATTCAATATTCTTTCCCATTCTGAGCAACATTGTTGTGCAAACCAGAATTTCATTTTCAGAGAGGCAAGCAATTCAAAAGTAAAGTGATTTATAGGCAGTTTAATGTCAAACTGAAATCACACTCCAAGTACTCCTGATAACCTTTAAACATATGACAAAGTTTAATTTGATATAAAATATTGGAAACTAAAATAAAATTGAATTGAATTTAAACTGTGTATGCAATTTCAGCACTTTCATACTTTTTGCAGAATATATTGATAGATGTAAACAGGTATTTTTACCAATAGCGCATTTTCTTTAGGAGAAGAGCTTGATATATTTTGTCAATATGCCATATCTTGCAATGATTGAGAGTTGCAGTTTTCATAACTCAAAATCTTTTATTTTATTATTCCTAAGACTATATTCGTCTGCCAATCCACAGGACAGAGAATTAATTAGTTATACATGTACATCCATTATTCAAAGAGCCACTATGAAGTTTATGTTAATAATAGACTTTTCATAGTCACCCAGTTGTGCGTATTTATTTCTTTAAGGTATGAACTGGACTGAAATTCTACGTACAATTAATATGCTTCATTCAGGCATTTTTCCCTTGTGAAAACCACTTGGTTTGTTGTCTTACATAGATTCCTAGCATTTCGTTCCATAATTAACTTTCTTTATTTTTCCTTGTTCTTGTATAAAACATTGTTCTGGTGCAAGATCTAGATTCAAACCCAAATTGAAAAAAAAAATGCTTTGCAAATAATTCAGCATTTTGAGTATCTATTTTATGCAAATGAGGCAAAACATTCTCAACAAAATCTTATACTCAAGCGATTTCATGTGTTAGTAATTCATGTACATTCAACAGTACCATTTTTGAGACCATAGAAATCAGGTACTTTCCCCTCCAATTTTGTCATTGATGCTGTTTTTGGTAAATGTTCAAATACTTAATGTATTTTCTTACCCTCTTGTTACTTCGTGCCAAAAATCCATTCATTTTCACAACTCTTTTCATTAGGGTAGCTTGTGTTTCCCACTGTGTGATTTAATAATCCACCTGTTAAGATATACCTGTATATAATTACTCACACATCAGGTTTGATTATCATTGTTATGTATGTTTTATGAATGGATGTTTGCAGCTGATTTTCATACCAGTGGCATTAAAAATGTGAAACTGATTTTATGTCTGCCTTGTATATTATGCATAACTTATTTTTCAGTCATTGTACATGTATATACTTTAAATTTTGGTATCCATGTGCTCATGAATGCTTTTGACAGGTTCGTCATTACACTTAAACAGATTGTAATGAGTGGCTCAGATCCCATGAGTTACATGTGAAAGATCCACTTCAACATTTCGAAGACATCTCGTTTTTACCAACATGACCTAGAATGACGTCCCATTATTACGTCCAAACGGTGTCATAGAGTCGTCATTTGGTGGCCTGCAATACGTCCACAAGATGTCATAAAGTCGTCACCTGTAAGACGCAAATATAATGTCAACTTAACACGTCCTCATGACGTCTCGTCTTGGTGGAAGTTGACGTCTTATTGGCGTAATTATGCGACGTAAAAAAGACGTAAACCACGGTGTAAATATCACGTCACTTTTACCACCTGCAAAACGTCTAAATGACGACTTTATGTCGTCTTTTAGAGGTCTTGCAGGTGGTAAAAAATGACGTGATATTTAAGTCATCTTTACGTCTTGCGGGTCACTGAATGACGACTTTGCAAATCACTAAATGACGACTCTTTGACGCCCTTTGGACGTCTTGCAAGTCACTAAATGATCATTTTATGACGTCTTTTAGTGGTCTTTCGGGTGGTAAAATATGACGTGAATTTAAGTCGTGATTTACGTCTTTTTTATGTCATATTTTTACGTCAATAAGACGTCAACTTGCACCAACGCAAGAGGTCATGAGGACGTCTTATTTTGAGGTCATCTTTACGTCTTCCAGGTCACTAATGATGACTTTGCAAATCACCAAATGCCGAATTTTTGACCTCTTTTGGACGTCTTGCGGGTGGTAAAATATGACATGATATCTAAGTTTTGATTCACGTCTTTTTACGTCCTGTAATTACGTCAATAAGTCGACAACTTGCACCAACGCAAGACGTCATGAGGACGTCTCATTTTGAGGTCATCTTTACGTCTTGCAGGTCACTAAATGACGACTTTATGACGTCTTTTAGAGGTTTTGCGAGTGCTAAAAATGACGTGATATTTAAGTCGTGATTTACGTCTTTTTTACGTCGTATAATTACGTCAATAAGACATCAACTGGCACCAACGCAAGACGTCATGAGAACGTCTTATTTTGACGTCATCTTTAGGTCTTACAGGTCACTAAATGACGAATTTATTACGTATTTTGGACATCTTGCAGTTCACCAAATGACGATTCTTTGACGTCTTTTGGGCGTCTTGCATATCACGTCATTTGTTACCACACCCAAGACCTTTAAAAGACGTCATGAAGTTGTCGTTCAGTGACCTGCAAGACGTAAAGATTACGTCAAAATATGACGTCCTCATGACGTCTTGCGTTGGTGCAAGTTGTCGTCTTATTGACGTAATTACATGACGTAAAAAATACGTAAACCACGGTGTAAATATCACGTCACTTTGACCACCTGCAAAATGTCTAAATGACGACTTTATGTCGTCTTTTAGAGGTCTTGCGGGTGGTAAAAAATGACGTGATATATAAGTCATCTTTACGTCTTGCGGGTCACTGAATGACGACTTTGCAAATCACTAAATGACGACTCTTTGACATCCTTTGGACGTCTTGCAAGTCACTAAATGACCACTTTATGACGTATTTTAGAGGTCTTGCGGGTGGTAAAATATGACATGATATTTAAGTCGTGATTTACGTCTTTTTTATGTCATATATTTACGTCAATAAGACGTCAACTTGCACCAACGCAAGACGTCATGAGGACGTCTTATTTTGAGGTCATCTTTACGTCTTCCAGGTCACTAATGATGACTTTGCAAATCACCAAATGACGAATTTTTGACCTCTTTTGGACGTCTTGCGGGTGGTAAAATATGACATGATATCTAAGTTTCGATTCACGTCATAAAGTCGTCACCTGTAAGACGCAAATATAATGTCAACTTAACACGTCCTCATGACGTCTCGCCTTGGTGGACGTTGACGTCTTATTGGCGTAATTATGCGACGTAAAAAAGACGTAAACCACGGTGTTAATATCACATCACTTTTACCACTTGCAAAACGTCTAAATGACGACTTTATGTCGTCTTTTAGAGGTCTTGCGGGTGGTAAAAATTAACGTGATATTTAAGTCATCTTTACGTCTTGCGGGTCACTGAATGACGACTTTGCAAATCACTAAATGACGACTCTTTGACGTCCTTTGGACGTCTTGCAAGTCACTAAATGACCACTTTATGACGTCTTTTAGAGGTCTTGCGGGTGGTAAAATATGACGTGATATTTAAGTCGTGATTTACGTCTTTTTTATGTCATATATTTACGTCAATAAGACGTCAACTTGTACCAACGCAAGACGTCATGAGGACGTCTTATTTTGAGGTCATCTTTACGTCTTCCAGGTAACTAATGATGACTTTGCAAATCACCAAATGACGACTTTTGGACCTCTTTTGGACGTCTTGCGGGTGGTAAAATATGACATGATATCTAAGTTTTGATTCACGTCTTTTTACGTCCTGTAATTACGTCAATAAGTCGACAACTTGCACCAACGCAAGACGTCATGAGGACGTCTTATTTTGAGGTCATCTTTACGTCTTCCAGGTCACTAAATGATGACTTTGCAAATCACCAAATGACGACTTTTGGACCTCTTTTGGACGTCTTGCGGGTGGTAAAATATGACATGATATTTAAGTCGTGATTTACGTCTTTTTTACGTCCTGTAATAACGTCAATAAGTCGACAACTTGCACCAACGCAAGACGTCATGAGGACGTCTTATTTTGAGGTCATCTTTACGTCTTGCAGGTCACTAAATGACGACTTTATGACGTCTTTTAGAGGTCTTGCGGGTGGTAAAAATGACGTGATATTTAAGTCGTGATTTACGTCTTTTTTACGTCGTATAATTACGTCAATAAGACATCAACTGGCACCAACGCAAGACGTCATGAGAACGTCTTATTTTGACGTCATCTTTAGGTCTTACACGTCACTAAATGACGAATTTATTACGTATTTTGGACATCTGCAGTTCCTCAAATGACGATTCTTTGACGTCTTTTGGGCGTCTTGCATATCACGTATTTGTTACCACACCCAAGACCTTTAAAAGACGTCATGAAGTTGTTGTTCAGTGACCTGCAAGACGTAAAGATGACGTCAAAATAAGACGTCCTCATGACGTCTTGCGTTGGTGCAAGTTGTCGTCTTATTGACGTAATTACAGGACGTAAAAAAGACGTAAACCACGACTTAAATATCATGTCATTTTTTACCACCCGCAAGAACTCTAAAAGACGTCATAAAATGGTCATTTAGTGACCTGCAAGACGTCAAATAGACGTCAAAGAGTCGTCATTTGGTGATTTGCAAGACGGCCAAAGACGTCATGAAGTCGTCATTCAGTGACCTGCGAGACGTAAAGATGACGTCAAAATAAGACATCCTCATGACGTCTTGCGTTGGTGCAGAGAGAATTACTTTATGAATTAGAGCATTGGCGTAGATACCTAGGGATACCTAACCTATACCTAGGGAAGATACTGAACGCAGGCACTACGCCTCATTATACAGTTCCATGTTCTTTTCCTTTTTCAAGATGGCTGGATCGTTTCCTGGTGCAGGCGATTCATAATCGTACTTAATGGGCTCAATTTTCCAGCACCTATCCAAAGCTAATTCAAAACTGTGCACACTTTGGGCAGTAATGGTGTCGATGGAAAGATTATTCCATGGTTTACGTATTCGTACATAGAATTTTTTTTTGTATCTCTGAGTTTTGGACCTAGGAATAAACAAGTTTTACTATGTCCACTTGTCTGATCTCTGGATTGTAAATCAAGATTTGGGGTTACATCAGAATCGTATTTATTACAAATCTTGTACGTTTCAATCATATCGCCTAGAGCCTTCCTGTAAGCTAAGGTAGGGATGTTCAACTTCCTCAGTCTTTGTGCATAAGGTAGCCCCTAATAACTCTGGGACTAATCTAGTTGCTCTTCTTTGGACATTTTCCAAAGCATGTATGTGTTTCTTAAGGTGGGGGCTCCACACAGCATGAGCGTACTCTGTTTGGGGGCGAACAAGCGATTTGTACAAGAGTGAAAAATTATCCTTATCTAAATGAACAAAGGTTCGTCTGATTAAATTCATTAGTCTGTTTGCCTTATTGATCTTTGTATGTAAATGTCCTTCAAAATTTAGCTTATCATCAATCACCACTCCCAAATCCCTCTCAGATGACACTTGCTTGAGGGCACTCTTTGAATTAACACTGGACATATTATACACATAAGGACTTGCCAGGGCAGACTTGGGCTTACCAGTGATGAGAGCACTACATTTCTTAGGGTTGAATCTAAGCAGCCATTTGTCAGACCAGCATTTGAGCCTATCAAGATCCCTCTGAAGGGCAATACAATCATTCTCATCTGTTATGGACTTGAAAATCTTTGTGTCATCAGCAAATAGATATACTCTCAGAAATCGTGTAAGGTAGATCATTTATATACAACACAAACAACACGGGCCCAAGAACACTACCTTGTGGAATTCCACTTACAACAAGACCCCAACTGGAATATTCTCCATTCACACATACAGGCTGTCTTCTCCCAACTAGAAATGCTTCAATCCAACTAACCACCAACTCACTTATGCCATAGCTTCTAATCTTGGCAAGCAGCCGACGGTGGGGCACCTTATCGAAGGCCTTCATGAAATTTAAATAAATCACATCATTTGAACCATTTTCCTCCAGAGTGCTAGACCATCCATCAACTACGTTTAACAACTGGAGCATTGTTGAAAGACCAGGCACTTGACACTAAACAATTTGTTTATAGTCATATGATCCAGAATCTCATCACGAATTATTGATTCCAAAAGCGTACACTCTATACATGTAAGACTAATAGGTCTATAGTTCGATGGCAGCGTTACAAACAACTTTCTTTTGTTAGTGGGGGATGATGAATAGATCACCCCCCCCCCACACACACACACACACACAAACAATGGATAATTATGCGTGTCTACGCCCATGAATTAGAAGTCTAGATCTATAGAGACTCTGCCTCTGACTGATCTAACACAATTACACAATTGATAATTGGCGAGATATATTATCTTGACAAGTCGACTTCCCAAAAATTATAAGTCAACATGGCGACATAAATTATCTTACCAAGTCGACTTAACAAAAAAATTATGTCGTCATGGCGCGATATATTAGGGACTTTTAGAATTGCACGTCCACCTAGTCGACTGGTACGCAAGGACATCATTCTACGCCACTGCGCATGCGCCACTCGCCTTCTCCCTGTCCTCCTCCCCGACTTGCAAAATCGAGAACGTGTTCACTTCGTTTTTCCGGTGCTCCGAAATCTTCGACGAGGTTCACGTATATGACGTCATCAGAACAGCTCAACTATTATCACTATGAACACGATGACAAAGAGAGCGGACAATTTACGCAGCTCCTCATTGTACCCTCCACAATAGCTCTAGTAGACAAAAGCTTCACTGCTATTATGTGACACCTGTTCTACATATTTTTACAGGATAGCAATGAATAGCAATGAATAGCAATGAATGGATGTTCTCTTGTTAACCCGTGCAATTGTGAAGGGTACAATGACAGCTGCATAACTTGTCCGCTTCTTTGTTCGTCATGTTCATAGTGTATGCTCATCCGTTGAGTGTGTACTTCCGGTTGACGTCGACGGTACGTACTCGTCGAGTGAAATCTAAAATGATCAGAACTGTAGTCAACATGGGCAGTCGACGACGTTGACATGCGCGAATTAGTCGACTGGGACGAAGTACTAGTCCACTGCTTCTAAAAGTCCCTATTATCTTGCCAAGTCGACTTCCCAAAAATTATAAGTCGACATGGTGAGATAAATATCTTTTCAAGTCGACAAAATATGGATATTAAGTCGTCAAGTCGAATGGCACTTTAACGCTTCCGTACTAGCGCATATCCTGCACATACATGTAATTATAATGCATGCACTGTACGTACTGTGTACGTCGTACCTATACTACGGACCTACTAGAGATGGAGATATATTAGTAGTAGGTCCATGGGCCTCTTGGCCAGTGCCGTATATAGAGAGAGTCTGGTCAACTCGGTTTTAGTTGGGTAGCAACATGGCGTATATTCCTTTGTTATGTAAGCTTGCAACAAAGGAATATGCGCCATGTTGTTACCCTACTGGAGCCGAGTTGGCCAGACTCTATCTATATACGGCACTGCTCTTGGCGCTCAACTACTGCCCTCTCTCGTCGGTGGCGCTAGTCCTGACAAAAAAAAATCGCGGCTGGGAAGACCGAAGGCTTAGTACAGCTACGTCCTTTTCTCCAGTCTCATCAATCCCCACGCTATATAATTTACCGAGACGCTGTCGAAATGTTTAAGTTGGGTATCTATGTATATTCCACTGGATCGTGTATTAGGGAGACACACATAATGAGGTTTATTCCGTCATAATAGGGACTGGTGTATTAGGGGGACACCGTGGACAAAGAACGAGACAAAAAACTGTCTCCCTAATGACGATGTATAGTGATATATAAACACAGCTAAAAGAATCCATTGAGTCATGCATGAGTTGGCACACATTAAAGGCAAAATTGTCACTTTTCAAAAGTCACAAGGGTCATTTTGGGTATTCTATGAAATGAAATTCCAGCGAATTCGGTTTCTGTTGTATATTTATGTGTTGCTGTTGTTTATTATCCATCGCTTGAGCCCCTCACACCTATCCCGACACTTTTCTCATTATTATGGTTGGGTGAGCACAATTTAAAAACAAATCAACCCTCGTGAATTTGTAATTGCAAAATCCATTCAGCTTATTGGAAAAAAAAAATAACTCCAGATATTTTTACCAAAATGTATCATCACATGTTGTCATCGTGTCATGGTTGAGTGAAATGCTAAAATGTACTGTTAATACAGCATTTTAAGAAATGACCCTTGTGACTTTTTAAAAGTGGCATTTTTGCATTTAATGTTTGCCTACTCATTCGTGGCTTAATGGATCAATCTCATTTTTAAGGGAAGTAAGTCAATAAGGGTAAGAGTACTCTTGTCAAGTTATTTTGCTCACAAACATTTCGTTAAGAAGTTAGGCCTACGCTAATTTGATTTGAGGGGGAAAATACCTTTTTGTGCGTGTGTGTTTATATATACATATATATATATACAAAATATGAATAAAAAGTCCGTACACGATGAAAAGATTCGAATTTTCGGCCATAGGCCTTGATCAGGAAATCATATTATTAGACCAAGCTTCTGTAATACAAATTTATAAAAATGATTTGCCTTTGTATTTATCTGTACCAAATTCCAGTAATTATACCTTGCTTTTATGATATTTTATTTCCTTTTTACCACAAAAAATAACACTATCTGTAACCATTCTTGGTCTAATAGACCGAATCGTAACAATGCAGTTTATTCTGTCATAATAGAAATTCGACGTAAACGCGAAGGCGAAAGATGTTTGGTACTACAGAATCGGAAAATGGCGTTGAAGAAAGACATAATTAAACTTTTCGTCTTCCACTCATCAGAGTATACCGGAAGAATAGTTTCCGGTTAACATGGTTATATTGTTCGATTTCGGCTTTCTGTTCATTCTTGCGGTATACTCAGATGAGTGCAAGACGAAAAGCTTCAGTATGTCTCCTTTCAAAGCCATTTATATATATATATATATATATATATATATATATATATATATATATACACACACACACATATGCGTGTGGGTGTGTGTGGGTTTACATAGATTGAGTTGTGGGGTACAGAGAACAATAGAGTACAATGATGGCCTTTATTCCGTCATGCTTGTGGGGTACCAAATACAACAGGAGAAAACAATAAAGTTCCCGACAAACCAATGTGTGTAGAGGTGTGGGTGTGTGCGTGCGTGTATGTGTTTATGTGCGTGCTTGTGTGTGCGTGTGGGTGGGTGGGGTGTATATTCATCTTCCTCTTTGTGTCTCTGTCTATCATCACATCTTACTATTAAACATAATTGAAATTCAGTATGTTTTTCATTGTCTAAGATTATAATTTATGTCAGAAATATGTGTTATATTTTTCTTCATTTCTCTTCAGTATCTAACGCGAAGAGAGGTTTCTTGTATAAGCTACTTGCTGACAGAGAGACTTCAAGTGAGATCACACCGACCAGTGTGAGACCTAGACCTTTGGTGATATTGGCCACCACCAATAAAGGCTTCGTGGACTTTACAGAGAACTGGCTTGAGAGCCTAAGGAGGTGTAACATCAGGGACCACGTGACTGTCATAGCCGAAGATACTGCTACTCGTGAAATTCTAGCCAAGAGAAATGAAACCAATCTAGAAATAGTGCTGGCGAATGAAACCAATTTACCGGAGGGCGCGCTTCGCTTCAATACTCGAGACTACATCCGGCTAGTTAACAAGAGACCCAGTTATATTTATGGGTACCTAAAGAAGGGCATTGACGTTTTGTTTACCGATGTAGATACCGTATGGCTACAGAACCCCTTACCATTTCTCTTGGGTGATTACGACGTACACCTTGAGAGGGACGTCAACCCCGATGACGAGACAGAACTTGGCGTGATTTGTGCAGGCTTTGCGTACTACAGGGCCACCAACGCCACGTTGGAGTTAATGACAAAATGGATTCATATGCTCAATGCTTCACCAACCACACCAGATCAAGAACTGCTGAATCAGTTGTTAAGAAGAAAGGCTGTTCGAGATGCGCTCAAAATACATTTTCTAGATCGAAGGCAGTTCCTAAACGGACTAGATTATTTCAACGTAAAATGGCGAGAGAAAAATGCTGACGTAAAACCGATTGTTGTACACAATAATTGGATTATAGGACATGATGTGAAGATAATAAGATTCAAGAATGTCAGCATGTGGTATATTTAATATTTTTCTTTAAATGAAGGAATAAAATGCGTTCAAGTTTCTGTATACAGTTATCATAGACACTATCAGCTATTTAAGTATTCTTTAGAGGTCGCGGCGTTTCAGAAAAAGATTGGAAATTGGTTAGCATGAGCAAGGCAAAACATCTCTGTATAATTTTTGCATTTTTTGGACAAGAAGATCGCCTGGAATACAAGATTGGCCTTACCAATTCCAGGAGCTCAGGTATACTTACCAATGCCAGAATTTCACCTGCACTGTAGTAGTTTGATGAAGGCTTTTGCCTGTCAGACTAGGGGGGCATCTCATAAAGTGTTGTGTCAGTAATTTTTTTACCGACAACTGTTATAAGCTACAGAAATCCTTGCATCTGATTGGCTTAGAGCAAATTTGTCGGTAAAAATCAGTGACAAAACACTTGATGAAACGCTCCCTTCATGCCCTTTGTTTGGTCCTTTCTTTTGTGCTCACATTCTTGGACAAGGTGCTTTAATACCTGTCCATCTGTCACTCCCGACTAGGAGAGGGGGGGGGGGGGTATTAATAGGGTGGGGTAATGTAATTTTACGACCCTCATGAAGACCGGATCCTGATAAGGCCAAAAACTGCTATGGAACTCATGCACTTACATGTGAAAAAAAACAGTCCAAAATTTGATGGGAAGAATGATTGTAATGAAGGTGACAAGGCTACGGAATTCCTCTGAAAGTCATCCGCTCAATATAATGATATTTATACATGTATTTATTTGTATAACCTATTGGCTATCTGTAGCTAAGAATTGATGTTCCTGTTATTACTCTTGCGGATAAACTATAGTATCAGTTTTTCCATTATAAAATTTGATGTATTTTTCTTTAAGCTTTACGGAATGATTATTCTCAGATGCAGAGAGAAATTAGGGGGCGGTGGACACAACTCGACTAACTTAACGTTGTATTTGCTTCATGTTGTGTGTCGGGGGGGGGGGGGGGTATCACTTCGATATTACATTAAGCTACACTATACTACACTTGGTCTACTAACTGTTGTTTGAGACTACCGTTATTTTTATTATAATTATTATCATCATCATCATCATTGATATTTAGATGTAAAAAGAATAAATGATACAACAATAACAATCTGCCAGATATATACTGACCGTAGTTTTCATTTAAGTAATGATCGATTTGTGTGCGTTTTTGTGTCGGAACCCTTTGAAAAGTCCTCGAAAACGAAAACAATGCAAACATTGTTACTGATTTAAAGTTTCATTACTATTTTAAAGGAGGTTTGTGAATTTTTTTTCTCAGCAAAATCAAAGCGTTACACTGCTCATAATTATACTGAAGTTACTTCGAAACTTCTGAGGCATTTGTGCATCATCTTTACGAATATTTTGGAAAATGCGGTTACGCCACCAAACCGACTCCTCAACTACTCTAAATCGACTGCGAACAGACTCCACGCCGACTCCAAACCGATCTTTCTTTATCATTCTTGAGCATACGTTTGAAGTTTGAAGGGGAAGGACGTGTCTCTCAAAGCTCCGTGAAAAATCCGTTTTTGGACCGTTTATCTTGCGAACTAGTGAATAAGATTTATATGGACATTTGCCGTTTGAGGTCGTGAATGCAAGTATCTCATTATTTTGATAGTTTTTCGTCTCATTAAGTTGTTTTCGTGCATTTTCAAGACATTTTCTCGCTTTTTCGTGGAGATATTATATTTAAAAAATACAATTTCTCGCGTATTATTTTGCGCGTAATATATGCCCAAGTGCGTCGTCTCCATACGCCTAACCGGTTTGCGCACATGATGATTTATTCATTGACTTAACTTCATTATTACGTCATAATGGCATCATTACTGAACATTCGTACCCTAAAGGTTAAGCAGCTTAAAGTCGAATTAAAGAAACGTGGTTTAGAGACAAACGGTGTGAAGGCAACTCTTGTCGCTCGACTGAAGAGGGCTCTAGACAACGAAACTGCAGAAGGGGCCAAAGTGATCCGAGATGAGGTGGGAGTGGCAGTAGAAGTTCAGACGGAGGACACTGTACAATCAGCAGCCACGGAGAAGAATAGTCAACTTCTAGAACAGATATACTCATTGATCAAGGAGTTGGGGGAAAGATTAGGCAGCTTAGAAAATAGATTTGCCGACCAAATCTCTTTCATTGCGGAGCATGTGAATCGAGAAGATAAAGTCAAGCAAAATCTAAAAGCCGAAAAAGCAAACCTCGAAGCAATCACCAAGCTCCTCACGAGTCGCGAAAACGATGGTACTGGTAAAGACCCAGACAGTCCGAATGTAGGAAAAATCGAATCTTCTCATACATTCTACGTTCCGACAATTCCGACTCAGAACAGATTTGAGATACTTTCCGATAACGAACATGACGATTTTTTTCACGACCTCACTAAACCGAGACCCAAGTATCAACCGCGATCCGATATCGTTCTGGCTGGAGACTCTATCATCAGACACGTTGATACGAAACGCCTCAGTCGTTCAAAGAGAGTAACCTCCAAAACTCTACCAGGGGCCAAAGTGAAGGATATTTCTCCACTTATTGTTTGCGAGGATCTGAAAGAAGATGGGAGCGCCATAATTCATGTTGGCACTAATAACCAATCGAATGGCTCCCAGTCGGTGCACGACGAGATCGTCGCTTTGTGTGACTCCATCGCTGCAGAGGGCCGAGGAGTGAGTATCTCTGGTGTCATCCACAGGAGATGGGAAACGCCCCACCAACGCAGAAGGGTAGACACCATAAACACCTTGTTGCAGATGACATCGGGGAGGAAAGGTTGGGGATGGATAGAAAACTCCAACATCATCGACATGCATCTTGGAAGAGATGGGGTGCATCTCAACAGGGCTGGCGTGAGGGTGTTTGCTGCCAACCTCAGACGCCATATACACCACCAGCTGAAGGAAGCATCAGCCGAGCAGGCAGCTCATGATCAGAGGCGACGACGAAGCCAGATGAGAGTGTGGCGTAAGGGTGATGGTCAGAACGGACGGAGGATGTCTCCTACACCATCGGCTGAAGAAAGAGCAGAAGGGCTGGATTTCTCCACAACGTCCAACAAAGCCCGACTGAAACCTACCAGACAGGAGTGGCACGAATACCTGCAATTCGTAAGGATGGTACTCAACGGATAATCACCAATACGTATAATTACATTATCAGTGAAAGTCATAAACTGAATAATTGTCAAAGTATTGTCAATAGAGAGTCTAAACAAGAAACTTGTGATAGCTATACAGAAGGATTACCACAACCTGCAAATAGCACTGAAATTATAAATGATGATGATGATGTGGTTCCGAATTTTCCAAATAAGTCGGTACTGTTAGAGAATGGCTCAATACCTTTAATCAAAAGTAGAGGAATTAAGTTTGCTCATCTAAATATTCATAGTCTTACCTCGAAAATTGATGAATTGAAATTGATATTGAAGAATTCACCTTTTGATGTTATAGCACTCAGTGAGACTCTATGTGACAATACTATAATTGACTCCGAAGTATGTTTGGATGATTTTATATTACTAAGAAAAGATAGAAATAGGTATGGTGGAGGAGTTGCTGTTTTTATTTCTAAAAGATTTGACTACAGGAGGAGAGATGATTTATGTCATCAAGATTTAGAATGTTTGTGGGTTGAACTTCATTATCCACATAAACCGCCTATTCTGATTGGAGCTTTTTATAGGCCACCTAATGCGACAACCGAATTCTTCGATAAACTTGATTCTAATCTTGAGTTGGCCAGCTCTGTTAACAAAAGTTGCATCTTACTAGGCGACTTTAACTGCAATTATATGCCTAATCTAGCTGACTCTAATACCAATAAACTAGACTACTACTCAAAGCTATATGGTTTTAGTCAACTGATCAACAGCCCAACTCGAGTTACTAACAGCTCGAGTACTATAATTGATCTTATATTTGTTTCCGATCCTGAGCTCTACCGTGAAGCAGGGGTTTGTCACACTAGTATTAGCGATCATTTTTTCGTATATGCAGTAAAATCCTTCAATTTTAGTAAAAGAAAAAATCCCACCTCTGTTGAATTTCGTTCATTCAAGAATTTTGATCAAGAAAGGTTTCTTGATGATTTAAAAACTATGCCTTGGCATGTTTTCAAAGATATTAGAAACGTTGATGTTGCCTGGAAAACCTGGGAACATCTATTTTTCAAGGTCGTGAACAAGCACATTCCGTTATGCCACAAGCGAATTCGTAAAAATGCTTGCCCATGGATAACGGACGATATTGTTCATTTAATGAAACAACGTGACCATGTTCACAGAGCTGCTATTCTTACAAAAGACGATGAGTTATGGAATAATTACAAATCCCTTAAGAATAAAGTTACACATCTAATTAGAAAAAGGAAGAAAGAATACCATTGTAACTTTATTGAAGAAAATCATGGAAATTCTCGGAATATATGGAAGTGTCTGAAACGTGTAATTCCAAAATCCAGCAAGATATCGCCGCATAGTTTGGAAATCGATGGTGCTCGTATATCAGATCCACCTAAAATAGCTAATGCTTTCAATAGCTTTTTTACTACCTGTGCTGCCAATATAACAAAAAACCTGAAAAGTTCTAGAACTGAATCTCATATCGGTGACGGTACTCCGATTAATCATATCTCACAATTTGATTTGGACTGTGTGTCTGAGGATTTCGTAATTAAGGAAATTGATCGCATGTATAAAGATAAAGCTACTGGCGATGACCACATTTCTTGTCGTCTTCTAAAAATGACGAAACAGGTGATAGCGAGATCGTTAGCCGATATCATAAATGCATCTTTGACCACGGGATGTGTACCCAAGGGTTGGAAAGAAGCTCGAGTAATTCCAATTTTTAAAGCTGGTAATATGTCCGATCCAAGCAATTACCGCCCAATTTCAATTTTGTCTGTTGTTAGCAAAATCATAGAGAGGGCTGTACATCGCCAACTTTCTGAATTCATTGACGATAATAATATATTGAACTCCAGTCAGTCTGGTTTTCGAGCAAAGCATTCTACCGCAACAGCACTCATGAAATTTGTTAATAATTTGTCATGGAACATTGAAAACAGACAGATCTCTGGAGTAGCTTTCATAGACCTTCGTAAGGCATTTGACACAGTTGATCACAATCTTTTATTAGAAAAGTTATCTGCTATCGGATGTTCACATGAATGTGTAAACTGGTTCAGATCTTATTTAACAGGTCGTGAACAGTCTGTTCATTTTCAAGGTGCAAAATCTAATCCATTAACTGTATTGATGGGCGTACCACAGGGGTCTATTTTGGGTCCGTTATTATTTTCCATCTATGTAAATACTTTACCAAATTGTATATCTGATGGTTATGTTGATATGTATGCGGACGATACCACTTTAACTGTGAGTGGAAGTAGCGTAGCTGAGGTTGAAGAAAAACTTTCTTTCGCATTGGAAGAATTAATGGTATGGATTAATCAAAACCGCCTTGTACTAAACACGGAGAAGACATGCGTGATGGTCATAGCTTCGCGTGCTAATTTAAACAAAATAACATCCTTCAATGTTTCTATAAATGGAAAGGTATTGAAAAGAGTTAATGTCGCCAAATGTCTTGGTATATTAATTGATGAAGAATTGAATTGGTCCAAACACGTTGACAAAGTAACAAAGGTAACGCAGAGAAATGTCAGTGTAATAAAACGAGCGAAGGATTATTTACCATTAACATCTTTAAAGATGCTGTATAATGCACTCGTGTTGCCTCACTTTGATTATTGTTCCTCTGTGTGGTCAAATCGATATCAGGAACAAACGTATAAACTTCAGAAAGTTCAAAAACGAGCTGCTAGAATAATTTCAAACAAAAGTTATGAGACTCCATCAAGTGAATTAATTAGCAATCTGAAATGGATGCCAATTGAGAAACGATTTGAATTTCAGCGTGTTACTATGATGTTCAAGTGTACACACAATTTGGCACCATCCTATTTACAAGAAAGTTTAGTTAAAGTAAGTGACATTCATCAGTATCATACGAGGCAGGCAGATGAAGGTTTACTTTCTGTGCCAAAGTATACAACAGAATGCTTTAAACATAGCCCCCTCGTATCTTCAATTATAGCATGGAATCAGTTGGACAGATCACTAAAAATGGCAAGCTCTGTGAACACTTTTAAATATATGTTCAAAAGATCTTGCAAAATCTGTTCGCAATAAGAAATTTTATTCAGTTTCTTAGCTGAAGTTTTACTCTCATTCCTTATCGCAAAGGATTGGTTTGATTCGTTTACATAACAGCATGGTAAATGAGTCATATTCATTCTTATTGCTAGAAAATTTCACTTGATGCTATTTTATATTTGTCTTCATCAGTAATATGTCATTTTTTGTTGCCCTGATTTGGAAAATATGTTTCATGGTTTGTTTCTTTGCCCAAAAATGTACGATGACATAATGCTTTTCAAAATGTATGAATGATTTCATATCATTTATAATCAATAAATAATTTGCATTTTATTGTTTCATAAGAGACACTGTACATTCGATTGTTATACTATATTACATGCAATCATTGTGTAATCTTTGAATAAGTATACTACCCTATCATATGTTTTGTAAATATGTATATAACAATTTTGTTTCTATACTGAGCTAAAGTAGTCTTTATACTTCTTGTATGTACTTTCAAAATTATACAATGCCATTTCAAAATAACCCATATATAAATGGTTATTTTTCAACAGATTTTTGAAAATATCACCGTCTATACATTATGAATTAAGATGATAGGAATGTGCAACAATTTCAACATTTTCGTAAAACCAATTTTGATTACGAGGATACCATATTCTTTGTATATACATGTATATATATATATATTTATGTTCTTATTTTTTTTTTTGGTTATGAGTATATTTTCATGATTTTGTTGGCTATTATTGTTACTTACTATTGCTATCAGGGCCTCATGGAAGACCACCAATATTGGTGATAATGAGTCACCCTGTATAAATATCAGAAATAAATAAATAAATAAATAAATAAATCATTGGAGTAGTGTAATTTTCTTTTCTTTTTTTTTTTTGGGGGGGGGGGCGGGGGGTGGTTCGTTGTCGGTCTGGGCCCTGTCTCATAAACCTTGTTACTAATAACAAGTTGCAAAACCTATTATAAGCTACTGAAATCCTTGTATCTGATTGGCTGAGAGCAAATTTGTCATAGATATGTGACCGTTGTTACTGATAACACATTTTATGAAACGGGGCACCTGGTGTCGGTCTTGTTGTCTTGAGTGGAATATTAGAAGGGGCAATTGTCACGATGGGCGGTAGTTCGTGGTTTCTTGCACCCCATTTTCTCTTCCTTTAGCTCGGTTACGACTCAGACCTCATGATACTGTTAAAGATGAAAAGAATGACAACTCCTCGATTATCGTGTACAACAATGCATTTTTCAAATAGCATCTTTGTGCAATGCTGCTTTGTCATATATGGGATGTAAAAACTTTGATGGGATCAGAAAAAGTCGATTTTAATAGTATTAATCCACATCCCGGTATTTTTAGCTGGCGAAAGTTATGATAGTACAAAGTAGGTGTAATAAGGATTGTTGTGACCCTTGAAAACGAGGCGTCATTATGTAGGTCTGCGTCAGTAATTGTTGGGGTCTTTGACGCGCTATGTGAGAGAACATCTTACAAAAAAGGTGACCGCAAAGTGAACAGTTCCAAAATGCTTCTTTTTTTAAAGGGGGAATTTGATAATAACCTTCACAGTCTCGAGTAATGTATTTTTATAACGCACTCGAAATGACGCCTCGTATGCACTGGGCATTAATTTTGAATTTCAATTTATTCTTTTTTTTATTTTATTTTTTTTCCCACTTAATTATAACAAAAGTGATGTTTATGTTTAGCGAATTTATGTTTGGAATTTATCTGAAAAATTTGCCATTACACTCAAGCGTCCAACAGTGAAAGAGTTATACTCGGTTTTCTAGTTGAATATTTTTTTTCTATTTCTAGACGGTAAATCACCAAATAATGCAAACTATTCAAAAGTCTCTTTTTTTTTCTTTTTTTTTTCTTTACGGTATGTTTCCGAGAAAAAAACTTTTGGAAATAGCAAAAAGTGCACAATTCAGAAATATATCAACATCCCAAAATTATTAAAAGTTTCAGATCGAGCGTTCCTTGAATAGGAGTAGTCTTTCAAAGAGAAAAATGTCACTATCATATTATGATAGAAATCAGGAATCTTATTTGCTAGAAAAATCGTATCTTTCGTATTATATTTTTAATTTGTAAACAAATCTTTCGGCATATTACTCCCAGTGTTAAAGATCGTATGCTCGATCTGTAATGAAAAACACAAGTCAGAAAAAATTGGAACCAGCGGGATTCGAACCTGTCATCTACTGCTTGCCGGGCAGCGACTTAACCACCAGGCTATTCTGGTTCACGGCCAAGTCACGACGAACTAGAATCAAATACCCAAGATCCTCTTCTTTCTGACTCATTAATATTCAAACGGTCCGCCGTGGAACAATGGTTAGTAAGCGAAGAAGCTTGACTGGGGAGGAATTTTTAATTTGTAAACAAATCTTTCGGCATATTACTCCCATCGAGCATACGATCTTTAACACTGGGAGTAATATGCCGAAAGATTTGTTTACAAATTAAAAATTCCTCCCCAGTCAAGCTTCTTCGCTTACTAACCATATTATATTTACAATTCATGATAACCTTTTTACCACCAAGTGGTCCAAACCAATAGTCAAACATACAATTGCAACTTGCATTCAAATCATCATCAATTATTATTATTATTATTATTATTATTATTATTATTATTATTACCATTAATATTATAATCATCATGATCATTATCCTTGTATAGCAACATAACTTGTGTTTAAAGTGAAGTCTAAATGGCATGGACTATACAACGTTTTGCTATACTAATGGCAATATTGGATCTTTACAAAACTATGTCTGTCTTTAATGAAAACGCTTTTTTCTTTTGTTTCTTTTTCATTTTGCCGACAGTGATTACGTCACTGAGTGAACCTGGGGCCAGTTTTTCGAAATCTTCAAAAGTTTAAGAACTGAAACGCGTGTTGGATCTTAAACACGCTTTTCTATGGATGTCCAAAAACTTTGACTTAAAATGGTTTTAAAAAAGCTGCCCCTGGAGCCCCAAAAGAGAGAGATAATTCGTGATTGATGTAGATAATCAATAAGAACGTAGTCGAGCGCCCTCTTACTGCGCTCGTAGCTTTGTAAATTCCATCGGTCTTGCACAAAATCAGTTCAACCTTATACTCGGTGCAAGGAAAATGATGAGTCATGTTACTACAATGGATAAAGTGATCATGACTAAGTGTTGTGTGTTGATATAATTTTACAAAGGTCAATACCTTTTGCAATCTCCCTATGATACTGACGGCAAAGGTCGACCTCAAGACGAAAATAATCAAATATGATTCGTACACGTCTGTAAAAACCCAATTATACACACACACACACACACACTCACATTCACGTGTCAATCCCCCCCCCCCAAAAAAAAAAACAAGAACAAAACAAAAACAAAAACAAAAACAAAAATAAAAAACAACAACACACAATACAACAAAAACAACAAAAACGCACACATGCACACACACAATGTACGATACACATAACGACTAACTTCCAGATGACACATTACAAACATACGTGGCAAAAAGTCGAACCCCCTTTCACTACTTTGTTATCGTAGTTCCAAAATTGTTTTTTTATTTGTCTAAAGTAGTAATAGTTTTTATGAAGTGTGGATGACTTTGGGTACAGTTTTTAATGTGTATGTATGTGTTCGTGAGCGCACGCGCGCGTGTGTGTGCGTATGTAATTCGGTTTTTTTTTTCGAATGTTCTTCAATCATATACGATTGTGTATATGTATACATAATTACATACATGTATTTCTTAATTCTCTCTGTTATTGGGGAACCTAGTTTAAGCAAGCTGTGCTTTTCCTTAGGTTCTCCCATGATACTGCTTTTTGGAATGATATCTGTATTCGAAATTTTGAACGATGTATGCTCACCAATTGTAATGTTCATGGCAGATTTCTGCAGTATTATAAAATAAATTCATTCATCCAATCCAATCCAATCAATCCAATCAGGGTATTTATATAGCGCCAATATCATATTCGTTCATTCATTCATTTATTCATTCATTCAATTCATTCATTCATTCAAGTATAGGTTTTCCAAAGCAGTGTTTGAAGACCTTTTTAACATTGTAGGCCCTGCTTTGGAAAGAAGAACATTACGGTGAGTAACCATGTACCATACCCCGGTTCCGCGGTCCCTGCATCATGATGAATATCATCATTGGCAAATAGGCCTACTCCCATGAGTGAAGAGCTAAAAACTAAACAATAAATAAATAAATAAATAAATGCTGAGAAGTGGGCTTGCATTTTTTTTGGTGGTACAGTATCTTAATCTAAAAGCTAAATGCTAGTAGTTGCAGCAAGCAATAATTTCACGGGAAAGTCTTTGGAATCAAAGTGAAGTGTTGTCGTAGCTAATCTAGTAGTAAGATGGTAGAATAGGCAAGATTGTAGCAGAGGCAGGATGGTAGAATGGTAGTAGAGGTAGGATGGTAGTAGAACCAGGATGGCAGTAGAGGCAGGATGGCAGTAGAGGCATGATGGCAGTAGAGGTAGGATTGAGGTAGGATTGGAGGAGAGAATAGTAAAGGTAGGATGGCAGTAGAGGCAGGATGGTAGCAGGGGCATGATGGTAGCAAGGGCAGGATGGTAGTAGAGGCAGGAAGGTAGTAGAGGCAGGAAGGTAGTAGCGGCAGGATGGTAGTAGCGGCAGAATGGTAGTAGAGGCAGGATGGAAGAGGTAAGATGGTAGAATAGGCAAGATTGTAGCAGAGGCAGGATGGTAGAATGGTAGTAGAGGTAGGATGGCAGTAGAAGCAGGAGTGGATTTAGGATGTTAGTAGAGGTAGGATGGTAGTAGAACCAGGATGGCAGTAGAGGCAGGATGGCAGTAGAGGCATGATGGCAGTAGAGGTAGGATTGAGGTAGGATTGGAGGAGAGAATAGTAAAGGTAGGATGGCAGTAGAGGCAGGATGGTAGCAGGGGCATGATGGTAGCAAGGGCAGGATGGTAGTAGAGGCAGGAAGGTAGTAGAGGCAGGAAGGTAGTAGCGGCAGGATGGTAGTAGCGGCAGAATGGTAGTAGAGGCAGGATGGAAGAGGTAAGATGGTAGAATAGGCAAGATTGTAGCAGAGGCAGGATGGTAGAATGGTAGTAGAGGTAGGATGGCAGTAGAAGCAGGAGTGGATTTAGGATGGTAGTAGAGGTAGGATGGTAGTAGAAGCAGGATGGTAGTAGAGGCAGGATGGTAGTGGAGGTAGGATGGCAGTTGTATAATGGCAGTAGAAGTAGGATGGTAGTAAATGTAGGATAGTAGTAGAGGTAGAAGATGGTAGTAGAGGTAGGATGGCAGAAGTAGGATGGTAGTAAATGTAGGATTGAATAAAGGTTGAGTAGAGACAGGATGGTAGTAGAGGCAGGATGGTTGAGGGCGGGTGGAAGTAGAAGTAGGATGGCATTAAATGTAGGATTGTAGTAGATTTAGGATGACAGTAGAGGTAGGATGGGAGGAGAGAATAGTAGTGGCAGTATGGTAGTAGAGGCAGGATGGTAGTAGAGGCAGGATGGTAGTAGAGGCAGAATGGCAGTAGAAGTAGGATGGTAGTAAATGCAGGATGGTTGAGGGCGGGTGGAAGTAGAAATAGGATGGTAGTAGAGGTAGGATGGTAGTAGAGGTAGGATGGTAGTAGATGGATGGGTGGCAGTGGAGGGCAGATGGTAGTAGAGGTAGTTGAGGTAGTAGAGGTAGGATGGTAGTAGAGGTAGGATGGCAGAAGTAGGATGGTAGTAAATGTAGGATTGTAGTAAATGTAGGATTGTAGTAAATGTAGGATTGTAGTAGATTTCACATGGCAGTAGAGGTAGGATGGGAGGAGAGGGTAGTAGAGGTAGGATGGTAGCAGAGGTAGGATGGTAGCAGAAGTAGGATGGTAGCACAGGCAGGATAGTAGCACAGGCAGGATAGTAGCAGCGGCAGGATGGTAGCAAGGGCAGGATGGTAGCAAGGGCAGGATGGTAGCAGGGGCATGATGGTAGCAAGGGCAGGATGGTAGTAGAGGCAGGAAGGTAGTAGAGGCAGGAAGGTAGTAGCGGCAGGATGGTAGTAGCGGCAGAATGGTAGTAGAGGCAGGATGGAAGAGGTAAGATGGTAGAATAGGCAAGATTGTAGCAGAGGCAGGATGGTAGAATGGTAGTAGAGGTAGGATGGCAGTAGAAGCAGGATGGTAGTAGAGGTAGGATGGTAGTAGAAGCAGGATGGTAGTAGAGGCAGGATGGTAGTGGAGGTAGGATGGCAGTTGTATAATGGCAGTAGAAGTAGGATGGTAGTAAATGTAGGATAGTAGTAGAGGTAGAAGATGGTAGTAGAGGTAGGATGGCAGAAGTAGGATGGTAGTAAATGTAGGATTGAATAAAGGTTGAGTAGAGACAGGATGGTAGTAGAGGCAGGATGGTTGAGGGCGGGTGGAAGTAGAAGTAGGATGGCATTAAATGTAGGATTGTAGTAGATTTAGGATGACAGTAGAGGTAGGATGGGAGGAGAGAATAGTAGTGGCAGGATGGTAGTAGAGGCAGGATGGTAGTAGAGGCAGGATGGTAGTAGAGGCAGAATGGCAGTAGAAGTAGGATGGTAGTAAATGCAGGATGGTTGAAGGCGGGTGGAAGTAGAAATAGGATGGTAGTAGAGGTAGGATGGTAGTAGAGGTAGGATGGTAGTAGATGGATGGGTGGCAGTGGAGGGCAGATGGTAGTAGAGGTAGTTGAGGTAGTAGAGGTAGGATGGTAGTAGAGGTAGGATGGCAGAAGTAGGATGGTAGTAAATGTAGGATTGTAGTAAATGTAGGATTGTAGTAAATGTAGGATTGTAGTAAATGTAGGATTGTAGTAGATTTCACATGGCAGTAGAGGTAGGATGGGAGGAGAGGGTAGTAGAGGTAGGATGGTAGCAGAGGTAGGATGGTAGCAGAAGTAGGATGGTAGCACAGGCAGGATAGTAGCAGCGGCAGGATGGTAGCAAGGGCAGGATGGTAGCAAGGGCAGGATTGATGGTAGTAGAGGTAGGATGGTAGTAGAAGCAGGATGGTAGTAGAGGCAGGATGGTAGTGGAGGTAGGATGGCAGTTGTATAATGGCAGTAGAAGTAGGATGGTAGTAAATGTAGGATTGTAGTAGATTTAGGATGACAGTAAAGGTAGGATGGGAGGAGAGAATAGTAGTGGCAGGATGGTAGTAGAGGCAGGATGGTAGTAGAGGCAGGATGGTAGTAGAGGCAGAATGGCAGTAGAAGTAGGATGGTAGTAAATGCAGGATGGTTGAGGGCGGGTGGTAGTAGAAATAGGATGGTAGTAGAGGTAGGATGGTAGTAGAGGTAGGATGGTAGTAGATGGATGGGTGGCAGTGGAGGGCAGATGGTAGTAGAGGTAGTAGAGGTAGTTGAGGTAGTAGAGGTAGGATGGTAGTAGAGGTAGGATGGCAGAAGTAGGATGGTAGTAAATGTAGGATTGTAGTAAATGTAGGATTGTAGTTAATGTAGGATTGTAGTAGATGTAGGATTGTAGTAGATTTCACATGGCAGTAGAGGTAGGATGGGAGGAGAGGGAGGAGAGGGTAGTAGAGGTAGGATGGTAGCAGAGGTAGGATGGTAGCAGCGGCAGGATGTAGCAAGGGCAGATTGGTAGCAAGGGCAGGATGGTAGCAAGGGCAGGATGGTAGCAAGGGCAGAATGGTAGCAAGGGCAGGATGGTAGCAAGGGCAGGATGGTAGCAAGGGCAGGATGGTAGCAAGGGCAGGATGGTAGTAGCGGCAGGATGGTAGTAGCGGCAGAATGGTAGAGGTAAGATGGTAGAATAGGCAAGATTGTAGCAGAGGCAGGATGGTAGAATGGTAGTAGAGGTAGGATGGCAGTAGAAGTAAGAGTGGATTTAGGATGGTAGTAGAGGTAGGATGGTAGTAGAAGCAGGATGGTAGTAGAGGCAGGATGGCAGTAGAGGTAGGATGGCAGTAGAGGTATGATGGCAGTAGAGGTAGGATGGCAGTAGAGGTAGGATGGCAGTAGAGGAATAATGGCAGTAGAGGCATGATGGCAGTAGAGGCATGATGGCAGTAGAGGCATGATGGCAGTAGAGGTATGATGGCAGTAAAGGTAGGATTGAGGTAGGATTGGAGGAGAGAATAGTAAAGGTAGGATGGTAGTAGAGGCAGGATAGAATGGTCAAATATGTAGGATGATAGGAGTGGTAGGATGGTTGGAGAGCATGGTAGTAGAGCTATGATGGTAGTAGAGCTATGATGCATGGTAGTACATGTAGGAAGGTATGAGGAAATAGGTGTTAGTAGTAGAAAGTAGGTGATAGCAGAGGTAGGATGGTAGCAGAGGCAGGATGGTAGCAGAGGCAGGATGGTAGCAGAGGCAGGATGGTAGCAAGGGCAGGATGGTAGCAAGGGCAGGATGGTAGTAGAGGCAGGATGGTAGTAGCGGCAGGATGGTAGTAGCGGCAGGATGGTAGTAGCGGCAGGATGGTAGTAGCGGCAGGATGGTAGTAGAGGCAGGATGGTAGTAGAGGCAGGATGGTAGAGGTAAGATGGTAGAATAGGTAAGATGGTAGAATAGGCAAGATTGTAGCAGAGGCAGGATGGTAGTAGCGGCAGAATGGTAGTAGTAAGATGGTAGAATAGGCAAGATTGTAGCAGAGGCAGGATGGTAGAATGGTAGTAGA
The DNA here is from genome assembly GCA_025617745.1 of Heliocidaris erythrogramma. NCBI lineage: Eukaryota > Metazoa > Echinodermata > Echinoidea > Camarodonta > Echinometridae > Heliocidaris > Heliocidaris erythrogramma. The sequence continues at coordinate 52,209,005 of CM046863.1, read as the reverse complement.
GGTAGGATGGCAGTAGAAGCAGGAGTGGATTTAGGATGGTAGTAGAGGTAGGATGGTAGTAGAACCAGGATGGCAGTAGAGGCAGGATGGCAGTAGAGGCATGATGGCAGTAGAGGTAGGATTGAGGTAGGATTGGAGGAGAGAATAGTAAAGGTAGGATGGCAGTAGAGGCAGGATGGTAGCAGGGGCATGATGGTAGCAAGGGCAGGATGGTAGTAGAGGCAGGAAGGTAGTAGAGGCAGGAAGGTAGTAGCGGCAGGATGGTAGTAGCGGCAGAATGGTAGTAGAGGCAGGATGGAAGAGGTAAGATGGTAGAATAGGCAAGATTGTAGCAGAGGCAGGATGGTAGAATGGTAGTAGAGGTAGGATGGCAGTAGAAGCAGGAGTGGATTTAGGATGGTAGTAGAGGTAGGATGGTAGTAGAAGCAGGATGGTAGTAGAGGCAGGATGGTAGTGGAGGTAGGATGGCAGTTGTATAATGGCAGTAGAAGTAGGATGGTAGTAAATGTAGGATGGTAGTAGAGGTAGAAGATGGTAGTAGAGGCAGGATGGTAGTAGAGGCAGGATGGTTGAGGGCGGGTGGAAGTAGAAGTAGGATGGCATTAAATGTAGGATTGTAGTAAATGCAGGATGGTTGAGGGCGGGTGGTAGTAGAAATAGGATGGTAGTAGAGGTAGGATGGTAGTAGAGGTAGGATGGTAGTAGAGGTAGGATGGTAGTAGATGGATGGGTGGCAGTGGAGGGCAGATGGTAGTAGAGGTAGTAGAGGTAGTTGAGGTAGTAGAGGTAGGATGGTAGTAGAGGTAGGATGGCAGAAGTAGGATGGTAGTAAATGTAGGATTGTAGTAAATGTAGGATTGTAGTAAATGTAGGATTGTAGTAGATTTCACATGGCAGTAGAGGTAGGATGGGAGGAGGTAGCAAGGGCAGATTGGTAGCAAGGGCAGGATGGTAGCAAGGGCAGGATGGTAGCAAGGGCAGGATGGTAGCAAGGGCAGGATGGTAGTAGCGGCAGGATGGTAGTAGCGGCAGAATGGTAGAGGTAAGATGGTAGAATAGGCAAGATTGTAGCAGAGGCAGGATGGTAGAATGGTAGTAGAGGTAGGATGGCAGTAGAAGTAAGAGTGGATTTAGGATGGTAGTAGAGGTAGGATGGTAGTAGAAGCAGGATGGTAGTAGAGGCAGGATGGCAGTAGAGGTAGGATGGTAGTAGAAGCAGGATGGTAGTAGAGGCAGGATGGCAGTAGAGGTATGATGGCAGTAGAGGTATGATGGCAGTAGAGGTAGGATGGCAGTAGAGGTAGGATGGCAGTAGAGGAATAATGGCAGTAGAGGCATGATGGCAGTAGAGGCATGATGGCAGTAAAGGTAGGATTGAGGTAGGATTGGAGGAGAGAATAGTAAAGGTAGGATGGTAGTAGAGGCAGGATAGAATGGTCAAATATGTAGGATGATAGGAGTGGTAGGATGGTTGGAGAGCATGGTAGTAGAGCTATGATGGTAGTAGAGCTATGATGCATGGTAGTACATGTAGGAAGGTATGAGGAAATAGGTGTTAGTAGTAGAAAGTAGGTGATAGCAGAGGTAGGATGGTAGCAGAGGCAGGATGGTAGCAGAGGCAGGATGGTAGCAGAGGCAGGATGGTAGCAGAGGCAGGATGGTAGCAGAGGCAGGATGGTAGCAAGGGCAGGATGGTAGCAAGGGCAGGATGGTAGCAAGGGCAGGATGGTAGTAGCGGCAGTAAGGTAGTAGCGGCAGTAAGGTAGTAGCGGCAGGATGGTAGTAGAGGCAGGATGGTAGTAAATGCAGGATGGTTGCGGGCGGGTGGTAGTAGAAATAGGATGGTAGTAGAGGTAGGATGGTAGTAGAGGTAGGATGGTAGTAGAGGTAGGATGGTAGTAGAGGTAGGATGGTAGTAGATGGATGGGTGGCAGTGGAGGGCAGATGGTAGTAGAGGTAGTTGAGGTAGTAGAGGTAGGATGGTAGTAGAGGTAGGATGGCAGAAGTAGGATGGTAGTAAATGTAGGATTGTAGTAAATGTAGGATTGTAGTAAATGTAGGATTGTAGTAGATTTCACATGGCAGTAGAGGTAGGATGGGAGGAGAGGGTAGTAGAGGTAGGATGGTAGCAGAGGTAGGATGGCAGTAGAAGTAGGATGGCAGTAGAGGTAGGATGGTAGTAGAGGTAGGATGGCAGTAGAGGTAGGATGGGAGGAGAGGGTAGTAGAGGTAGGATGGTAGTAGATGCAGGATGGTTGAGGGCGGGTGGTAGTAGAAGTAGGATGGTAGTAGAGGTAGGATGGTAGTAGAGGTAGGATGGTAGTAGATGGAAGGGTGGCAGTGGAGGGCGGATGTTAGTAGAGGTAGGATGGTAGTAGAAGTAGGATGGCAGTAGAGGTAGGATGGGAGGAGAGAATAGAGGCAGGATGGTAGTAGAGGCAGGATGGTAGTAGAGGCAGGATAGAATGGTCAAATATGTAGGATGATAGGAGTGGTAGGATGGTTGGAGAGCATGGTAGTAGAGCTATGATGGTAGTAAAGCTATGTTGCATGGTAGTACAGGTAGGATGGTAGCAGAGGCAGGATGGTTGAGGGCGGATGGTAGTAGAGGTAGGATGGTAGAAAGAGAGAATAGAAGAGGCAGGATGGAAGTACAGGCAGGATGGAAGTAGAGGCAGGACGGTAGTATAGGTAGGACGGTAATATAAGCAGGACGGTAGTATAGGCAGGACGGTAGTAGAGGCAGGACGGCAGTAGAGGCAGGACGGCAGTAGAGGCAGGACGGCAGTAGAGGTAGGATGGCAGTAGAGGTAGGATGGTAGTAGAGGTAGGATGGTAGTGGATGTAGGATGGTAGTACAGGTAGGATGGTAGTAGAGGCAGGACGGCAATAGAGATAGGATGGCAGTAGAGGTAGGATGGTAGTAGCGGTAGGATGGTAGTGGATGTAGGATGGTAGTAGAGGAAGGATTGGAGGAGAGAATAGTAGAGGGAGGAGAGAATAGTAGAGGGAGGAGAGAATAGTAGAGGTAGGATGGTAGTAGAGGTAGGATGGTAGTGGATGTAGGATGGTCGAAGATGTAGGGTGGCGGTTGAGGTATTATGGTAGAAGAGGTTGGAGAGAATATTAGAGGTAGGATGGCAGTAGAGGTAGGGTGGTAGTATAGGTAGAATGTTATCAGAACCATAATGGTAGGGGATGTAGTTCAAACAGGATTTTAGATGAACTATTGAAATAAGATTGTAATTCAAGGATCATGGGATAGAGGTAGGATTATTAGATAGAAAATGATATGTTAACAGTAAAATCAGAATTGATTTTATTATTTGCTAGATAAATCTATGTACCTACCTATTTGCTAGTCTTCCGACTACGCAAGCCATTCGAGTAATTAAAGCCACGACAGTGCATATACCCCCCTAGGATCACGCCTTCCTCTGTGCACGTACGCATGACGCGCGCACACAATCCTCCTCTTTACGAGCAGCCTCAGACAAACTTTGACATGTTGCTAGGCAAGGAGTGGGGTAGGAGGGTGGGACATAGGTAGGTACATAGATTTATCTAGCAAATAATAAAATCAATTCTGATTTTACTGATTTACTACAATAAATCAATGTACCTACCTATTTGCTAGACCAGCACAGATTCAAATGGGGGGCATGTCCCAAGAGGAAGGTCAACAGGAACCCAAGGATGACGTTGCAGCTTGCAACGTCTTGTTAGAAAAAGACTCTTCAGACAGAACATCTTTTAAATAAAAAGATGTGAAGGACGTGGAGGAACGCCAGTAGGCTGCCCTCATAATGTCCACTAGGGGCACCCCTTGGAAAAGAGCCCAAGAGGCACTGATGCCCCTGGTATCGTGAGCACGGGGCTTCCCATCAGTCAATAGGGCCTCCGGCCCAGCTGCCTGGATCGCTTCGACTATCCATCTAGAAATGGATTCTCTGGAAGCGGCGGAAAAGGGCTCTCGAGTGATGACAAAAAGCTGATCACTCTTACGAAGAGTCTTAGTCCTATCTAAATACCATTTCAAGGCCCTCACCGGACACCAGACCTTATCCTCCTGCACTGAGGAATGGTCCGACAGCGGTCTAAGAAAAATCTCAACTGGTCCAGAGGAAGCAGTCTGATTTTTGGCAATAAAGGAGGGCTTGGGTATAAGTCGCACACCATGGTTTTCCCAACGGATGTGACCCGGTGTTATACACAGAGCATGAAGAGTACTCCTCCTCTGTGCCGAAGCAATAGCGACTAAAAATAGCGTCTTGACCGTTAAATGGTGAAAGGACGCTTTACCCAAAGGTTCAAAAGGTGGCTTCGCAAGCACGTCAAGGACCTTGGGTAGACTCCAAGAAGGAGTCACGCTACGAGTTGATGGACGCTGCAAGAAGAAGGAGCGAGTCAACCTAGCCAAAAGAGGGGAGTTGGAGACTCCCGAACCATCTGCAAAACCAACGTGGACGGCGGCAATAGCCGAACGATAGCCACGTATGGTTGAAATCGATCTACCCTTATCGAAAAGGGAGATAAAAAAATCGGCAATAACACCGATAGGGGCTTCACGTGGCGAGACACCCTGATTCTCGCACCAAGAAAAGAAGGCCCCTAGACGAGAGTTGTAGAGATCTCTAGTGGAGTCTCTACGACTTCTCATTACAAACTGGGAGGCCCTTTCGGAGAGCCCCGAATTTCTGGCGTCTTCCCCAACAACGGCCAGGCAGTCAAGTGGAGGACCGCTGGGCGTTGATGAACAATCCCCGAGAGGGGTTGAATTATCAAATCCTCCCTGAGAGGAAGGGGAAACGGCTGGCCGGCCAGGAGACTCAGCAGGTCTGGAAACCAATGTCTCGCTGGCCAATGTGGAGCTATCAACAAGAGCCAAGCCCTGTCCTCCTTGACCTTCCTCAAGACCTGAGGGATCAGAGGAATGGGGGGAAAAGCGTACCCCCCGGATAGCTCCCCAATGGAGGGAAAAGGCATCCATCGCCCACGCCTCCTGATCCCGAACCCGCGAGCAATACCTCGGGAGTCGGTGATTGAGGGTGGAGGCGAACAGATCGATCTCCAGAGGACCCCACACCTCTTGGAGAAGAGCAAACACCTCCGGATGAAGAGTCCACTCTGACGGGAGGCATTTGCCCCGCGACAGAAAATCCGCGATCAGATCCGCGATCAGATTTTCCTGACCGGGAATGTAGGAGGCTACCGGAATAATGTTCATAGACCGGCACCACCTCCACAACTGGGCAGCTAAGGTGTTCAGAGAGGAAGACCGAGTGCCGCCTTGGCGATTGATATAGGCAGCTACTGTGACATTGTCCGTAAGAACGAGTACAGTGCGACCAACAAGACCGGGCCTGAAATGATGAAGAGACAGGCTGACCGCCATCATTTCCAAAACATTGATATGGGGCATAACTCTCAAGTGAGACCAGTCCCCTGAAATCATCTCGCCCCGGCAATGACCGCCCCAACCGAGAAGGGAGGCGTCTGTCGTCAGAGAAACTGACGGAAGAGGTGTACAGAGAGGCTTGCCTTGGGCAAGAAACGAACTGTTCGACCAGGGGGCGAGAAGGAGCTTGATATCTCTTGGGAGTGGAATCCACCCCAAAAGAGAATCTTTGCCCGGTCTGTAAAACTTGAGGAGGTGCCTCTGAAAGGGCCTCATTAACAGCCTGCAGTCTGGTAAGACGTCGACTAGACTGGCCAGATAGCCCAGGAATTGAAGCCATTGTCTGGCTCTGACCCTGCGGGCTACTCGCAATGACCGTGCGGTCATGGTGATAGTCCGAATTCTGTCCCGACTGGGGCGGGCAAGCTGATTCGGGATATCTATCTCCGCACCCAAGTACACCGGGGTACGTGTGGGAGATAATTCCGATTTTTCCCAGTTTATCAGAAAGCCTAAGTCTTGCGTTAGTCGCAGTAAAAGGCATAACTGATCCAACAGGAGGGACTCTGAGTTTGCAACTAGGAGCCAATCGTCTAGATAGACGAATAATCGGAGGCCGCGATTCCGTAGAAACGCGGCCAGGGCCGACACTATTCGAGTAAAGACTCGAGGGGCCGGCCTCAGCCCAAAGGGCAGGGCACGAAATCGAAACGTTTCGCCCTGGAACGCGAATCCCAGCAAATTTCTCGACAGAGAGTGAATGGGAATGTGAAAGTACGCGTCTTTGAGATCGAGGGAGATCGCAAGGTCGTCCCGCTTGATCAAGGGCAGAATAGATGCCAAGGTCTCCATGCGAAAATGCACTGGAGGTATAAACCTGTTGATTCTTTTCATGTTTAGAATCATACGTAAACTTCCCGAGCGCTTGGGAATGACAAAAATTGGGGAGAGACAGAGATGAGGATGATCTCTCGCCCTTTCTACAGCGCCCTTTCCCAGCAGCGTGGCGATCTCTGAGGAGATGTGCTGCTGGAAAAGGGCCGACATTGGAGGCGGGCGGATTCTGATGGCGCCGTTTGGAATCGGCTTTATCAGATCTATGTAAAAGCCGTCGCGCATGACCGTGCCCTTGGCGGCGGTCTTACGCCCCCCTCTTCCTCTCGCCGAGCCTCTACCACGGTTGCTCAGGGTAGGGGTCTCAACCCGAGGGATAGTCACAGTCACTCGACGATTTGAGCGGTTAGCGCCTGTCGAGACCGACTTAGACTTCGGAAAGGACCGAGCAGGCTGAGTGGGCAAGAATTGTCTGGCCATCTCTTTTGCCTGTTTGCGACCCTCTATCTCTTTGAGGAAGACCTCGTTAAACTGGCCCCCAAAGAGTTTGGGATGAGAGGCGGGGCTCCGAGAGCCGCAGGCACGGGAGGAGTAGGTCGAGAAACCGCATTCGGACAAAATTGTCCCAGGTTCTCATGAATATCGGAGACCGGGAAAACACCGGGGTCCCACTCGGGAACATCCTCCATCACAGTGACAACTGACTGGGGAGAACCCGTCTCAGTAGCCGGCAGCGTCGGGGGATTAGTATCCCAACCATGCTGCTCAGCAAAGAGTCTCATTAATCTGAGCAGCTCAGATTGAGAGTCGGGGGGAAGAGAGGGCTGAGCCTTCTTACCCGACTTGGGTTTATCCTTGGATTTACCCTTCTTGGCTTTAGGCTTCTTAGCGGGGGTGTGAGCCACCGTAATAGAAGGCCGTTTAGAAGCACGGGAAGTGTTAGGCTGCAGTATAAAAGCCTCACTACCGAAATTGTCCGGGCCGGGCTCCCCAGTGGGGAGAAGTAATTCGGCCGCAACTCTAGGGACTGTGCTTCCCCGACCAGAGCCCCGATTCGCATTGACTGCCGGGGAGTGGACGGGCTGCTGCATTGCAGCACTGCTGGAAATAGCACCCGGAGCACTGACGTTGGTCAGTAGCTGGCGGGAACCAGCAGTCTTCCGCTGCGAGAACCTGCTCGAGGAGGAGGTCTTCTTAGCGGGATGCGGATTTACGTTACCGGCTGTAATTCCCCCAGACACACCGACGGTGGTCGGATGTCGGGGGAAGCCAGTAACACTGGGTGAAATCTCGCTAGGCACCCCGACGGTGGTCGGGGGTCGGCAAGACCCAGTAACATCATTAGCTGACCGCTTAGCGGTCTTACCAGTTAATGCCCCCTCCAGGCTCCCGACGGTGGTCGGGGGTCGAGAGGACCCGGTAATACTAGCTACCGCCCCCCCCCCCCCCCCCCAACTGCAGACGCGGTGGTCGTGAGTTGGAGGGAGCTAGAATTGCTAATGACGGGTGTTCGGTCCGAAGACTTATGAACACCTAACTTACCTATACAGCCTGTCTTGCTCGACGCTCCCGGTACAAAAATACCAGAGCGAGCAGACAGACTGACGCCCTTACCTCCCCTAACCATCGTGTTTGACTCGCTGGTAGGCGAGCGAAACACAGAGGTCTCCAACACACTCACTGGGCTGACGCCCTTATAAGTGAGAGTAGTGGACGGGAGGGAAGAAGAATTGGAAGAGCCTGGAGGTAACCAAGACCTCGATTGCTCTTCCTCCGAAGAACTCGTTATCACCTGTAAGGAGATATAAAAGAGTGAACAATAAACAATTATAAAGAAAAGGGCGTACAAAGCGAGAGTGAAACGGAATGGAATTTTCCCGCGCAATGTGTGGAAAATTCCATTCACGCACTACGAACAAAAGAACACTCTCGTAAGGGTATATGCACACAACAGCCACACACACGAAACACCAACGAAACGTTACAGGCCTGAGCGCCCGGCAAAACGCCAAAGCGAATGCCCTGGGCTACTATACGAAAGAGGTGAAAAGTGAGGTATGAATATAAGCTCAAATATCACCAAAATAAATACGTGACAGACATAAACCGACACTAAACAGATAATAAACAATACGTCTAGGACGGAAATATTGGCAAAAGTCACCCAAAAACGCGCTAAAAGAGTAGCAAACTCTGAATTTTTGCGCAAGATAGTGACTTAGCTGCAACTCTTTAGGCTGCGAGAAGGAAAGAGGAGGATTGTGTGCGCGCGTCATGCGTACGTGCACAGAGGAAGGCGTGATCCTAGGGGGTATATGCACTGTCGTGACTTTAATTACTCGAATGGCTTGCGTAGTCGGAAGACTAGCAAATAGGTAGGTACATTGATTTATTGTAGTAAATCAGAATTTATGGTAGAATGATAATGCAGGATTGAAGGATTAGAGGTAGGATGGCAGTAGAGGCAGGATGGTAGTAGATGAGGATGGCAGTAGAGGTAGGATGGTAGTAGAGGCAGGATGGTAGTAGAGGTAGGATGGTAGTAGAGGCAGGATGGTAGTAGAGGTAGGATGGTAGTAGAGGTAGGATGGTAGTAGAGGTAGGATGGTTGTAGATGGATGGGTGGCAGTGGAGGGCGGATGGTAGTACAGGTAGGATGGTAGTAGAAGTAGGATGGTAGTAGAGGCAGAATGGTAGTAGAGGCAGAATGGTAGAGGTAAGATGGTAGAATAGGCAAGATTGTAGCAGAGGCAGGATGGTAGAATGGTAGTAGAGGTAGGATGGCAGTAGAAGTAAGAGTGGATTTAGGATGGTAGTAGAGGTAGGATGGTAGTAGAAGCAGGATGGTAGTAGAGGCAGGATGGCAGTAGAGGTATGATGGCAGTAGAGGTATGATGGCAGTAGAGGTATGATGGCAGTAGAGGTAGGATGGCAGTAGAGGCATAATGGCAGTAGAGGCATGATGGCAGTAAAGGTAGGATTGAGGTAGGATTGGAGGAGAGAATAGTAAAGGTAAGATGGTAGTAGAGGCAGGATAGAATGGTCAAATATGTAGGATGATAGGAGTGGTAGGATGGTTGGAGAGCATGGTAGTAGAGCTATGATGGTAGTAGAGCTATGATGCATGGTAGTACATGTAAGAAGGTATGAGGAAATTGTAAAATCAGCACTGATTTTCTTATTTACTATATAAATCTATATACCTACCTATTATGCCTGTAGTCTTGACTACGGGACCCCTTCGAGAATTTAACACACATGAGTCACAATATTGTGCGCACCCCCCGTAATCCTATTGTCCCCTTCGCCACTCACGCGCGTCAACACGCTACGGCCATCTTCCTCTTTTGCGAGCAATCTCAAGTAGAAACATGTTGCTTGCAAGGTGAGGGGAAGGAGGGAGGGTCATAGGTAGGTATATAGATTTATATAGTAAATAAGAAAATCAGTGCTGATTTTACAAATTTACTGCAATAAATCATATATACCTACCTATTATGCCAGACCAGCGCCAACTCAAAGACCGGGAGGCATGTTTCGAGCAGAAGGGAATAGGATTACACCAAAGACTACAAAGAAGACACAGCGGCCTTCAAGGTGGCTGACGCAAACAAAGCTTCACCTGCGGGAACATCCCTAAGGTAGCAAGAAATGAAGGAATTGGGCGAACGCCAATAAGCAGCCTTCAAAATATCAACAAGCGCCACACCTTGAAACAGAGCCCAAGAAGTGCTGACACTACGAGTATCATGAGCACGAGGCTTACTGTCGGATAAAAGAGCCTCTGTGCCAGCGGCCCTAATAGCTTCAACGATCCATCTAGAGATGGAATCAAGAGAGGCAGGAGAAAAAGGCTCTCTAGTGATCAGGAACAACTGATCATCCTTACGATAAGACTTAGTCTTATCAATATACCATTTGAGAGCCCTTACAGGACACCAAACTTTGTCCTCACGCACCGAAGAAAAGTTAGAAAGCGGACAAAGAAAAATCTCAACAGGGCCAGAGGCAGCTGTCTGATTCTTGGCAACAAAAGAAGCCCTAGGAATCAATCTAACGCCTTTTCTCTCCCAGCGAACATGACCAGGAGTAAGACAGAGAGCATGAAGAGTACTGCGCCTCTGCCCAGAGGCAATAGCTACCAAAAAGAGCGTCTTAACCGTAAGATGATGAAGCGAAGCTTCACCTAACGGTTCGAAAGGAGGTTTCGCCAAGGCCTCCAGGACCTTAGGCAGACTCCAAGACGGCACTAACTTAGAAAAAGAAGGTCGTTTCAGAAAGAACGAACGAATCAAACCACTTAGTAGCGGGGAATTGGAAATCCCCGAACCAACCGAGAAACCCGAATGAATGGCCCCGATCGCCGAACGGTAGCCTCGGATAGTAGAGATAGATCTCCCTTTGTCAAATAACGAGATTAAGAAATCCGCAATTGAACCAATAGGAGCCTTAGAAGGGGTTTGATTTCTCTCTTTGCACCAAAGGAAAAAGACCGAGAGACGGGAATTGTAAATTTCCCTAGTAGAAACCCTACGACTGGACATTAAAGTCCGCGGCTCTATCAGAGAGACCCCCGACTGTCTTGCAGATTCCCTGACAGGGGCCAAGCAGTCAAATGAAGAGACTCCGGACTGTGGTGAAAAATCCCCGATAGGGGCTGTAACACCAGATCCGCTCTTAACGGGAGAACGAACGGTTGAGCCCTTAGGAGGCTCATAAGTTCTGGAAACCAATTCCTCCTGGGCCAAAAGGGAGCTATTACGAGCACCCGCGCCCGATCTTCCCTGATTTTCCGCAAGACACGCGGAATCAGTTGGAAGGGAGGAAAGGTGAATCCCTGAAGGTTCTCCCAGCTGAGGGAGAAAGCATCGAGAGCTCCATGCTCCCTGATCGCGAACACGGGAGCAATACTTCGGCAGCTGGTGATTTAGCACCGACGCAAATAGATCCACTTCCAGTGGACCTAGGCAACTGCGAATGCGGCAAAATACCTCCGGATGGAGCGTCCATTCCGATGGAAGATACCTGCCCGAGACAGAAAATCCACAATGAGGTTTTCCCGACCGGGGATGAAAGAGGCCACGGGTGTGATTGCCATGCGACGACACCACCTCCACAGCTGAGCTGCTAGGGCATTCAGGGCAACCGTACGAGTGCCTCCCTGCCGATTGATATATGCCGCCACAGTAACATTGTCCGTGAGAATCAGAACCGAACGACTGAGAAGTCGACTTCTGAAATGGAGCAAGGTCAACAGAACTGCCATAAACTCCAGGACATTGATATGAGGAAGAGTCCCAAGATGAGACCAATCCCCCGCAACCGTGCTGCCGTTGCAGTGTCCTCCCCACCCCAACCGAGAGGCGTCCGTCGAAACCGATATCGACGGAAGAGGGGCAGAGAAGGACCTGCCTCGCGCGAGAAACACCTCGCTCGTCCAACAAGAGAGAAGAGACTTGAACCTTACTGGTACTGGAATCCAGACCAAAAGAGAGTCTTTTCCCAGCTTGAAGAACCTGAGGAGATGTCTCTGAAAGGGTCTCATGAGGAGCCGGCAGTCCTCTAAAACATCGACTAGACTGGCTAGATAACCTAGAAACTGAAGCCACTGTCTGGCCGAGACTCTTCTGGCCAGCAAGAGCTTGCGAGCCGCAGAGACAATGGTGAGAATCCTGTCTCGACTGGGCCGAGCCAACTGATTCCTTATGTCTAACACCGCCCCCAGAAAAAACTGGGCTGCGAGTGGGAACTAACTCTGACTTTTCCCAATTTATTAGGAAACCTAAGTCTTGAGTAAGATTGACGAGCAAACTAGTCTCGTCCAACAAACAATCGCGCAACTCCGCTAGGAGAAGCCAATCGTCCAGGTAGCAAAAATAGCCGAAGGCCGCATCGCCTCAGAGAGGCTGCCAGCACGGCTACAACCTGAGTAAGAACCCGAGGGACTGGGCACAGCCCGAAGGGAAGAGTGCGAAAACGAAAACGAGAAAAGTCTCTGAGAGGAAGAAAAACCCCAGAAGATCGCGCAAAGCGCGATGAACGGGAAAGTGGAAATACGCATCTTCGAAAACTATCAAGACCGCGTAGTCCTTCCTCTTGATCAACGGGAGAATGGAGGCGAGAGTCTCCATCCGAAAAAGTACTGAAGTTTTCCCGAGCGCTTGGGAATAACAAAAGTCGGAGAAAGGGAAAAAGACAGCCTGTGAGGTGACCGAGTTCCTATAGCACCTCCGGGGAGCGGGGCGGACAGATCTATGAAGAATCCGTCTCGTCCGTCAAAGAGAACAAAAGCGTCCGCGGAGATGGCCTCCCAAGCGGGGAGAAAGGAACGAAGACAGCCACCAACCAATACTCTGCGACGGTACATGACCGAGGCAGCTGCAGTGGAAAACTATGACCACTGCAAACCAAACATGACGCTCAAAAGAAGCACCGCTTCAATGCATCCAAAATCCAGCTAGAAATCCTCCGCAAGAGAAAAACGCTCGGAGGAATCCCGCTGCCTGAACCCAAGCAAAGTCGAACCCAAGCAAAGTCGAACCCTGCGCGCGGGTTGACTAAAAGTCAGGGAAAGTTTAGAACAAAGCAATCGCTTCTACCCCACAAAGGGAGAGCAACTAAGGCTCTGCCTGCCCCAGCGATTCGGAGACCGAAGCTTGAGAGGCCGCTTCCAAAACTGGATCCGCCTGAAATGATCGTGACAAAGAATCACGAACAAAGGCCGAAACGGTCGGATTCACGCATGAACCGCCATAAGCCTCCTCACCCGACGGAGCCCCGAGGCTGCGAGACTAGGAGGCGCATGTGATCTCATCACAGACAAAGAAGAATAAACCATAAAAGGCTAATTAGTCTCGATGTCCGACCCAAAAAAGGGACAAGAGCAGGGGATGTGAATCCTGGTATAAGGGACCAACCCTGAGTCTGGGCAAAGCCCATCTCACACTGAACATCTCAGCTTGAGAGACCGGAGGGTTAGCTAAACCCGATGGGCAAGAGGCAGGCAAAGCCTTGCCTCTTTTAGCCCCTTCCCTAGGCTTCTGATTGGCCCAAAAAGAGCCTAAGTCGAAACCCGCTTTTCAGAGCGTTTATTCGGTTTCGTTCGGATCCCCGAAGCCCTTCGGGAACACGAACCGAACCCTCCGCTGAGGGACGCTCACCTCCCTTTATGGGAGAAGTGCGCTGAGGGTATTGAACCCAAAGACGCGCACCAATTACCCATATCGGCCGAGCAAGGAGATGCAACAGCCATGGGCCGGACGCCAAGGCGCCCAGAGCAAGGGCGGACCGGGATGACCCGGCAAAGGAACGCCAACAAAGGACTCAGCAGAAATCCCGCTGCTTAAACCAACGCGAAGTCGAACCCTGCGCGCGGGTTGACTAAAATTCAGAGAGATATCTGGATAACAAAGCAATCGCTTCCACCCCACAGAGGGCGAGCGATTGAGACTCCGCCTGCCCAAGCGATTCAAAAACGAAGCTTGAGAGGCCACCTCCAAATCTGATTCCACCCGAGTGGAAAGAGACAAAGGAACGCTAACAAAGGCCTCAGCAGGCAGAGCCCCGCATGGTTCAACGAAAGTCTCCTCGCCCAGCGGCGCCCCAAGGGCCGCGGGAATAGGAGGCACATGCGAAACCGACACAGACAAAGACGAATCCAACACAAAAGGCTGATTAGTCTCAAAGTCAGACCCCTGAATAGGGACAGAAGTCAGGGTTGAAGTAGCCGGTACAAAGGACCAACCCTGATTCTGAGCAAAAGCCCGCATCATGCTGAACATGTCAGCTTGAGAGGAGCTAGCTGGGTTAGCCAGGCCAGACGGGCAAGAGGCCGGCAAAGCCTTGCCACTTTTTGCCTTCTTCTTGGCCTTTTTCTTGGCTGGCTCGACAAGAGTCGTAGCCGAAACCCTTTTGTTAGAACGCTTAATCGGATTCATTCGGATCTCCGAAGCCACTTCGGAAACACGAACCGATCCCTCCGCGGAGGGACGTTCACTTCCCAAAAAGGGATTGGAGCGCTCATGGCGTAAGCCTAGAGAATCGCCCAATCACCCATATTGGCTAAGCAAGAAGATGCAGTAGCCATGGGTTGGGAGCTAAAAGCTCCCAGTGCGTGGGCAGACCGAGATGACTCGGTATGTGCCCGATGACTACTAAAGGCGTGTGAACCCGCTATTGGACCGCTCGAAAGCAGCAATAGGGGAGCACTTGTAGTCACGCACTCAGGTGAAAACACCTGTTGCTCCGAAGAGCGTCCATAATTGTTAGCTCGAGCATTCCCATCAGCTGGCACCTGAGACAGCCCAGAAAGTACTCGTTCCCCATATGGCGTTAGCACGGGGCTAGGGTTTGAGAACCCAGACCAACATGGACTAAGCCCGTGGGTTGCCCTGCAGTAGTGGGGCGCGTCTCCCCTAACGGATCAGAGCGAGTGAACGCTACCGTACGGGAAACACACAGCCCCCCCCCCCCCCCTCTGGTCTCAGCGACCGGGGGGATT
>CM046863.1:51802009-52193773 GCA_025617745.1 Heliocidaris erythrogramma | reverse complement strand
TTACTCTAACCCTAACCCAACCTAACCCTAATCTTAATACATTGTACTGATACGTGATGGGGTATCCTGCAGTTAAGCCGACAATTTTTTCTTAAATTAGCAGTTTTTTAATACATGTACATTATCACTGAAAGATTAGTAGTTGACCAGCAGATGATTACGAGGGAAGTAATTACAATACCAAAAATAAACGAAGAATGTAATGCAGTGCCAAGCATATTGCTACGTTTTGTCTCATTTACCAACGCCCCCTAGCGTCCGATGAAAACAGTGCAACGTTGTAGACAATGGGATTTCACAAAACAGTGATAAAAAAAATCCAATTCTCATTAAAACAAAGAGCACATTCACCCGAATAATCTTTGATGCTTTATCTATCATTGGACCCTTCATGTCCTATACGATTTCAAAGTTCACCCATCGTACCAAATCAAAAATAAGGCTTCACGTCCCTGTAATATAGTCAATGGGGATTTGACAACCTCATCTTCCAGCGCCATTTGCCACGGAACTAAGCCATAAGGAAGCAAGCACAGCCAGGATAGAATGCCAGGATAGAATGCCTCCATTATCGTACATCAGTCCTAATTGGCTGGTCACGCCCATTTCTTCCAACCCCCCCCCCCCCCCCAACCCCCCACCTAAGTACCTGTCCTATCAAAGAAGAGCATGTTTTTAACAAGCCAAAGCATAAGCTATGAATATTCATGAGTGTAGCTTGGGCGAGTTTACTATTGACAGAGGGTTGCAGTCATGAAGCAATCTCTGAACGCAATTAATATCAGCAAATATTTCTCTTAATTTCCTTCCGTATTTGTTTACTTCATATTGTTTTTATTCCTATTTTCGGTATTAGGAATCTGTAATTGATTATTTCGGATGAATTGTAGCACAAAATACTCCTATGATTTCAATGCACGACTCTCCTGGCCATATTGGAGCATGACGTCATATTGGCCAATCGCGTAATGACGTCAGAATTTCTGCTTTCGCCGCGAGGGCGAGCACATCAAGCAACAGACAGTCGTATCAATATGAGAACTAAGATTTATTTAATGAATACATAGGAACAAAATCGGACCAGCAAACAGCAAAGTTTTATTTCCTTGTCTTAGTTATCCATTTAACTAAGAGAAAGGCAGTATAGCCTTTACATAAGTAAACATTGCATTGATTTGTCTAAAGATGCTACAATCTTAAATAATACAAGAACAGTACAAGAATAGTTATTAAGGCTAGGCAAATTCTTTGCTTTAGAAACATTTTTGTCTTCCTTTTCTTATTCAAAAATATAATTGAATTTAGATCGGGGAGCACTGTTATGTTTTGGTTTACGCCTCTCATACGTTAAGACCTGGGTTCGTATCTTATCCGGCAGTTCGGTGCTTACATTCTTGGACAATGTGTTTTACCCATATTTGTCCCTTTCTTGCCAGCTGGGTACGTAGCAATGTTGGGCTAATAATAACTGCAGGGCCCTCAAGTATAATTATCATTACTATGATTATTGTGAATGTTCTTCCTCTTATTATCATTATAATTTCTATTATTGTTACTATCATTATTATTATTATTATAACTGTTATTATTATAATCATTATCATTATCATCATTATCATTATTATCATTATTATTGCTATCATTGGATTCAGCTGGTAGAACGCTTTACACCTCGAGTGGTCCCCTAACTCGTAGCGCTGCATTTGAAGGTATCAGTTCTAAACAGACTTCTCTGTCATGCCAAATACTCACCTCTGCCAGCTCAGTCAGTTTCGAAATCTGCTCCGATTCTCTGGGACAGGATTGCTACACAGTTGGTAAGAAACACACCTTATTTCAAATCAACTGACCTTTTTATAATATTTTCCTATTTTATTCCAAGAAGACAATTATACCATAATACTTGGTTTGTCAGTGTACGTACTCCTACTCCCTCGCTAATGAGCTAAGCAAAAGAATACCCAAATCATGTACGATTATTTGTTCACGAAATATAATGAAATCTGCTCATTTAAGTATGCCAGATTTCTTCACCGTCTGTGCTTCTGTGATACCAAAACATGCTTATGGCCGCACGTCCAAAATTAAATCCAGTCACTTTTGGTGATTCCCCCTCGACCTGTACCAAAGATGATGTGATTTTTGAAAAGAAATCATACAAAATCAATGTTACATATTTGAAAAAAAAATTATATACATGTGCCTTAAGAGGGAAAATTACTGGTTCAGATCAGTCCCATGAGAGAGCAGGAGTTGGTCCCGGTGGGATTTTACGGGGACTTTATCAGCAGCACATGAAACCTCATAACCACTGTAGCTTAGACCAGGTTTCTGGGTAGTCTAAGTTGCAGATACTTTCAAAAGAAAAAAATGCTGAAAAACACCCCTTCATATTTTCAGGCAATTAAATGAAATTGTATGAACTAGTCAAGACACAAGTTTGAATGGTGCTTTTGCTAGCACTTATTTTTCAAGATGTTTTTATTTCTTATTTTTAACACGTAAGCCTGAGGGGATGTAATTCTCGCTACCCCAAATACGCAATTTAGCCAACAGATGGCGTTTGTCACGCAAACCACGCATGCGCTTACTGACAATATCCCGATTGGGTCGACAAGTGTTTGTCTTTTTGCATTGAAAATGTACACAGGTATTACAAAAATCCTCGAGTTTGAGTATAAATTAACATGTTTGAAAAGATACCATCATGATTTATTGAGACAGTTGGATGCATTTTCAAAATTTGAGTGTTTTATGTCATGCGATCCAAAATTTAAGCATTTTAGCACTCATTTTATTCATAAGCCGTAGTATTTCAATACGGACCGGAAGTGTAGTTGACGAAGATGCGGTTCATTTCCATGCATAATATTGCCCTCTACGTCGAAAATTGCATATTTGAGGTAGCGAAAATTAAACATGTGTGCGCCCTAATTTTCAGAATTTCTGAATTTTTCGATCTCTTCTCCCATGCAGAACTGAGCACAACAGATAATAAGACCTCCCGGATCCTCTACCAGAGAAAGGTTGTGAGCAACGAAGAAATCGGTATTTTCATTAACCCCAACAAAGAGTCTAGAATTTTCTTCAGTATCAAGAGACGCCAAATTGAGATCTGGAACAAGGAACCAAACAATGAACGTCAAATCATTGCTGCCATATCTGGGAAAGGTCGTAGGTTTAATTCGATTTATGCATCTACTACCGACGGTGACTTCACAGAGTTGCAAATCGTCGAGGTGGAAGGTAACTTCACATGAGTTGTTTAAACCAGCAAACTAAACAAAATAAAAAGTGGCAAGGAACTTATTTTAACAGAGGATGGAGGCTATATGCTACCACGTGGCAGTGGCAATACGGTAGACTACTACTTGGAACATTTGAGAAATTTGCCTTGTTAAAACTTGTTCTTGTTCATGAAAGTCATGAAAGTTGTCTTTTTAAAAATCATAAATGGATAAATACGGGTAGGGAGGGGATAAAGCCCACCTGAACTAGTTAAAGAAGGCTTAAAACTAATATTCATTCATTTTTTTGTGATAAAATACCAAACTGCTTGAAGCATGTGAGACAGTTTTAAGCGCAAGGTGTAATAAAAGAAAAATATACCTCTTGCAATTCTTTTTTGTAATGATACTTCGTGGACGTATGGGAGGCGGCTACATAAGTTTATTTTTAACAAAAAATATTGCACCTTGCACTTTATTCCATCTTTGGTTATGGTCATGTGCAACACAGTTAGGATTTTTGTCCAAGTGCCCCTCAGTACTTTTCATTGCTGCATTTGAAACTGGGAAGTAAGTATCAGATTCACAAGATTAACGTTTTGATTAAACATATTACCGTGGGCTATATTTTACAAAGCCAATGCTTCAAATCAAACATGGCTGCTATTCAACATTAAAGCTGTTGTTTTCAATGCATTATGGTATTTTTGTTTTGATCATGAAAGCCCTGAGACAGATATCTTCCACGAAGGCCCTGGAAAGAACATCGGTGGCAACTCAACTACAATTCCCGGGCGGCCTAGAGTTAAGCTTTGCCCTCGAGGCAGACAAGGTTTTCATGATGTTTCAGCGAGCAGATGGAGCTTCATATACGATCGGTAAAACAAAATTTAAACTACTGTAGACGTGACAATTTCTGAATATCAATTACAATTTGTACAATAATTCCAACTAATACATATCAGTATCTTAGATTACAGCTTTCACATTTTCAACTAATACATATCTCTTAGATTACAGCTTTCACATTTTCATGAGTGGCTTATGTCATAATTATGTGGGTTTCATAACATTTACTTTTGATCTTAATCTTTTGTCAAAAGTCTGATTTTAGCACAAGAACACATTGTATTCCTAAAAATAGCACATAATGATAATAGAAATTGTTATAAAAATTTGTTGCCTTGGAAAGAGAATTACGTATTGGAAAAAAGTATTTTCAACCTCAGAAAGGGAAAGAGTCAACAACATTTACCTAATAAATATCACTGTATCTTGGCCGTATAGAAATGGGTACGAAACCGACTCAGCCATCGGTTATCCACAACGCAGAGGGTAACCTCTGCGAGCTACAGAGCAAACCTTTCCTGGAGTACGGCAATGACATCGACCCACCAAACCAACTGTTCATCGAGAT
The DNA here is from genome assembly GCA_025617745.1 of Heliocidaris erythrogramma. NCBI lineage: Eukaryota > Metazoa > Echinodermata > Echinoidea > Camarodonta > Echinometridae > Heliocidaris > Heliocidaris erythrogramma. The sequence goes on along the minus strand of CM046863.1, from coordinate 52,189,129 downwards.
CGGCGAGTCTGTCGTGAATGTTTTTACCGTCCGTAATCGAAGAATGACAGCTACCATTCCAGATGCTTTTCTCTACAGTCATTTCGATGTTTGGACTATCGGAGGTGGTATTGACCTTGCTGTTGAAGAAGTCGAAGGTAAAGGCTTTCTCACACATTTCCTTGTCCTACTAATTCAGTCAAAACCGCAAAACGCAACGTAGGGTAAACGTCAAGTTAATCTAAGGGAAAACTTCAACCTCGGTTTATTTCCTATGTTAAACTCGACTTTAACAGATCTTCAACCTAGTATCCGTTTTAAATTTTAGTAGAATACATACCATAGTGTCCGGTATGATTATTTTATATGTAAATTATAGTATGATAGAAGGTTAAAAATCTTGTGACATTATTTTATGTTTTTAAACATCCTTAAAACATCATGTCAGCCTAGGCCTACAGTACTGAAATTTGTTAAAATTGAAACAACTGTTCTTTCTACCTTTTAACGAATTTTCCTCCCATGTATATTCTTCTCAGAACATGTGATCTTTTATTAGAAGAGTAGCGATTAAACAACGATTGCAATCTTGTCAGTAAGCTTGAAGAAAAGCAGACCTCAAATGCTTAATACATTTTAAAAATATGTCTTGAACAATATGATACAAAACAGATACAAAGTAAGTAATCTCACAGGAAAAAACGATGGGTAGATCTAGACTGATATTGTACGCATTTGCAGAAACAGTGAATAAAAATAAAAATGAGAGTGACTGAACCATTGCTCTCCACATCAGGGTATTATGATAAACTACACAGTAGTGGAGGGTCAGACATAATATCTTATTCAGTAGTGGAGGGTCAGAGAAGATCATATCTTTAATTCGTTCTCTAAAAAAGATGCAGATTCGAAAAAATTCACTTCCAAGTAAGGCCGAGCTTGATGAAATAAATGCAGAAATAGATGCAGAAAACAGATCCATCAATAGCCGAAAAGGAGCCAGAAAATGAACCAGTAGAAGATGACCAAGGTGATAGTCCTGTCGTAGAAGTGGGGAGGACTAGGGGGTTACCGAGGTAAGGAGAAAAGGAGATAGACGAAAATCTGGCAAACCATCATCAGAAGACGAAAATGAGCCAGAAAATGGACCAGAAGATGACCAGGGTGACGGTCTTCCTGATAAACCTGGAAAGAGGCGCAACCGAGGTAAAGGAGAAAGACGAAAATCTGGCAAACCATCATCAGAGGACGAAAAAGAGCCAGAAAATGAACCAGTAGATGACCAGGGTGATAGTCTTCCTGATAAACCTGGAAAGAGGCGCAACCGAGGTAAAGGAGAAAGACGAAAATCTGGCAAACCATCATCAGATGACGAAAAAGAACCAGAAAATGAACCAGAAGATGACCAGGGTGATAGTCTTCCTGATAAACCTGGAAAGAGGCGCAACCGGGGTAAAGGAGAAAGACGAAAATCTGGCAAGTCATCATCAGAGGACGAAACAGAGGCAGAAAGTGAACCAGTAGAAGATGACCAGGGTGATAGTCTTCCTGATAAACCTGGAAAGAGGCGCAACCGAGGTAAAGGAGAAAGACGAAAATCTGGCAAACCATCATCAGAGGACGAAAAAGAGCCAGAAAATGAACCAGTAGATGACCAGGGTGATAGTCTTCCTGATAAACCTGGAAAGAGGCGCAACCGAGGTAAAGGAGAAAGACGAAAATCTGGCAAACCATCATCAGATGACGAAAAAGAGCCAGAAAATGAACCAGAAGATGACCAGGGTGATAGTCTTCCTGATAAACCTGGAAAGAGGCGCAACCGGGTAAAGGAGAAAGACGAAAATCTGGCAAGTCATCATCAGAGGACGAAAAAGAGGCAGAAAGTGAACCAGTAGAAGATGACCAGGGTGATAGTCTTCCTGATAAACCTGGAAAGAGGCGTAACCGAGGTAAAGGAGATAGACGAAAATCTGGCAAGTCATCGTCAGAGGCCGAAAAGGAGCCAGAAAATGAACCAGTAGAAGATGACCAAGGTGATAGTCCTGTCGTAGAATTGGGGAGGACTAGGGGTTACCGAGGTAAAGGAGATAGACGAAAATCTGGCAAACCCTCATCAGAAGACGAAAATGAGCCAGAAAATGGACCAGTAGATGACCAGGGTGATAGTCTTCCTGATAAACCTGGAAAGAGGCGCAACCGTGGTAAAGGAGAAAGACAAAAATCTGGCAAGTCATCATCAGAAGACGAAAAAGAGCCAGAAAATGAACCAGAAGATGACCAGGGTGATAGTCTTCCTGATAAACCTGGAAAGAGGCGCAACCGAGGTAAAGGAGAAAGACGAAAATCTGGCAAACCATCATCAGAGGACGAAAAAGAGCCAGAAAATGAACCAGTAGATGACCAGGGTGATAGTCTTCCTGATAAACCTGGAAAGAGGCGCAACCGAGGTAAAGGAGAAAGACGAAAATCTGGCAAACCATCATCAGATGACGAAAAAGAACCAGAAAATGAACCAGAAGATGACCAGGGTGATAGTCTTCCTGATAAACCTGGAAAGAGGCGCAACCGGGGTAAAGGAGAAAGACGAAAATCTGGCAAGTCATCATCAGAGGACGAAACAGAGGCAGAAAGTGAACCAGTAGAAGATGACCAGGGTGATAGTCTTCCTGATAAACCTGGAAAGAGGCGCAACCGAGGTAAAGGAGAAAGACGAAAATCTGGCAAACCATCATCAGAGGACGAAAAAGAGCCAGAAAATGAACCAGTAGATGACCAGGGTGATAGTCTTCCTGATAAACCTGGAAAGAGGCGCAACCGAGGTAAAGGAGAAAGACGAAAATCTGGCAAACCATCATCAGATGACGAAAAAGAGCCAGAAAATGAACCAGAAGATGACCAGGGTGATAGTCTTCCTGATAAACCTGGAAAGAGGCGCAACCGGGGTAAAGGAGAAAGACGAAAATCTGGCAAGTCATCATCAGAGGACGAAAAAGAGGCAGAAAGTGAACCAGTAGAAGATGACCAGGGTGATAGTCTTCCTGATAAACCTGGAAAGAGGCGTAACCGAGGTAAAGGAGATAGACGAAAATCTGGCAAGTCATCGTCAGAGGCCGAAAAGGAGCCAGAAAATGAACCAGTAGAAGATGACCAAGGTGATAGTCCTGTCGTAGAATTGGGGAGGACTAGGGGTTACCGAGGTAAAGGAGATAGACGAAAATCTGGCAAGTCATCATCAGAGGCCGAAAAAGAGCCAGAAAATGAACCAGTAGGAGATGACCGGGGTGATAGTCCCGTCGTAGAACAGGGAGGACTAGGGATGACCGAATCAGAGGAAGGCCGGATAATGACGCAACACCAGAGTCACCTTTGAAACCAACTGAAGATCCTCCTGTTATTGAGACGATAAGAAACACGGGATCAGCTGATTTGACAGGTATGCTCAGAAATGATAACTTACCATGTGAAGAAGTTAATGATTAATATAGTTAAAGATCCTGAAGTGAAATGCTCTTCTGATATGAATAACTTACGCACATAAAACAATCTTATTCCTCAGAACATCGGAATTAATATGAAAGTGTTTTTTAAATTGCAATTCTATTTTGTAGCCTCTCCATTTATATATTATAAATAATACTAATACTAAGCTACAATACAAGTTATTTGACACCATCCTTATATGTTTTCGTTTTTATGCAAATAATCATTCAAAATGAGGAACTTGAACGGGGGAAGTGGAAAGTCGGTGAGAAGTGGGACGAAAATATTGAAAATGCTCAAATCACCATGTTTTATGGTAGTTGTCTAAAAAACAAGTACTAGGAATGTTAAGGTAACATATCACTTCAAAAGAAATTTGCTGTACAGTCAAAGTTGAATTAAAGATACATGCCCATTTATAAAAATTGGATGAATTGATGAGCGTTTTTGTAATTTTTTAACCTCTACTTTGACGGTTTTTCCCAAACTAAACTTCATAATCTTTATGCAGCTTTTTGTTACACACAAGTTTGTCTGAAGTAATATGAATGATCTGTTAAAAAGAATTGACCGATACTACTACGATTTTTTATGTATAATAAAGATAGTTTCAAGTAATATGTCTATGGATTATGACTGATTCAAGCTCATTTCCCATACATCCACAATAACAGTGGACAATGTGTCCCACTTCACCCCATTGTAAAAGCAAAACAAACCCGACAAGTGCCAGCAAAATATAGTGCTGGTATTTATAGAAAAAATAATATTATTGCAAAGTATAGAGTCATATAAGACCTGTATGCTGTATGCGGGTTGTTAACCATAGCTAAGTAGTATACTTGTAAAACATTTGATATAAATGCTGAAAAATAGAAAAAAAGGGGGGTGTAAAAAAATGAAGTGAAAATTAAACCTGCATGCAAAAAATTGCAAAATAGCAGTGGATGTATTTGTGAACACTGATAGTTAAGTCTTATGTAAAAAAAAAAATTCAGTGCTCCCGCGTCTCATTTTACCCCTTTCTAATGTGTTCTGAAGATGTATATGTAATGAAGGGTGTAGTTTTTTTCCATTCTTACACTCAGATTAACATGCATGCTTAATGTCGTAGATGTATTAGGTGTTATATAAATCCAGAATAGTATTATCGTTGTTATAAGGTCTTCTATTGTACATTTTCAGAAGTCAGAGAGAGAGTTGTTAAGGAGGAAGTAAAACCGGGTAAGTTTGGCACACTTTTTTTATCTAGACATTTGAGAAATTCATAAGCGTACTACACTTTGGATTAAAGATTTCCTGAAAAGCGTGGCATAGTTAATTATTTACCTGAAGATCAAGGATCAGGAGAAAATAAATATTTCTGTCAAATGATACTGAGCTTTTCACATGATTTTGGAGTCATGTAAACACTCTGTGTTCTCGCTTATTTTAGAAATATTATTTTTGTAACTTTCCGTTTTTCTCTTACTTTAACTTTTCAGTTGCGAAACCGTTCAATGAGGAACCTGGTAAGGCCATGACTTTGGACTTGTTCAATGTTTTTTTTTTCTATCCATCCGGCGTGAGATTACTGCGTTTCCTAACAAGCCGATATATCCCATGTCGTGTGGCCAGAATTCCCATCCAATAAGAGTATCCACTCTTGATTAATTTCAAAGTATAATATAAAATAACAGATATCTTTTTTTACAAGAATACGTAGCAAACCTCGTTCCTTTGGTTTTTGATCGTCATTTGTTTACTTGTATTTTCCATTTTCAGAAGTGAATAGTTTTAAAAACGGTGTGTCTTTCTCTATCATAATTCATGCACTTTTGTAAAAACAAAATGGAACGTTTGTCATGTTTATTTTAACGTTAGCACATAGGCCTATGAAAGTTATTATGGGGGGGGGGGGGGGGTAAGCGAACACCCGTTGCACGCAAGGTGTCATTTCAAATGCGTTATTACCTGCGTTTATCAATCGAGCCCGTGAAGCAAATAGCTCATTTATGCCAGTAATTCAAAAGAATGTTTAGACATTTTCCATTTACTTTGTGTACGATGACATACTCACTTGGTGCGTCATCGTTTACAAACAGCGCAAGTTGCTGAAACATTCTTACCTCGGCAAAATGATACAACGGACATTATAACCAAATGTGTGACATTACTTTTGTAGATACATCAGCTACTCTTGTCACCTTCGGAGCTGGCGTGCCTGAGTTCTTTGATCGATACTTGGACATCAACCGTCTCTTGCAGCTTCAGTTCGACTTTAGCGTTGGCATTACCGCAGGATTTGCTATAGTCTTGACCCAAGGACAAATTCTTAAGGGAGATTATTACTGGATCGGTGAGGACTTCCTCTATTGTTTTCTTCTTTTTTCCCAAAAATGTTTTTCAGAAAAGAAAAATGACATTGAATGAAATTTATGAATTTGAAAACCTCTACCCTATAACAGCAAAGCCCCTCCTCATCACTCCCCTGTCCCTATAATCGATGTCGTTGAAATTTGATTAGTAGCAAACAGGAGGTGAAAATGATTCATAACATCTCGCCTGATTTAATATAAGCTATCATCGCTGCAAATCTTTACCCATTGGATTTCAAGTATAGATGACTATTCAGAAGTTATCTATATTAGGGAATAGAGAACAGGATCGCACCATGTTTTTCTCCAGGGTCTAAGAGAAATTTTGAAAATAGAAAATCGACTGCCAGAAGGTAAATCTTCTTCACTCAGTTTAAAGAGAGATCTCCCAGATCAGTTTCATGCAGATAAGCAGGTTAGTGTTTTAAAGACAAAAGCAGTTTTAATGTCACTCTTCTTATATATATATTATGCACCTGAAAATAAAAGAATTTGATAACTACCCCACAAATTCTGTATCAATAGATCTTTGGGGTTATCTTAGAAAAGAATATAATAACAAAATACCAGAATGGTATTTATTTATTAATGTGAAAACGTTTAGCTTTAATTTCTACATCAAACTCACTGTAAGGCCAACATCCTTCGAGGCTAAAATATGTTGTTTTGCTCTTCATAACTGCGGTGTTAAACGTCTTACATCCCCCCTTTTTTTCGGGGCCAATGAGGTTTGGTTAAATTTCTCCAAATGCCGACACAGTGTCTGATAGATTATTTGTGCAGTACAGCATTTATGATTTTTTGTGTGTTCTTTCTTTATATTTTTTAATTGTGTGTATGACAGGTATAACTGTGGAGGGAGTCTTCCTGGTACAGAGATGTAACAAGGAGAAAGACGAATGTGACGCTCTTTTTACAAAACCGATTGCTCCACTTGTACGTAAATTTTCTACTCTTAGACTTTCATTCAATTTCACGCTGACTGACTTTTAAAATGTATGTGGCACTTTACCTGACTTCTTTTGAATAATTTGAGTTATCCTTATATCTTTTACGTTGTCAAATTCGTATTCTGTCCTCTGAAAAGTTTTGAAATATTTGTTAATAAAACTGTACTGTTACGCACATAACGTTCAGCATAATTTTTTATTGCATAAGTGGGTAACTTTAAAGACTTTAACCCCATTAATGCCCAGCTGCTCATCCCCTTCAGTTCCCGTACTTGTATAACAAGGGTTGCTTCAATTTTCACTTTTTCTAATCCCGCCCCGCAAACTTTCAAAATCCCTGAGCTAACACTGCTCTATGCCATATACATTTTCAGCAAAAACAATTCGTCTTTATATTTTGGTGATTAAAAAACCTCGTATAAATACACAATCACCGGTTCCTCATTGCTACATAACCACTCAGAAATCATAATGCAATTTCATGACCAGTAATCAACTTTAATTCTTAAAGGGTGAAGGAACCGGAATATTCACGCTGAAGATCCAGAAGATTTTAAAGGATGAGAGCGACCATGATGGAGCGTACTCCTACAGGTTTTCATTGTTGTACGAAGACGCTGTGGTCGGTGAAGAGGTAGAGGTAGAGTATCCAAACACGTTCTACATCAACTACATCGGATGCATATCCTATGAGTACACCACAACCTGGAATCTCTTTTCTATCGTTTCACCAGGTTAGTATACCATTGGGTGTTCGCTCTATACATAGAAGCTATTACACACGATTGTTCCAGGGGATTAGCCCCTGTACAGTATTTTGCAGGAAACGAGATTTTTACGCAACAGCCCACCATTTAACATGAAAACAAGCTAAATTTCGATTGTAAATCAACCAGTTTGTAACATGTCGGGAAGTATCCTTGTTTAAATACTTTCGGTTTCGGCATATCAAAAGAGATCTCGGATTTGTTAACGCACTTGAAAATATGCATGTACCCGTATTTCTCAGGTCGCGGATTTTATTCTCCAGGCCCCGTCTTATAAAGAGTTGCGATTGATCCGAATCGATCGCAGGTCCTCCAATCAATAGCAAGTTTACAGTCGCCTATGTATATACATCTATTTCAAACTAAAGGGGTGTTGCAAGAAAGTTGCAATCAGTTGCAAATCCCCCATTTGCAATCGATTGCAAGACTTGCGACTGAATTGGGGGATTTGCAATTGATTGCAACTTTCTTGCAACGCCCCCTTAGTTGCAGTCAATCTCAACTCTTTATAAGGCAAGGCACAGAACACCCCGAATCGTTTGATTTCATACATGTTTTTACCCTGGGCCCCTTATATTACAGGTCCGTAACGTGAACTTTACCGGAGGTGCAGACAGTGCATGTGGTGGACCTTATTGAAGACCCTTCCTCGCTTGCGAAGGGTCTGTGGGGGGTGTCCCCTATCCTGGCGTATAGGGGAAATATTTCTGAAAATTAAGTTTTAGTAGTGTTTTGGATACAATTTTGCTTTTTAACTTTTTTACGGTCTGCGGAGTATTGAAAAAATTACCCCTTTCTGCGCTAAATTTGGAATAGTCTTGTGTACACACTTTGATGATGAGTATTCATGCAGGGAAGTGTAAATAATGATAATAATGCGTTCAGCCGCTATACATCCTTGGGCGTAGCTCGATAGAGAGATGGAGAGAAGAGAGTGGAGAGAACAGATTTTGAATTGAGGAGAGTACAAATTATTGGACAATATGGGCATAGAGAGAACGATAATGCAGAGACATATAAACGAGAGACCGCAAGAGAAAACAAAAGAGAGGTATGAATCGTTTTACGTGGCTCTCTTGAGAGAAAATTTAATATATATAAAGGAGGACAAAAAGAGCTAAGTAGAAGAATGTCGAGAGAGAAGGGAACAATATATTAACTGAAGAGGCAGCTCTGACTACCGGTATTAAAACTGCAAATTAATAAAAACAAATGTACCCCATTTATCATGTCCAGTTTCCCTTTTCATCTCTCTCTATATCTCTATCTCACAGGTTCTATTCAGCGATCCTCTGCCATCATATTTAGAGACATTGACCAATCGAGGAGTCTGGATATCAGCGCTTTCGATCGCGAAGTCGTGTTTGATGTCGAAGCGGAAGGCACCTTGATAATTCGTCTCTACACCGGTGTCAACTCATTCTACACAATCGGTGAGCTGCACTGAATTGTCGTATTTTTAGATATCACGGCATAATTAAATTTTCTCGAGTATTCTTTAACCTTTCTCATTTCAGTTCAGTTCAGTTCAACGAAACACTTATTTTCTGCCAGGTTTTTTGTTAGATCTCGAAATCTTCAAATAATTATGATCCATAGTAATACAGAGTGACATACTTGAAGAGCATTGTGTAATACAGGGAAGCGGGCGTAATTATATTTGTTGAGTCCGAGTACAGACACTGGCGTAGACAGGGAGGGGGATAAGGGGTCCATCCCCCCGCCCTATTCAGCACCTCAAAAAACAAGCGAGAGCGAAAAAGCGGAGGAATTGAGAGAAAAAGCCTAAAAAAGCGCTACAAGCCGTTATCTTTCTCTCATATCTCAAATTTGCTAAAACGTCAGAACTTTCGCGCTTAGCGCGGGAAGGGGGAAACTCCCCCTCTCTGCACCCACCCCTGTTACATACAGTGCAGTATTGCGTCCAAGTAAATGAAAAGCAATCCGGGCGTCGAACTAACTTTCCGCCTAAAATAAGGTGCTGCGAGCCGTTATCTTTCTCTCAAATTTGCTATAAAACGTCAGAGCTTTCGCGCTTAAGCGGGAGGGGTCAAAGCACTCACCCCTGTTACATACAGTGCAGTATTGCTCCAAATAATTGAAACGCAGTCCGGGCGTCGAACTAAGTTTCCGCCTAAAAAAAGGTGCTACGAGCCGTTATCTTTCTCTCAAATTTTCTATAAAACGTCAGAGTTTTCGCGATTCACGCGGGGGGGGGGGGGGGGGGACTCCCCTCCCTGCACCCACCCCTCACCAATTTCGCGCGCTCCGCTCTCTCACAACCGCCCCAATAATGAAATCCTCGCTACGCGGTTGGATCCTTCACGTCTCCCCCTCCCCTTTTGAAAAATCCTCTGAGTACAAAATATAAACCTAGGGCATGTAAGGGGAGACGTCAGATCGGTTGGTGGGGAAAGAACCAAGTTACTTCTTTGGAAGTTTTTGCCATCGTTATTACAACTCTATTTACAGTTTTACCCAGCTTTTCATTTTAAATCAAAACATACACTGAATGCTTATTCCAGTCTTACCCCTTCATCTTTCTATCTATTCTGTCACAAAGTTGCTGGAGACAATAACAATCAACACGTGACAGGGTCGTCGGCTGCCGGGTCAGCTCCGGACGGCGTGTCGCGTCTCGTCGAAGACGGTGTACTAAGCCTTTCAGGCAAGCAGTTCTACATATCTTGGAGAAGCAGCAGGATAAAGTTCGGCGAAACGGGAGAAGACAGTGAGGCGATGCTAAACTGGGTGCTTGGTGGTGAAATTGTGGTGAAAAAACTAGAATTCATTGCTGGCATCGATAGCTTGTATATGATACACACATACAAGTACTTCTATGTATCTGGTGAGTAAATTGTAAATTAAAACTCGTTCCTGTATATTTATGTAATAATGCCCTGCAAAATAATGACAGCGTGAAATTTGAAATCACTTCGGTATCCATAGTATGGTAGTAAATTATTACAAAGATTCCATTATGGAAGTAAACTGATGTAATTCCAACGGTGTTTTTTACATTTATGTTTGTAAAAACACTATATGGGTGTAGTAATGAGGGCATTAAATCACTGTTGAAACGCTCGTTTTGGCGTCGTATATAATTATTCTTTATACATTGAGAATATGCCATTAGCGGTAGTACCGCGAGCAACTACTCGGATAAATCCGAGAAAACTGTTGGCCCTAGAAAAAATCGAATCGATATGTGAGTTCCAATATAAGTTTGAGCTAATTGTTATTCCTAATTATTGAAATGAGGGTACAGAAGATATGCATGTGTGTCCTTAAAGGTGTTGAGGAGTCTGGGTTTGCTTCTTTCTGGTTATATGCATGACTTTGGTCTTGTTCGGATTAAAAAGACATACAATTGCTGATAGAGATTTCATGGAATAACAAGAAATCAACTTCAGAAGAAAGAGAAATGGAACTGTCATTAATAAAGAGGTCAAAGAGTTTGGGACCCAACACAATCCCTTGTGGAATTCCTGAAGGAACATGAATCCAAGGAGAAGTGTAACTCTGAAAAGAGCAGACTGATAACGTTTGGAAAGACAATTTGGCAAAAAGGGCATAGTGAGGCATTCTGTCGAATGCTTTGGACATAATTATCTAAAAACACTGCATCAGTCCCAGGTGGTGACCGCTTATCTAAAACAATTGCCCACCTATGGAGCACATTGACAAGCTGGATTACGCAGCTTCTCATTCTGGTAAAACCATGCTGGTACCTGACATGTTAAGGAGGCCATATGATTCGACATGAACATCCATTGCCTTCACAATAACTTTCTCAAGTACTCTACACAACACAGATGTTAATGAACTGGTCGGCAATTGGCAATAGTGGATGTTTCACCAATCCTGAACACAGGGGTGATATGGGCCCGTTTCCAAGAAGACAGTTCCATTATGAAAGATATGCATTAAATAAGATGAAAAGAGATTGTGAAATTTCAAGAGCAGTGTAACTAAGAACGCGGGGTAACAAGCCATCTGAACCTGGAGGGTTGTTCTTGGATAGGCCAAGAAGAGCAGAATAGATGTCAAATGCAGAGACGGGCAGATGGGAGAAAGGAGGGAAAGGCAAAGAGCAGGAAGAAGGAGAATCAGGCAGAGATAAGGAAGGACCAAAAAAACAGATGAGAAAAAAGAGCTGAATGCATTAGCAATATCACTAGGTTTACATAAACTTACGTTATTGAACTTAAACTTAAGAGGTGGTACAGCATGCTTACGATTACGTACAAATGATCAGAATTTACGCCTATTATCCTTACAAGCAAAGAGAGTATTTACATAAGCCCAGTAGGTTTTCCTAGTTTCATTATTAGTATTAGTATGCATTATATCTAGGACCTTTGTAAGCAAACCAATCTTGATTTCTTTTTGTCCCTTCTGGCGATTCTAATTAATTAATTAATGATATGAGCTTCTCGAGTTCAACTCAGATCCAGGGGGAGCATTTTAATTTCTTTTTCGATGTTCGAGGGATAGTGTCTTCAACAGCAGCATGAAATAAGTCCCGAAATAGTTGATAACTTTCTTCAATGTTTGAGGGGTTTAATAGTGAGTTCCAGGGTATAAGATGTAACATGCGTCGAATTTGATCAAAGTCTGCCTGTTTCAAATGAAGAAATGTCCAGAGGGCTGAAGGAGTGGGGCAGGCTTCGTTGAACGAAAAACAAAATGAACAGCAAGATGGTCTGACTGAACAGGGTTGGACATGGTTTCAACATACGTCAAAGCATCATCACGGGTGGTAAAAACAACATCGATGATAGAACTGCCGTAGAAATGTCATTGGGGAGATGTTGGACGCGTAGGAGAAGTAACCATCTGAACAAAGCCATACTCGCCCATACATGGTATCCAAACAGCGTTTACGATGAGATGAGGTACTGATGGTAGACATGTCACATTGTAGTCTCCCATCAACAAGAATCCATCAAGCATGTCCAGATGAATAGCATCAATTTCTGATTAATTGTAAGTCATTCCAGAAAGATACAGACCTGCTAGGTGGACGGTGAAGAACGCCAACAAGCCATGTGTCAGAGCCGAATCTGATAGATGCAAACAAGAGCTCAATCTTACGACTGCCATTAAGTCTCAATCCCTGAATAATTGCAATCAAAACACCACCACCTCGACGGCTGCCAGGGCGATCATGGCGTAAAACCACATAGTTATCTGGAATCCCAAGAGTAGAGCTGACAATACTGTCTAACCTAGCTGTACGCGCTCCGTGGCTAATCAACTGGCACAGCTGTACATGGGATGCATATACTGTGTGTGGAGAAGGATATCAGCAATTGGACATATCCAACCAGGCCTACCCCAAAACGATTTTGCATCCAGTACCACTACTAACCTACTCAGGTGTTATCATTTCTCATTAAAAGAAGGACAGAGAGAGAGAGAGAAAGTATGTATGTCTTCATTGTTTTGTCATTAGTTTGGATGGTTTGTGTTGTAGAGAAAGTGCGTTTACACTGTTTGCATTTATGATTGAGGGTTTATTGTTTGAGGTGAAACCTGGAAAAGTTGAAAATCTTGTATAACAGTGAACTCAGAATGAATGACTATTCCAAAATTAGTGGATGAACGCACATTTCAACTTTCGTAAATTTAACAAGAAATGAAACTAACATCTTAGGCGTTTTAACATATTAAACCTTTTAAAATTACCAGGCTCAACACTATTGCAAACGGCTTTCATCCACGTATATGCAGATGAGAATACACCATATGTGGACTTTCATGCATCACCGCATCAACATCATTCAAACTCAATCCATCACCTCAAAACAAACAGGAATTTACTATTGAAAACAATGAATTTTGCAACATTTCATTTTTTACCTTTCTGCATATTCCGGAGGACAGCGCATTTCATAATTGCACAAGACAGTATTACAAGTGACATACCACTGTAGAGAAAAATAATCAAGCTTTCAAGTGATACCACATTGACGTATGATGATAAAGCAACATGAGATATATTACCCCTCAAACTTGAATTGCAGAACTTTTTTTGAGGGGTTAGATTTGCCAGTTGTTGTTGTTCTTGTTTTAAAATAGGCATACTAGTCAATTTTGACTATTGTTGCCTTACTAAATTGCTCTTTTCACTTATACTTTGTTTGTTGATCCGTGGGTCTAACTTTAGTTTTTGTTAGAAAGGTACAGATTCCAGGATACCATGCAGGACCGCCACTCCTGCCCTGATTTTACAACGTTATCCTGACAAGCCCGCTCGAGGTACATTTCGAGGGCGTCTTAGGAATACAAGTATTCCCTATGTCTCTCAAACGTGAGCAGGGGGCGCTCTTTCTGATTCCTCATAGAACCTGATTAGAAAATCCGAATATAATATAAAAGCAAAATAAATACGTACACAGATTTTCTTTCTGTTTTTGCTAATCACTGCCCTTTTTATATAACTCTCAGGCGATGTTCTCCAATCCACCCACGATCGGGTACGAGCAACATCTCTCACCTTCTTCCCACTCCGATACGAACATGGTGCACCGTTTATCGACCTCAAGATCCAGGCCACAGGGACCGTCTTGGTTGCACTCACGACAGACCAGGCAAACCCTGAATCCGATATGATTTTGATCAGTAAGTCAACCAATTAAAATGTTCAATCTATGAAACTATGATTACACATATCCTGAATCCGATATGGTTTTGATCAGTTAGTCAACCATTCAACCTTTCAATCTTTGAAACTTTGATTACACATACATATGTTCCTTTGTGTAAATTTTAAAAATACAAAACCATGGCAACGGGAAAGTTTGGTCAATCTTTATCGAAAAGCTGTCGTTGATTTTGGTAGCTTTGTCTAGATGATGCTGGAGTTTGTTCGGATGGTATATTCTGTAGATCATATTTAGCCTGATTTATATCAGTAAATCTTGTAAAAATATCTTGTAAAAATACAGCCATGGATAAAATTATGAGACCAAGAATGGTTACTGATAGTGTAATTCTGTGGTAATACAAAATATCATAAAAGCAAGGTATAATTGCTGGAATTTGGTATTCATTCATTTGAATACAAAGATAAATCATTTTTATAATTTTGAATGCATATTATAGTACCATTATTACAGAAGCTTGGTCTAATAATTTTTTCCAGGGCTGTACATGTCTGATGCGTCATGTTTTTTAGTCTAAGGCCTCAGGGTCACTGTTGCTTTCCTTTCTCTGAAAATAAATCATACGTTTGATTCAAATTGGTCCGGCTTTGTTCTCTCCCAATGGGAGAAATTATGTAAATTTTGTGCAGCATTTTATTCTCATTAAACCTATTGATAGGGTAGGAATACTCTTCTAGAGAGTGTGGATGTTGTAAACATTATGAACCTGGGTCAAATCAGTCAACTGAATAATTTGTCATTTTATATTCCACCTCTCTCGCTTTCACCTTTTTACAGAGATGAGTTCTCGGAAGATTTCTCTATCCCAATGCCTTGGTTGCGATGCATTCTACTCGATACCCATCTCTGATGACCTACCAGCCCTCTTAGATCCGTCCTCGTTCTTAGAGTATCAGATCAAATGTGAGAACAGCGGTCTTAAGATATATTCTACCGGTCAGGAAGAACCCCTGCTGGCCTATGACGACATCAGTCTAGAAACGCGTTATGGATATGATGGCTTTGGGGGTACCATCGGCAGCTCCTATCACATTAAGCTAAACCAAGGTGAGTTATACATCACATCCGCATATTTGCTATTTCAATTCCATGGGGAATATGAGCTCGTCCTAGTTGCTTTATATGAACCAAGTCATCTTTCAGACAGAAGAGTTAACTAACTGGAATATGTTAAAGATTGATAATGACCGATGATGATTCTGCTGTTCAATATGGAATCTTATTGCAATAGTTACATTTCAGCAATTAATATTCAACACATAAAACGTGTGGCCTATGTCGAAAAGAAGAAAAAGGAAAATCAATCCCACAATGCAATAATATAAACATGTTTTCTTTTATTCCGTGATACTTTTTGATATTGTGTAAGTTGTTAAATGCTCTCTAGATACTATGTGTGTGGGGGCGAGTTGAACCTCTTGCAGTAGACTCAATTCCTGGGGCTACAACGTTCAAGATATATTATGACTAACAAGGATTCACCCCCATCCTTATAGAGACATGGCATAACGTTATTTTTACACACTTGTCTTAATCTGTCTAAATTTTCACAGGAACAATCTACAGGGCCGAGCATTCTCATGACGTACAGACATTCTTAGGTGAAGGAAGGAAGCTTCTTAAGATTGAGAACTCTGATCAAATGATTGCTCTATTTGATGAAGAAAATAAGCTGGAGGCAGAACTCGGTACGTCCGGAAATTAAAACAACTCATGGCTCCCTCTGTTTATCTTGTGTAGATGTTAACATACTGAAAGTTGACTGACAGTAAAGACAAAATGTCATACGAGACGGATCATGAAATAGAGGCCAACTAGCCCAACAAAACTTAATTTCATTCCTTTATTTACCACAGTCTACACACTTTTCGTCTCATGCATGGGCAATCAGGCTTGTGAACATTTTTACTATCCATCAGAATGTCCATAAGTAAAATAAAATCTGTCTTCTGAACCTTCTGTTCTTTGAGCATTTGGTATCATATATGAACTTCCGGGCTTTCTGGCCTTCCCATTATCCTTGAAATGCCCGAGAAGTATGAGCAAAATCTGTCTTTATGTATGAACCTTTTGGCTTATGGCTGCTCCTACTAGCCATGTGAAGCCTCGCAAGTAAAAACAAAAGAGGTCTCGTGAACTTCTGTACTATGGGCATGAGCCTTTGGACTTATAAGCCTTCTGACAATTTTCTTTATGAAGCCTGTTTTTACATCAAGATCGGAAGCCCTTTGCTGATACCAAGACATGGCCAATGTCATTTCATACTAAAAGACTGTCATGAGGTTATTAACATGTAGGAAGTTGTCAAGATTAATAATATTTCTGCTTATCCATGCAAGCCATTCAAAATCCAGCAATAATATTTCCATTAGACCATACCTGATCGTATGCTTCTTTCGATTTTATTTTCATACCAGCCGTCGTAGGCAACATCATGGAGCTACGGGCCTCCCGTGGTGGCGAAGCAGTTCTCACAACAGGCGATCCCAGTTGCATCTTCCACTCTCCCTACATCCTGATCTGGATGGACTTCAGCGGTGACGCTATCCAATATGGCACCTACGATGAGACCACTCGCCAGAGAAGCGATCCGTGTCTCAAGTTCCCCCTGCGCGAGGACCACCAGGTCAGGTACATCTCGTTCGGTCGTCAGCATGCGCAGTGGGAAGTTGCCCATCGCGTGATTGAAAAGGTCGTCTACCACGAGGTGATCTCCAAAGCAATAGAGCCCTAGACACACTGTTCAAAGCAACCTCCACTATATCCAATTATAAGTTCCCACAAAAAGTCATATACAGCTTTGTCAATAGTATTGTTCCATTATATCTTCCGCACACCCACTTCCACACGTTTTACTCCACCGGGTGGTGTTGAGCTGTAGGCCTTTTTTTTTTCAGATTCAGATTTAGGTATCTCTTGGGTCTTTTACCATCTTATCCCCAGTTAACATGATTAAAAGAAACACCTTGGACTGATAATTTAAATGTCATGAAATATTACTTTTGTTTCAACAATTAGCTACTCTTCAGTCGCTAATGTATTACATGTATTGACAAAAATCTCTGTCTTCTAATGAATGTTAAATAACCATCTAGAGTATATCATAAATCCATTCATAATAATGAAAAAACCAATGTAAAAGAAACTTTCCCTCTCATTTCTTTATTCACTGGAAAACGTAAGAAAGGGACTGAACATCGACTAAAACCCTTCCCGTGAATTAACAGTGACTTTGGAATATCATACATGACAACCTTAATTATTTTTGCTGTTACGTGGTGGATTGGTAATGACTCGGAACGTCTGTGACTTTAGGGGAAAGCTTCGAATTTATTTTCTTGTTTTATGAATTTTAAAAATTAGTATCATATATATCTTTAATGTAATTTAGTGTGTTAAGTATGTTAAGGGTTTGCAAGCAATTAAATAAGAAAAATGATAGAAAGACTGTTATTAAATGTCCTTGTCCATGTATATCCTCTTCTATGTATATCTTATATCATCATCTTAGACTGATGACTTACATCTGTATATTTTATGTATTAAAGTAATGTTAAGACATTAAATGATTTAAGATTTAATACCAGTAATGCGAATAGTCAAATTATGTTATCATAATCAATTTCTTTCATTATAATCCTTGATTATTTTCAATTCTTATGCTATAAGCTCTCTGCATACAATGTAAAAGTAAACAAATCAAAATGCTAATAAAATTGGTAAAGGGGCAGTGCATTTGGTTTCTTTCATTCATCTGTGAGATTTAATACCACTGATGCGAATAGGTAAATTCTGTTGTCAAATTAATCTTATTCATTATAATCCTGGTATTATTGTCCATTCTTAAGCTATAATCTGTCTGCATACAATGAAAAAGTAAAAAAAATGCTAATAAAATTGGTAAAAGGGCATTGCAGTTTGGTTTCTTCATTATGTTGTTGTAAATAAGTTGATGTAGATTCAAGTACAATGCTCAAATTCAATGTAGACATGTGGATGGAGAAAGAGTGTGTATTTATTCATTTGTGGGGTGGGTGCGTATGCTCGCACGTGTTGGGCGTGTGTGGGTGTAATTGCATGTGAACATCTTTAATGTTTCTAAGTGCAGGAAAGAATTTTAAGACTAAAGGGGCTTTCACACCGGGATTTGCGTAGAGTTGCGTAGAGTTGCGTAGGGAGTACGCCAAAACTCGCTGCGTACTCATGAAAAAACAAATTATGGATCGGCGCTACATTCTGATTAATACACTATCGAGGATTATTTTCGGCACATTATTGTTTGTCTTAACATGGTTCTAGATAAAAACTACTTTGCAACGTGGAGTTATTCCAACTCACATGGTTGTACCGCAAACCTTTTTTCTGAATTACAAATTCACCATGTAAACCTTCAAATCTTATATTACTTTGCAGTTGAGAGTAATGGTCTGATTATTCATTTTCGAGCGAGCGAAGCGAACAAGCAAAATATTGAAGATATTTTGAATAGCCAGTGATTTCCTAATATAAGACAATGGTAAATGCAAACGAGCGTAGGGGGGAGCACATCCGGCCCGTGCCCCCCCCCCCCCCCCACCCCCTTTGGAAGCAAAATATGCATTGTGCCCTTCCCCCCTCCCCTTTCGATTTTGCTTCCCCCCCCCCCCCCCCTTTAGAACGAAACCCTTTTTTTTTTTTTTTTTTTTTTTTTGCTAAACAGAGAATTATGGAGGGAAACTGGATTCCCATAACCCCCCTCCCCCACATTTGACAAACCTGCATTTTTGTGCCCCCCCCCCTATACAAAATCCTGGAGAGGGTATATCAACAATCTTTTCCATTGTCTGTTCCTCTCCACGGTCTCCATGCTCATTACAGCACCCTTTGTACATAAGAAGTTTGAATCGTCCTCTTCCGGTCCTAGGGCCGATGCTTTTTTTTTTTTTTTTTTTTTTGTGTCTTTCCCTGTTCTGAAACTTCATGGACTTACCCTTCACTCACTCAGTTTCCACACTTATCACATTGCACTCAGTGTACACAATCCAATTGATATAAATGACGGACGGCAGTGCAATGCAGAATTTTCAAGTGTTTTTGTTGCTCTGCAGACAAATATTTTAAGAACGAAGAAGAGGGACGACAATACATCAAGAGAGAAAGTGAGAGAGTAAGGGAAGGAGAGAGGGAGGAATGGAGTTAAAGAGAGGGTAAGTTAAGAGAGGGTAAGTTTAAAGAGGGGGACGATAAGAAAGAGTGGTTTAAGAGGAAGTTACAGAGTTGAAGTGTTGCAAAGGAAGGGAAAACAAGATTCCCAACGTAAAGATATAAAGAGAGAAGAAACAGAGAGGAGAGACAAAGAAGAAATATATCATAAAGAAAGGATAGAAGTGGAATGGCAACCAAACAAAGAAAAATATAGAGTATTAATGAGAGAGGGATGAAAGATACAAAGATACAGTGAACGGTAGAGAGAAAAGAAGAGATATGGAGTAAAGATGATTGGGGGAGTGAAAATGGATATGGAGCTACTGAGAGAGACAGGGGGAAGTGGTACCAAAGTAGGGGAGGGAGAGAGAGAGAGGGGAGAAGTGTTGGAGGATAGAAGAGAAAAAAGGTATTTGGGGTCGACACTTTTGGTTCAAATATATACCTATTTTGGTGTTCCAGATGTACTTAGAGAAGTTCTTGCTCCGTGTTAATCTACGTTATTTAGTAACATTTAGGTTTATCAACTTCATCTTTTACACTTGATAAATAATGACTCCTTAATTTGTATATCTGCATTTAGAAGTCTTTCAGCAAAGCTTTAACAAGCTTCAGTCTCGATCTTACACATTTTATTTTCATAAATTTCATATAACCTTACCCCCCCCCCCCCCTCTCAACATCATCACCATCACCATCATCCCAATCACCACCTCCACCATTAGTATCATCATCACCATCCCAATCACCACCTCCACCATTAGTATCATCATCACCATCATTATCACCATCAGGATCGCATTCTATCTTGATACAGATAACCTCACTTCTCCCCCCCCCCCCCCCCCCCCCCCACTCTCTCTCTTTATATTATAGTGTGAGAGATGTATCATGGCTTGAACGTAGTCGGTGTCTCATGATGTGTATAATATAAGCGTGAGAGATATAAATAAGACGGGACATAGCTCTCGGTTAACCTCGCTTGGAATTAAAATCGAGGTTAACCGAGAGCTACGTCCCATCTCATTTATATCTCTCACGCTTTATGTATATATATATATATATATATATACAGTATATTATATGTCCCTCTCTATTTTTCCTTCCCATCTATTTCTCTCTCTCTTTCCCTTTGTTTCCCCTTTTATCTCCCTTTCTCTCTCCCCCTCTCACTTTCCCTCATTTATTTTCTTTCCAAAGTGTTCCACAATCAATGAGACAAAAAGCAATGCTCTTCTCCCTTTCTCTCTCCCCTCTCACTCTCCCTCATTTATTTTCTTTCCAAAGTGTTCCACAATCAATGAGACAAAAAGCAATGCTCTTACCAATAAATTTTAATATAACATTACCCACCCCCCCTCTCTCTCTCTCTCTCTCTCTCTATATATATATATATATCCCCGCTCTCTATTTCTCCTACCCCTCTATCTCTCTATTTCTCCTACCTCTCTATCTCTCTTTCTCTCTCTCTCTTTCTTTCCCTTGTTTCCCTTTTATCTCTTTCTCTCTCCCCTCTCACTCTCCCTCATTTATTTTCTTCCCAAAGTGTTCCACAATCAATGAGACAAAAAAAAAATTGTTTACCAATAAATTTCATATAACATTACCCTCATCTCTCTTTTTCTCACTACTCCTCTTTGCACAAAAAAGTATTACATTTTACATCCTCATAATTACGGTTGTAATCACCATAATTATGATTATCATCACTATATAGCATCATCATCCTAATCACCACCTCCACCATCATCACCATCACCATCATTATCACCATCAGGATCGCATTCTATCAAACTGGATACAGACAACTTCACTTCTCTCCCCATCCCCCCCTCTCTCTCTCTCTCTCTTTATATATATATATATAGTGTGTGAGAGATGTATCCTGGCTTGAACGTAGTCGGTGTCTCATGATGTGTATAATATAAGCGTGAGAGATATAAATGAGACGGGTTAACCTCCATTGGAATTAAAATTAAAATCGAGGTTAACCGAGAGCTACGTCCCATCTCATTTATATCTCTCACGCTTTATATATATATATATATATATATATATATATATATTTATTTTCAAAAATAAAAGTTGGAAAAACGTTGGAATTCAATGCATTACCAATGTCTTCTCTGGAATTCATTAATTGTTTCTCTCTTCATGCTTTTCCAACACGCGGTTATGAAATATCATTATATATATATATATATATACAGTATATTATATGTCCCTCTCTATTTTTCCTTCCCATCTATTTCTCTCTCTCTCTCTCTCTTTCCCTTTATTTTCCCCCTGTTATCTCCCTTTCTCTCTTTGTCTCTCGCCTCTCACTCTCCCTCATTTATTTTCTTTCCAGACAAAGTGTTCCACAATCAATAAGACAAAAAAGCAATGTGTTTACCAATAAAATTATTTCATGGCCATTTTACTGACATCCCTAATAAATAACATCAAAAATATTGATAAAAGTATATAAAATGCAATTAGTTTGGAAGTGCATTTAAAAAGTGCCACAGAATAATTCAAACAAAATATTGTGTATTACAGTTCTATCAATTAAAAGGCAATTTCATGAGTGCTAGAGCAAAAAAACCCCTACGTTTTCATTATTACCATAATACATGTAATCATATCTCCAAGGCCAAAGAATTTTATCAGTCATTTTATGGAAAATATTTGTAGAAATTTTGACAACACATATACTACTTTATAAATCATATTACTACAAAGTCATTGTTTGTCAAGGAGAACATGGCTCTATTGATTCAATAGCAAGAAATAACATGCTCATTTTATCATCACTGATATCTTGAAAGATTAACAAACCTGTCATCACCACTTTGCCAGTGGGTAAAGAATGAATTAAATGAGCATGTGTCTCTAATGTCAAGATACATGTACATCCTGATGCAATTGCCAAAGTAAGTCCTGTGTACAAAAAGGGTGATAAAACAGGCCCAGGTAATGACAGACCAATATCAGTCTTATCTGTTATAAGTAAAGATCTACAATTCAAACAAAAATGGCAAAAGATGCACATGAATCAAATGATGAAAGGGGGGAAAACTGGACCAATATGGAAAAGCAGGCGCTGCTCCAAATCATGTCACAGCCAGAAGATGAGATGGCATCGATGTTCAAAGGGAACTGCAAAGATCACAGGCTACGCCAGGTATGTAGCTAACCCAACGTTACGTAAAGGATAACACACGAGTAACTGTCCGTTCGTGTGTGAGAATGGGCTGAGGGCTGAGTTGTGTTATATGATTTAACACCCACCTCTGACGTCTGTCTATTGTACTTTCACGACATTATTTTCCACGAATGGAGTGATAACCTGTGTTTATTAGTAACCACATACTGTATTGTTGGAAAGTCAAGCGTAACAGTGTTATGAACTACGACAAAAATGATCACATTACAAACACAGTAGATTGGAATTTAATCACTGCTGCATTATACACTTGAACAGCGATTAACAATAACGCGCCATTCGTACAAAATAGTTCAATAATACCAATAAATCAAATGTAAATGGGTTGCATGTATCACGGATCAACTGTTTCATTCATTCTTTCATTGGTCAGCGATCAGTTACGTTGTCAAAATTTGAATCAAGATGTTCAGCAGCGACAGTGAAAGCGAACTTTATAAGATGATGGCTAAGTAATTTCCAGCTGGCTGATTGGTCAAAGTGTACCACGTGACCATTCTCGAAAAATGATTATCCCTGCACGCCGTGCACTTTTTGTGCACCAAAATCGACTATCCGCACGATTTTGACCCATGGGCACTGATTCAATGTCGAGATTTTGATCTAGTCAATAGTTTATGGTCCATGACAGCCATGAAAAATAAAGTTTTGATAACAATATCTTGTTTAGGTTAAAAATTATTTCATTAAAATGTCATATTCAAATATAATTTTCAGTCATGCACGTTACTGGTAAAACAAAAGGAGAATTAATATTGTTTTAACATATTAATCCGACTCGCATCCACGCCAATACACATGTAGCTCACACAACACACAAAATCTATTTCTACTGCCACCCTGGTACACCAGACCATGTTGAAAAAGAAATTGAACTTACGTCACAAATTATTTTAGCTGCTGTAAATATGTTGAATCTTTTGAAATTGTTGGAAACTTCTCAAACTCTTTGTTTTGTATTTATTGTTGTTGAAGTTTGGAAACATCCCTACTGTAACCAGTTCTCTGTCGATTCTCCTAGTATATACCTGAAAGAAGTCAAAGTCGGAATTGTCATGGTTATAAAAGAATGAAGAGTAGACTCTATGGATTTGCATTATCATATGCATATTCAGCGAGGCTCGAATAGTCTCGGAGAAGAGTCCGGAGCCAATTTTTCTACGGTAAGTGGAATATTAATTTCAAAATGTTCATTGTTATTTTGCTTGTATTCTAAATGTAAATCTTCTATATTTCTGTCTCGTCCAGAGTATATTGGGCTCGCGTTAGAGCCATCTTATAAAAGGAATAACGCATTTTCCCGTCGTTGTCTAGCGTCTATGCAGTGCACTCTCGGTTTCTTCTTCGCATGCACACTGCACACTCGTCTGCGGCTCGTGTGCAGTGCGCATGCTTAGAAGAAACCTCGAGTGCACTGCATAGTCGCTAAACAATTCCGCGTCATGCGTTATTCCTATAGTTCCAAACGCAAAATATATTCAGGGACTCTGAAATCGATGTTAGTTCAGATGATATCGTTGAAGATATCGTCACCCTTATTACGAACCGTCTTAACTGGCCAATTTTGACATTTTTCTCAAATTTTTTTTTTTGCATTTTTTTTAATGTACTCACTATTATCTACATCCTGTAAAAAATTCATAGTCTGAAAATGCGTGATTACGTAATAATGATATCACAACAAAGCGTCCTTACAGCAATATTACGATTTCCCTTAATTTTTTACCACGAACCGTACTTTGTTCCGCGCATCCATGTACCGCGCGCGTCTTTTTTTTTGTAACCAAGCCTAGGCAGATTTCGCATTTTTTCATGAATATTCATGACGCAGGGTCGGGAAACGGTTACGATTGGTCTTCATGAAAGCACGGTCGGTGGGGAAAAAAACGTTCAACGTGTAGGCGCCTAGCCTACGTTCATGTATGTATTGTTTAATTCTCAACATATTCACCCCACCTATGCAATGTGACACGTAAAAAATTGGATTGAGCAGTCAATTTCAAAATCAAGTTTTGCATTAATTTATTGCATGTGCGTAGATCTAATTTAGTAATTAGCTCTTTTGAGGACACCCTCCTTTTCCGACCAAAATTGACACTGCAGTTGTAGTTGGCATTACTCTGAAAATAGGTCTAGGCCTAGGCTATGCGTATATTGACAATTGCCCATCGTAATGTTCTCCACAAATGAACTTTACAACAATATGCAGAATCAAGACACAGACTCTAGGCTAGGTCTAACAACGTTAGAGTCTTACTGTTCACGTTAGAAATTAAATTTCCTAGCATGCACTTGCACCCTGCTCCTGTAACACATTGCCCTGAGTTAGAAGAACTACAAGAGTCTTCAGGACTGAAAGAAGCAGACTACTACTAACGTTCCAAACGTTAGTACCAAGAAAACAAATTATTTTGGTGACCTTTTAGCTGATGAAAACAAAGTGCGTAACTAGTTATTGTAAGTAGATCTAAAATCATCTAGATGTAGATCTACCCCCATCATCAATCATTTACTAGTACTGATTAGATCTAGGTCTAACTCATCATGCTAAATGACCTTAAAATAACATTCACTTAATCTAAACTTTACTGAAATTGAAAATTGTAACAAAATTGGTCTAGTTAGTCTAGATCTAGAGTAGTTAGAGTCTTGGCTAGACCTGCAAATTTGATGATATCACACCATCACATTCCGATTCCATTTTGAAGTTGGGTCTACCACACGTCTATTATTAGGCCAGCATTTTGAGGGATACGTGGAGGCAATTCTAACTCTTATAAAATTATTAAGATCTAACTTAGATCGTTAATAAATTCAGTGTTCAACGTAGGCTAGGCGCCTACACGTTGAACACATACGATCATAATATGCGTACGTGCGTGCAGGCCAGGGACTTTTTTCCCCCACCGTACCGGCGACCGTGCTTTCATGAAGACCAATCGGAACCGTTTCCCGACCCTGCGTCATGAATATTCATGGAAAATGCGAAATCTGCCTAGGCTTGGTTACCAAAAAAAGACGCGTACCGGCGCGCGCATAGGACACTTCGATGTGAATAATTGGACGTAACTTGCAGCTGTTGACTGTACCACGAACTGTCCTGTTTGTTATAGATCAACTCCAAGAGCGATATTTGTGAGTATACTCTACATTTTTTTTTGTACGAAATAAGAATAATTTATCAAAATTCATGTCCTGGTTTCCCTAAAAAAAAGTAAATTTTATGATAAAAAGTTCACAATGTTATAAAACAGTCCCACCCATTCAGTTTTGGGTTGGTGTAAATCAAGTTACAGAACAGTCTAATTCCATATCTACTATAGATATCTGCTATTATATCCTGTCCTTAGAATTCATGTATAATGAATGATCTAGGAAAGCAGAACAAGAACAAAACAATACATAGCTTTCAAATTTCGGATCTAATAATTAATAGCTTGTTACTGTAGTGTTAGTCCACTTAGATTAGACTAGTCACTAAGTAAAGGTCTAGGCCTACTCTAACGAAAGTTAGACTAACTGTTAAATTTACTAAACATGCTAAGGTTAGCGTAGATCTACATCCTTATTATCAGATATTGAGATCAGTGTATTTGGGTTGATCGTATGATATTAAGAATTATAGGGTTAATTTACAACTCATGCTTTTTTTGGTGTTTTTGACTAAAATACAGTAAAAAATTATTAACAAATCGGTCAATGAGAGTTTGTTTAAACTTAAAGGGACCAAGATACTCAAGACCAAGATCAATAATAATAAATAATATTATATAAACTTTTGTGGTCAACACCGTGTGGAGTAGGTTATTCTGTTATTAAAAGTAACCAGCTCTGAAAAGAACTTTTGGTTTCTTTATAGTAACAGAAAGTTATCTTTTGGTTACTATAAAAAGTTCTTTTCAGATCTGGTTACTTTTAATAACATAATAACCTACTCCACATGGTGTTCACCGCAAAAATTTATACAATATCCTCACCATGCAAACCTTCAATAACTATCTAATAAATAATATGTAGCATTTATAAGGCGCCGATTATCTAGTTGCCTATTCAATGGCACATTTGAGAACTGGTGTCGAGACCGAGACCTATGTCACTGGGTTTAATGTTACAATGATCTAAAAACCTGGTTTTACATAGACTTAAATTTTTACAACATCGAAGTTTAGGTTTTACATTAATTGATGTCAAACTGGGGGAATTAAAGGGTTTTATTCATGTGGGTCGATTTTGGTAAGATAAGTACACTGGTATACAGTGAATGTTCTATTTATTTATCGTATATTGGTAATTTGATGATGCCTGGACCAAAGAAGTACAAGAGGAGAAATAGAACAAGGTTAGAAATACATCCTCTTGCATATAAGAAAATGTAACGATCAGATATGTAAGAGTGAAGCCCAGGGATATTATGCTTGAAGAATTCTTCACAAAGTTG
Organism: Heliocidaris erythrogramma; assembly: GCA_025617745.1. NCBI lineage: Eukaryota > Metazoa > Echinodermata > Echinoidea > Camarodonta > Echinometridae > Heliocidaris > Heliocidaris erythrogramma. Next base: position 52,162,095 of record CM046863.1, on the reverse strand, counting down.
TCACTGCATTGATTGAGTTGAATTATGAAGCGATTTCTTGATTCAATCTGACCTTTCATAATATAACATAGAAATAATGATCACTTAAAATGCCTCCTCTTGCATACCAAAAATATATATAACTATCAAATATGTGAGAGTAAAATGCAGAGATATTGTGCCAAAAAAAATTCTTCACAATTTTTTCACTGCATGGATTGTCTACACTTATGAAGCAATTTCTTGATTAGATCTGACCATTTGCAGTATTATTCGGAGATTAAATTATGATCAAGGTAGTATTTGTAATTACGACATAAGTAAAATGGTATTTTTAATTCATATACAGCATAAACCTACATCATGATCTATAAAAGAATGTGTTCTAATGTATGCACATGTCCAATTCTTAAGCTGTTGTGATCAAAAAAGCAAACAAACAAACTAAGATTGATCTATATTGAATTTCTTACAATATGTATGATGACGATTATCATTTTTAGACCTGATGAAGGCTGCGATGTCCTGGTCAAATGGAAGATGGATGGAACAGAAACATTGTTCGCTCATCACAACTCTAAAGTGGGCGGGGAAATTGAGGAAAGGGAAGGAGGTCATCATGGACTACAAGGGAGTTTTCTGGCAAGGGACCGTTCTAGATTCTGAAAATTTTGAAGACTCTGGTTCATCAGATGACGATTTAGATGATATACTAATACCTCTGGCACTTTTTCGTGATAGATATTCAGGTATGAAAGACTGATAACTTTCCCCAACACTCCTACAATAAACATCATGCCTTAAGTATCATTTTCAGAGGTTTCTGATTATGCGGCATTTGAAAAAAAAAAACGTGTGGAAGAAATGTCAATATCCACAATATCACCAACTTTCAAACTGGATAAAGGACACAATTGCTAACGAAATAGCTACAAAATTCTTACTCTATGCATTAAAGATTGTGTTCTTGATTTGCAGGCCGTCAAGAGGGCTCATCAGAGGAATGAGCTACAATCACTTCTAGTGAGAGCATTTATGTAACACTTTACCTCTTACAAAGTACGAGAGCAAGAGAATGCATTTCAACGGAAATATTGAGTGTTAAAATTCAAAAATATTAAAACGTATCAGATACGTTTTAATAGTAATAGTATAGTATAGATGCAGGCAACTTCATTAGAGAGGATTTATTGATCAGAATGGGATTTCAATTTGACATTGATGAGTTTAGAGACATTATGGGTAATTTCATAAGCCCCGGGAGATTTCAGGAGATGCACGTGCGCCCTCTGGAAATAAACACATTTCTAGCAATAGCTCGGTAACGGTTAGTCGGATGGGCTTGAAATCAACTGTGGTTAAATTGTAGGTACCCTGCTACCGTTTAACACCCGAACTGAACGTTCACTTGATGTTTGCAAATCAAGAACACTGCCTTTAAAAAAATGTATGAAAACGATTTGTTCAGTTGAAAGATCATGTGTATTTCGGAATGCTAGATAAAATAAGTCTTGCTGAATGTAATTTTAATAAAGAGTGGTTTAAGTTGAGTAACGCGCCAAAAAATGTGGAAGTGGTTTGATCATTTTTATTGCTTTTATAAAAGGTAAAAAAAATTGCCTCAAATTCTTGAGGGAATCTCTGATAAGACAGATTGTTAAACATTGGTATGGTATATAAATTAGTGATAGCCTCATCTTGGAGGAATGTACAGTATGCAATTCAAAGTTAGTCTGGATTAAAAGCAAGGTTGATGTATATAGCTCCAGGAATATAGTTTAACTTTTGGCGCCAACTTGACTTCGTTAGTTAGAATGGAGAAGTTATATATTTATCTTTGTAATTTTATTTCAACAGCTCAACTTGAACTTTTACCAGGATCTTCAAAAGATCTTAGTCCTGCAACAGAATGTGAACCAAGAACTAAACCTGACAGCAGTGTTGGTAAGAATATGTTGTAAATGATATTTTCTAACTACATGTACTGACAAGATGAACATGACAATGTAAAATTTATAGTCTTTCCACAATGTTGTTATGAATATTATTACCCTGGCTAAAGAACAGCGCCTTTAGCACTCTGCATAGTGGATTCGTGCATTATTATTGTTATAATTGTATTATTATTATTTTTAGTGTTATTATTGCAATCATTATTATTATCATCATCATTCTTAATACTATTAGCAATAGTAGTAATATTATATAATTATAACAAAAAAAGGGAATGATAAAACAAACATTTCAGTTTCACATCCTTTATTGAATGTTTACAAATATTGTATAACTGTAGTTGGTACTTAACTATGTTACCTTTTAAAACCCATTTGTTACCTTGTTCAGTTATCAGGTTATAACATGGGTGGCGACTCCGGGGGACATGTCCCCCCTCGAATTTTAAATCTTAATAAATTTCATTGTGTATTTTAAGTCAATCGGCCAAATTAAGATCAATCCCTTAATTATCAGCTCGCTCGCATAACATCGATTATACCTCTTCAGCAACTCAAAACAGATTGGGGCGGTGACCTTTGGGTCGCCGTTCCCCCACACATAACATGAAATCACCACTCCTGGGATATACTAAGAAATTACATCAGTGGTTAGTGTCAATGCTCTCATGTTCCAGTCTGAAAAAAATGATACACCCATGCTGTTATTTTATCTATTTCGTTGTTTTCTGTTTATCTCCTCCAGAATCTCCACTCCACCCGAATATGCAGTGCGGTCCACCATGAAATCCAACAACTTGTGACAACTTTGTGTGTGATGAAGAAGTATGGGCAGCATGTCCTAAACACCTGTTGTGTGGCACCCTGCTCACCAGGCATTTTACGAACATCTTCCTCACTATTAAGAGTGATGCCTATATACAGATTTTCTCATTGTTTATTCAATAGTTTAAATTAGTTTATTTGCAAGCCAGTGCTTTTCATGCGAGTCACATCCTCTATTGTAAATGAATTTCCTATTTCATACTTTGTTGATTTCTGTTTCCTACATATTTAACTTCACTCGAAATAAATTTATTTGATTCAAGTCAGAACTAGTATTTGTTTCTGTCTATACATTCTGAACATTCCGAAATGTAAATGTATGAACGCGATCTTTGTATATTAACATATCAGTTGAAGGTATATTATTGAAGTGATATTGTCGTTTTAATTCCAGAATCAATTAGAATCAACAAGCTGTCTTCGTATCACATTCACCTTGTAAAAAACATTGAATATTATTGTGCTCAAAAAAGAATTAAATCATATGATCAGTGATAGTTTGAATAAGGAACACCCTAATACGAAGACTTGTCTATTTTACCTACTACTACTCCTTTCATTGATACATATAACAAATTCTTCTATTCAGCTTAAAGGAATCTCATCACCAAAATGGACTTGTTGGAAGCATTTACTACATTCCCATGAATGTGAATGGCTAAAGATGAAATCTTTGTGACTCATATTAGAGTTATTATGTTTATGTGTGTAATAATGCATATTTTTGAGAATGTTGAAATTAATTACGGAAATATGTGTATATACTGTTAAAATCAATTTGAAATCTGAAGCTATTGAAATTGTGACATATAGAATTAACTAGAATTAAATAGCCTTGTACATAATTGAAAATCTGATTGTGCTAATAGGTCAAACTGAAATCCATGTGACTCATATTAGAGTTATTTTGTTTATATGTATAATAATGCAAATTTGTAGAATTTTAAATTAACTACGGAAATGTGTAATATTTTAAATTTGAAGCTCTTGCAGATGATATGACAGATTGTTGATTCTGTCTTGAAAATGATAAAACAAAGAAGTAATTTACAGGATTTAAAACTTTCATGATTAATAAGAATAAAATATCACAATTTCAAATGTTCTATTTTGAATAATGCAAATTACATCCATCATTGTGAAGAGATACATGCATAATTATTACTGCATCATGTTTTCTGTTTTCTTTCATTGATACATGTCAAGGTATTTACCTCAAGAGCTTTAAACAACAGGAAGGAATGATGACAGCATGAAATTATCACTTCATTAATCTACATGTACATAACTTTCACAAAAATATGTTCATAGTGAGCCATTTTTCCAAATTCCAATGTCTGTGATAATGTGAAAAGTAAAAGTGAAATAATTCTGAGTCATGCGCTAGAACGTTTGTTTGACGTTTCTGCCTTGTCAGTAATTACAATTATGACATACCCATTCTGATCATCTTTGAATTGATTACACTGATCACACTATTAATCTCTTTTCAAATGTTAAGCTGTAAAATAGTGATAAGATAAATTTCCATATAAAATGAAACCGTAGGCTTATTGTTATCAATTTCACATCGTACAGAGCTGAAAAAATCCAATAGTTAAGAATTAAATATGATATGAACAGTATATTTGTATATGAATAATTCAGTATATATTCGTTGTAATTTTTTCGCCTTTTTTACCATGTTTACTGCATTTTTTCATTGATACAGATAAAAATATTTATCTATACAATTTCCATGAATTTGAAAACATCTGGGCCCCGTCTTAAATTTGCAGTGTGGAAAGCCGCAACAACATCATTTTATTTTATTGTAGAAATACAATTGTATTTGTTATGAAGTTTGCCTGTACTATTTCCTTGCTAATATGTTAAAGTACTTTTAATGTAGAGAAATATTAAATTGCATGAATAGGCAGTATGAATGTAAATCTACCAAAATTACAATAATGATAATACCTACAGTTGTATATCTTTACTTCCACTAAACTAGACCCACGAACGGACAGTTACGAGTTGTGTTATATGATTTAACACCCACCTCTGACGTCTGTCTATTGTACTTTCACGACATTATTTTCCACGAATGGAGTGATAACATGTGTTTATTAGTAACCACATACTGTATTGTTGGAAAGTCAAGCGTAACAGTGTTATGAACCACGACAAAAATGATCACATTACAAACACATTACATCGGAATTTAATCACTGCTGCATTATACACTTGACCAGCGATTAACAATAACGCGCCATTCGTACAAAATAGTTAAATAATACCAATAAATCAAATGTGAATGGGTTGCGTATCACGGATCAACTGTTTCATTCATTCTTTCATTGGTCAGCGATCAGTTACGTTGTCAAAATTTGAATCAAGATGTTCAGCAGCGACAGTGAAAGCGAACTGTTCCAAACGCAAAATATATTCAGGGACTCTGAAATCGATGTTAGTTCAGATGATATCGTTGAAGATATCGTCACAGAGCTGAAAAAATCCAATAGTTAAGAATTAAATATGATATGAACAGTATATTTGTATATGAATAATTCAGTATATATCCGTTGTAATTTTTTCGCCTTTTTTACCATATTTACTGCATTTTTTCATTGATACAGATAAAAATATTCATCTATACAATTTCCATGAATTTGAAAACATCTGTATTTGTTATGAAGTTTGCCTGTACTATTTCCTTGCTAATATGTTAAAGTACTTTTAATGTAGAGAAATATTAAATTGCATGAATAGGCAGTATGAATGTAAATCTACCAAAATTACAATAATGATAATACCTACAGTTGTATATCTTTACTTCCACTAAACTAGACCTACTAAAGTTGTGGAATGGGTTGATCATTATCTCTCAGAAGACATTTAAGAAATTAGGCTACAATTTCAAGAAAGGGCTCTTAATAACTTACTGCAAGTTAAAGACCATTGTGTGTGTGTTTTTTTTTTTCATTTTCACACTGACATAGATCTATTTATTCTTATTAAATAGTCCTATTTGGGGAAAATTTCCTTCTAAGCTTACATCACAACAAATATACAACAGGACAGATGATGAGTACACTGTGGAATTGCGCGCAGTTAGAGCGGACGGTTCAGGGTGTAATCATGAAACGCGATTGCTCATCCAACCTTTACCACGAACCATCCGTAGTTACAGAGGACGGTTTGTAGTGAAATCGCGTAGTGCGATCTTGCAATTCATCTTTACCACGAACCGTCTTAATATACAAAAGCTGAAAACCTCTGCTATCCGGCAATACCTTCATTTTCAATATAGTCTTTATTATGATGCTGCAATTTTCATCCTAAAAAACCCTTTCCTTTAAAAGCGTTTTCTGCGAAAATGAGTTTCGTCTCAAATTGCGCACTAAGGACGGTTCGTAATGCGGGTGACGATATTTTAAATATGGAGGAGTCAAAGCCATCAACATCAGGTTCCTTTCAACACAACATGATGCTGAAATGAGACATAGGTATGTGTTACTTTCATTTATTTTTTTATTATGTTCCATTTGATCCTGTAAACAGACCCCGAAACTGCTAGACAAGAATATATAATGAATGAAGGAATAAATGAGAAAATGTATTTACAAATCCATCTAAATAAAATTATTTTGATTAGGCCTATTTTATTTCTCATGATTTTCTAACTACGATTGATCTTAACGACGCATATTTTTCCGTACCTATTGATCCTAGCCAACACGGCTACCTTTCTTTCTCATGGGACGAAAAGTTTTTCTGTTTTCAATGTCTTCCTTTTGGATTGAGCTCAGCGCCTCGGGTATTCACCAAAATTATGAAACCCGTCATTGCCTTAGTTCGAGAAAGAGGCATACGAGCAATGATTTATTTAGATGACTTTTTAATTTTTGCTCGTTCTAGACAGGAAAGTTTAGATAACACGTCATTATGTAGTAGATTTGTTAGAATCATTAGGCTTTACCATTAATTATGCCAAATCAAGTTTGATGCCCCAAGCTACCATCACCTTTCTCGGTTTTATCGTCAATTCAATGAAGATGACGGTCAGTGTGCCAATTGAAAAAATAGAGAATTTTCAGTCGCTTGGAAAGGCGATTCTTAGTAGCCAAGAAATCAAAATTAGATCTGGCAAAGTTTATTGGCTTAATTGTTTCGTTCTTTGACGTCTTTCCGCCAGGCAAAATGCATTTTCGTGTTCTTGAGTTTGCGAAGACAGAAGCCTTGCAAAAGTCAAATTATAATTTTGATGCGTATTTTGTGTTCGAACCCTGTGTTCGCGCAGAAATTCAGTGGTGGCTTTCTAAAGCACCGGAGGAATTTCGATCTTCTATCCAGCCTCCTCCTATTAGCATAACAATATCTACCGATGCGAGTAAATCGGGATGGGGTGCATTTTCACTCATACAAGGCACTTGGCCCCCAAAGCAGCATGATTTGCATATCAACGGGTTAGAATTGCTCGCAGTACCGAATGCACTGCTTTCTTTGTGTGGCACATTGTGTGAACCAACACATTCATGTTAAATCAGATAGTACTGCAGTCTCCTATGTCAATAATTTAGGCGGGAGTGTATCAAGTTTAAATTTTATTTCGGCACGAATTTGGTTTTGGTGATTTGAATCAAACAATTGGCTTTCTGCATCTCATATCTGGTACCAATAATTGTACTGCTGATGTACTATCCCGTAGGGACGTTAATAAAGAATTGTCCCTTTCTCCCTTTGTTTTCAAATCATTATTAGACAGATTTCAACTTATGCCAGATGTAGATTTGTTTGTATCAAGATTCAATAATCAGCTACCCAAATACGTTTCATGGAAACAAGACTCGGAGGCAATAGCTATCGATGCCTTCTCTTTGTCATGGGAAAATTTATTTCCTTACTTGTTTCCCCCCTTTTGCCTTCTATGCAGGGTTCTCAACAAGGTGAGAATGGACAATACACAATTGGTAATCATGATTGCACCTGTATGGAAAGCGCAAGTCTGGTTTCCATTACTCCTCGACCTCCTAGTTGCACCCCCCATTCTGCTTCCAGAGGACAGCCTCATCATACCCCACCCTTAACACATGCCCAAACTTCAACTAGCCACCTGGCTTATCTCCGCCAACAATGGAATTCAACAGGAATTTCGAATCAAGCTGCCGAACTCATTGAATTGTCTTGGCGGCCAGGAACAAACAAACAAACAATATGAATCTGCATGGCAGATATGGTGTAATTGGTGTAGTGAACGGTCGACTAATATGTACAACCCGTCTATAGATAGATTTGTTAATTTCCTTGCGCATCAACATTCTTTAGGGAAAACATATTCAACCCTTAACTTTTATCGTTCTGCACTTTCGTCTATTTTAACGGCGATCGATGGATTTCCTGTTGGGAAACACCCACTAGTTGTTCGTCGTTAAAAGGGGTATTTAATAAAGACCCCCCTGAGCCAAAGTATAATTATACTTGGAATGTATCTACTGTGTTAGATTATCTTTTTTCACTCCCAGAAAATGTGAACTTGTCCTTACTTAGTTTGAGTAAAAAGTTACTAGCCTTAACGGCTCTCGTTTCTGCCCAGCGGACGCAGACTCTTATGTATCTAGATATTAGTTCAATGCAGATGTCCGAAAGCTTTGCAGTTTTTCATGTCAAAGAAGTAGTTAAGACTTCAACACCCCAAAAGGGTATCAACAAGCAAGTTGTAAAATTACCAGCGTACCCCGCTAATCCTAAACTTTGTTATGTATACTCTCAGAGAATACATCAAACGTACTGAACCTCTTAGGGAAGAAAGTAAAGAAACCAAGCTTTTCATCTCAAGAAAGCCGCATAAATCCGTTACTACATGTAATTAGCAAGGTGGATGAAAGCCACCCTGTCCGCATCTGGCATAGATACGAACAATTTTTCTGCTCAGTTTCCATAGTGCATCGACATCATTAGCTTTTGCTCAAGGTGTTACCCTAAACGAGATTATGAAGACAGCCGATTGGTCTAATGCTAGGACATTTGCAGAATTTTATCTAAAATTCCCAGATACTAGTAATTCGTTTGTTACGATTCTGAACAGTGCTTCAGATTATCATGATTATGTAGACTCTAAAACGAACGAAGGTTTCTTTGTATGTCTATTTTGTATGATGATAGACATGCATTCTCCCGTTTTTATGCGAAAACAATCGCAAGGAAATATTTTTCAGAGTGAACGTGATTTCGTTCCTTTGTAAGTTCGGTTTACTATTTCTGTGTATTTGCTTTTGAGAAGCAACAAGTAGGAAGAAAGGATTTGAAAGGAGAAAAAATTGATTTATTTTAAGATTCAGTTTATGACGTTTCATGTCTGTTTGATGTCTCATGTCAACTTGACCTTTTTAAAGTCGGTCTCCTAAATGCATGATGTAATAAACGAAATCGGGTTATCGTGTTTTCACATAGATATTGAAGACTACGTGAAATAAACTCCAAGAAATAAACGAATTGTGTTTCAATATGTGATTTTCATTTTCGTAATCTTCTGTGCGTGATTGCTTTGAAGATGCTAACCTCTGAAGACTTGTACGAGTGTTATGTAATAGAATTACTAAATTATACAAGTTATAAATGAAGTATAATTGGAATTCTATTAATAATAAGAAGTACAAGTCGAAGAGGTCCCACCCTTTTTCACAATCGGGAATAAGTTTCCTTCCGTTTTCCCTCCCTTTTATAGTACACAGCACAGAAGATGACAAAATCATTTATTTTTGTTCTTCTTTCAATCCTCTTATCTACTTTGAACGATGAATACCGCACGAAAGCGGGTCCTTCAATAGGGATTCGGGTTCGACGCCTCATTTGAATTTTAAATTACTTTGAATTTTTTTTGTGTGACTCCGCTGCCTGAACATCTGGGATATGCTAACCTCTTCGACTTGTACTTCTTATTAATAGAATTCCAATTATACTTCATTTATAACTTGTATAATTTAGTAATTTTACAGGCATCACAAACTTGACAATAGACTGCCCACAAATACAGAATTGAATGTTATTCCAGGTGCGATTACTTGCTTCCGAATTGGTTGCAAAGAACCTGTAAAGGGGGGACAATCAATCCATGAATAAAATGAAAGGGGGGAGCAATAACACATAGGTCTACAATTTTTTTTTTTGAGGGTTCAAAATTCGAAGTTTTCTAACTCCCTTTTTTTCTCGAGAGCATACGGCAAGTTTCACCAGGGTCTGTAAAATACTGTGCCCAAATATAGAATAGAGTGCATGAGGTAGCATTTTCAAAGTTACTTTCTTTTACCTTGCTAAATTTCTCGAATGTGTTTCCTTTTTGGGGTTGATTTTAATAAGCTCTGAATAGAAGTAGAAATTAATGGAATAGCATTTTCCAGTGTTCAGTATTTGAAAGAAACTCCGACGCTCGGTTGCTGTGCTCTCTTGCGACCTTGTTCAAATGTGAAATGCATGAAAAATTTGCGTTTTCGAGAGGTGAAATGCAAAGATTTCTATCGCTCGATCGCTTTGCTCGATCACTTGCTTTTAATCAAACTTTGGTTACCAATATCGGTTTAAGAGCATAAGAAATCTCCCTTTGTTCACATAGTCCTGTAATTTCTTAATTTAAAGGAAGAAATATGTGAAAATAAATTATGGTTTGCACTTTTAAGCTCCTGAGTTTAGGTGAGGAGGCGCAATTGTATTGTTTGCCCTGGGCACCACAATCCCTAGATAAGCCACTTGATATATTAATGCGATTTAAATTTTGTGTAAAAAGAGAAAGTCGTGTGCCTTAACTTTATATTCTATTAAAAATTCAAAACAGATATTTGAAAAACAAACAAACTCAGGAATAATTTTCAGGGGGAATGAATGAACTATATCTCGGCATTGTTTTTTTTTTTTATTATATAATTGTGTTATGATATAATTTTTAATATATAATGCTATGTGGGACCCCAAGGAAGAACAGCAGCTGAATTCGGGTCATCCTCCGTTTTTTAAGCTCATGTATACGTTGTATTTTATGAAATGTATGTGGTTTTCTTAAAGTAGAACACTAATGATTTTAAATATTGGCTTAATACTTATACTTGCATAGATGGCATAAATTAAACAAGGTTATCCAAATTTAAAGCTTGGAAACATTTGAATTAATGATTATTATAAATTATAAAACGGTAAAATACAGCCCCCGATATAGCAGCTGAAAAGCTCCTTGAACGCTGCTGAGATGTGTGACGACACAAGAGGGGCGAGTCCTGTCTAAGCAGACGATGTCCCATAACATTATACACATTTTCAGTGCCTGTTTTGTCATCTCCTCTTCACTTATTTCTCTTACTTGACTAGCGTCAGTCTTAATGTTAGTCTGTTGCCTCACTCTTAACTTCGTGTATGGTATTATTTTGATGAAAAATGCAGCGTTAAAAAAATAAAGGAATTAGTCACTTGTAAACAAAATAAGACGCCATTGTATTTTCAGCTGCTTGCACCGGGCATGTTCGGCGTTTCAAGAGGGAACGAATACCATCCAGCTATTATTCGCAGGGCTTTTCAATTTGAAAATGGGGTTTATTTCATTGATCATTGACCCTTCTCCTGTGTATTTACAATCAAACGGTTTTAGTTATCAGAATCAGTTCACTTTCCCTTTTAGAATGGTGTGAAATAAGGTCATGTTTAAATGTACCAAACTCTTTATAATTTGATAAATAATTGCATTGCAATTACGTTCATTCATTATAGGACGTCGTCTGCTTAAGCAGGATCGATCCCTCGTATGACGACATCAAAACATCGCTATATTTCTGGCGAATCCTCGGATATTCCACATGCTGAGAAGAGCTTTTATTTATGTTGTTTTTATAATCATCATATACGCAGTTGACATAAAACTTATACGATTGCCATCTGTAAGCTTCCCAATTTCTAGTGATACATTAATTGCCATATTTGTGATTTTCTTGAGTGTTCTACTTTAATACGGAAATAAATACAAACAAACAAACAAGAGCTGAAGCATCCAATAATAAGAAATAGTGAATTGATCAGCATTCTTATTGTACCATGTACAATGTATATGGCTTCCCAGTTGACCTCGTTCAAACTACTTTAAACCGATTTGAAAGGTACGAGAATTTAACATAACAAAGCTAGGAATCTCGAACACATTATTTGTACTGCCCAAATGCGTTCCTGACTTAAATGTGTAAAGGAATTTAGGTGTACGCTCTGAAAAAGATCGAATTTGATTGGTTCGTCTGCTCGAACCACGTGATGCGTTTTTAATTGGCCATTCACCGAAACCTCTCAAGGATATCTGGGCGAAGTTACGTGCAAGATTACAAACTGTAAATCTTTCCACTCACTCTGCTAGACATTGTCTTAGACACGTCGTTTTGGAGGTTACTTAGCTTTTGCTTCGTTTCGTGGACTTTCTTCGTTGCTTCGGTTAGTTCTAACTTCACCTGTTGAATGATGGCTAACCAGTATGGACTGAACTGCGCCGAGTACACCCGTGAGGGTTCCCGGTGCAAGCGGAAGGCACCCCCAGCCTTGTATGAATTCGAGTGCTGGCAACACAAACGGTAAGTGAACAAGTACTTTTATAATTTATTTAGCCTGGAAGGCTCTCTATATAAAAAGCTAACGCTTTTGGCACAATAACTAAAAATCTTGAATTTTGAATGAAAAGCGCTATAAAAGAAACCCCTAAATCCAGCCAAGAAGCTTTTGTGAGATGTGAGTTGATCTGGCGGTAATGTCCGCTGTCCGCTCTGTCTTAGCCTACAAATTGAATCTGATCGGACCCAGGTTCGAAAATAGTGACTTTAAATGTTGATCCTTGACGTAAGTAATCGTATCTGAACACCTCATAAATTATACACATTTTGAGCCTGACTTTCCCCCATTTAACCACCTTACAGTTTACAACATGTAAATCCTAAAGCCTTTTGGAAGTCACTTTATATATAACCGTCTTTCATCTCTTGCATACCTACAACGGAAAAATATTTGAATCACATTCCCTTCCCCAAGTTAAAAAAAAGTAATATGGACATTTTTGTTAACATTTAGTGGGCATTTTTAAGAAAAGGTGGAAATCATTCGAATTAACCATATGGGCCTAGCTGTACGAGCTTTTTGCCTTATCACTCTGTGGGTCGTTTCATCAAACCGTCATAACGATAAGATCAGCGACATCTGGACACTGTCGCTCAACTTGTCCGCCAAGTGTTTCACAAAGCCGTCTTTGCCAAGACCAGCGACAACTTCGCCGACAAGTGACTTGTCGGTACTCCAGACCACTCATAGGCCCATGCCTATGTGGGTCTGTGTCCAACATTCACTGTTGCAGCAGTCTAAAGCAGCCAACAAAATTGCTCTAAACAAGATTTAATTTTCTTAAATTTGCTAGATTACCCGATTCAGGGACTCTTCAACTCTTACTTTGCCATTTTGTTGTCTTTCGCTGTGGGCCTATTTCATGCCCTAGTAGTCTCCTTGGTAAACACTTGGTGTTCATAGCTCAAAGTTAAAGAACTGCTAGGTAATTACTTTGCCACAAATGTAGGGTTTCAGACTTGAAAGTGAAATTTTAAATAATTATTTTCCTTTCCTGTATGATCTAGCCTGGAAAAGGGCCTGCTGATACACACAAAAGCTATTGAAGCCTATTCACCCGTAAAAGCTAGTCTGGAGTACAAGGTTATCTTCAGATAAGCTTGTACATGTATAAGTGCTCCAGACCTGTCATATCTTTATAGAACGCCGTCAGTCTATGGGCTGCGAAAAATATAATTTAAGAGCATTTATTTCCTGATCTCCAAGCACTATCCTTTATCGTTCCTTTACCAGATAGTATTACTAATGTCCGTATTATAATATTGTACAGACGAATAGTATGTTCTAATGGCTGCTTTACCCCCAAACAAGTAAATGAGATTAATATTAAAAATACCCACATCCGTCTACCATAGAATCAGCATCGAAAACGGAACAGTCTGTATTTACAGACCCATGTGAACGACAATTTATCATGTATTTTCGTTTTTTCCCGTTTTCACGCAATGCTTTGATATGAATGATATATGTATCTTTTAATATTTAAAATTAGGCCATTAGATATCTTAATTTAATCATTTTTCTCTAAAATGAACACGATTTGGCGTTTCACGCCCCAATAGCGTTTTTTAAGTGCTAATCATTGACTCTAGTTGCTTCCCCCACCCCCCCCCACCCCCCCCCCCCTCACCATGGGATATAAGTGCATAAAAAGTACTTTCAAAGTAACATTCGAAAGAAATAACAAATTTTCCTTGCAATTGCCTTGCTAAATTCAAATATTTCTAAAGGGTTTTCACTAGTTTTGCGCCCCCAGAATAGAAATGTTCAAACTTTCACCCCCCCCCCCCAAAAAAAAAAATATCTATTGCTAGGTCTCTGTATTCCCTTGCATTTTTGTAAGGGTAAAATATAAAACCATTTGAATTTGAAGGGTGAAAGAAAATCTGCCGCTCGGTCACGTTGCTCCCTCGCTTATTCAATAATTCAAATCTTGGCTAACAACCCCGGTTTATGTGCATCAAAACTCATTTTCACGTAGTGCCATCATTTTTAAATTAAAAGCGCTCATTAATCTGAGTTTGGGCATGGGAGGGGGACGCATATTTAGTTTGCCCCGGGCGCCAAAATAGCTAGATACGCCACTGGTACTGACATGGGTGAAGGGCAATATACTTTTAAAAATCCGCATCGAGGTGGTTTCCTTGCAAATTGAATATTTCACCTAGCTGTATTATCGTTGACGAAATCACGTTTTTACTATTCATGAAATGTCAGAATGTACATAAATAAAAACCTTTCCGCTTTCTGTTATCCTGTATAGCTAACTCGTCATAATTATGATCTATCTTTGTTTACAGCCAGCCAGCGGGAGTTCGATGCTGTGCGCAGGTTGAACACCCTAGATATCGCAGACGCTGTACCCGGCGCGGCCTTCATACGCTCGAAGGAGACGCCGGCGACGAGCTCTACTGCACGCAACACGGTATGTACATGAATGCGCAATAAGATTATACTTTCCCGAACATAATTATATCCTAACCATGCATATATTTAAAATAGAAATTCCTAGAGGTCACCACCCTCCCCCTTTTGAGGAAAAAATGTCTACAAATTGATATTCCGGGAGAGGGGGCGGGGGATCGACGATTTTTTTTGTGCGTGTGTTAAATCCCTTTTTTAAGCTTTAGGGTGTCTGAGGAGGGATGATGGGCTTCCCGAAATCATATCAGAGACAAATAAATCACCGGAAATCCTTCTCCATTTCTGACCATCCTGAATAAGCCCCGTTTACTCATTCACCAGCCAATCTTAAAAGCAGGTACATGTGATGGCAATGTATCAAACATGAATAATCAAATTATTTTTTTAAATTTTATTACAGTCAACAAGTTGCACCGCGAGCACGGTCGTGCGGAGGTCGTCCCTGCTTACCGTCGGCAGCAGGAGGAGAGGCGGAGACGGGAGGAGGAGCGTGAGCGACTTCACCCGAGACGGAGGTCACCCCGTCTAGTGGCACGAGAGATCGCTGCTGCAGCCGCCGCTCAGCTCGAGGCAGCTAGAGAACAGCGTCGTGCAGACAACCGGGCAAACCAGAACCTGCGGAGGTCGGCCCGGATCGCCGCGAGGCGAGGCGGTGTGTGATCGTAGCCTGGAGTGAGTAAATTAACCAATCGATAATACATTCTTGCATGTTTCTCCCCAGCAAACTCAGCCAAACTCAAAATAAACATATAAATGAATAAATTATTAAAAGAAAAATAGAACCCTGACCCATATTTGGGTCAGAAACTATTCAGACTCACCGAGCCAAAGAATCCTGGATCTGTTACTGGCCCTTTTTAAAGATATTGTAATTCTGCAAAATACTGACCTTACGTTTGTACTTTGTGCGTGGTGATCAAAATTATATTGCTGGGATAATTGACATTGAAATTTCGCTGTTGACCTACATATAATTTTTCGCAATGCTTGTCTAATTTTACAGTAATACCGACTGACGAGTTACTGCTTAATTGAAATAAGATTTGCACATCCACTAAATTCTTATCTAGTGTTGCACATAATTATTTACAAAATGGTATGACTATTAGTCTGAAAGATATGATTTTAATAATTCTAATAGAACTATGATGCATATCTTTTATAATCAAAATGCTTTATACTAGGCTTATACGAGCTGCTCTTGCTTATACTTTTTAAAGTCCTGTTTGAATTTTATAGCATTTTTTCCAAGTTGATACAATGTAAATAATCAATTATTTATGTTCTAATTACAGACTAATCTGCAGAAGCAGCAGGGGGAGACCGAGGGGGGATACTTGGTCGAACACTGCTGATGCTCTCGGAACGTAAACGCCTTGCTACAGGAGTAGTGGGGAGGAAGCCGAGGCGGGTATTGCATGGTCACTCAATCCAGGCCCGCTGCATTATCGTGGTCAAGAAAGATTGGGTGTGGTCAGTGGAGCCAGACGCCGGAGGTCATTCCCTTTCTTTGACCGCCTGACAAACATTTCCAAGAAGGTAAACATTGTGCAATATGCACGAGTTCTGTTCATTGCGATACTCCATATAATCGTATTTGCTTTCTGATGAATTTCGTATAATTGTGTGCAAGGAATGAGTAGGGCCTAAATAAAGCACCTTTGAATATTGCATAGTGATATGAACAACCGGCCATATCCAATTTTAATTTTTTGTTCGGGTATAGACAACACTTGCATCATTTGTATGTTTCCTCTAAGTGAAAATTAATCATGAAAGAATGATATATATATAGGGCTGCAAGGTGTTAAACTAACCATGCTATCTGATTGCGATTTTACACATTGGAACTCTTCCCATTTAGTAATACATTACCGTAAATTCATATTCTAAATCTGAAATGATTTGATCATAGAAATTGTATTACTACATTTAGCGATGTCATTGTCTCTTGCTCTTATACTCCCCATCATATTTTATTTTGACGCCGAAAAAACCTCAATTCTTTTTGCCTCTTCATTTCACAGATCAGGACTCACCGTGGGACGCGCATACACACAAGGATGGTAAGTATGCAGGTATTTCAATGTCTACCTTGTGACAATATGTTCCTACTCACCAGATCTGTTTATCTCTACCTGTGTTAAGAATATGGAAGTATGTTATACCTTCAAGGTATACCTGTTGGCTAGTAAACCAAGAACTGACTAATACTTGGTTTGATACCTTCTCAGTAAGTACGTTCGATAGTTACAAGCTGGTTAAGAAGTTGTCATCTTAGACAATTTTAGCTATGTTGAATTGCAATCATCCCTATCGTAATGGGAGTTTTATTGATTTTGCCTTGTGCATTATTTTCAAAAGGGCTAGATATGGCAGGAATTGTCCAATAAAGCCAGTTCGGTAATTAGCCTATGTCACAAATGACCTTTTTTCAAACAATATGAAGGGGTAATATCTTATGCATTAGAGAACTACCATCCCCAAAGTGATGGAGGTGCTTCATAAATATTTTTTTTTTCTCCTTTATAAATAAATTCATGTGTATGGAATGAAATTCTGGTGATAAATAAATAATGAATTAGATGGGACTACATAACCTACATGAGGATGTATCCAGTACAGTCAAAGAAATATAAATGACTTATGTATGCCCTTAGGCAGACGCCAATTACGAGCTGGCTTATTACATGATGTGTACAAAACACTTGTCCACAAAATATACATTCATGCGTAGAATATCAGGAAATGTGAAAATGACTGATTTGTAATACAGGAACATTTTATGAAAAATGCAATGAGATTTAAATTCCTTAACAAAAGGTAAATAAAATAAGTGTAATATGTGTAATATTAAAATTTGAAAACATGTACTGCTTCCAGATCAAAGTCATGTACGGTAAAAAAAAGGAAAACCGTCTCTTTTCCGTGATAACACTAAGCACTATTTCCATATTCCTTGTGAAATTAAAATAGCTTAAAACTAGCCAACCAATTTACGCCTCTTCCTTGAAATAGAGTAACTTGAGGTGGCAGCAACCAAACACTGAATCAAAGACATGCAAAAGTATAGCAGAAATGATAAAATAAAATATCAAGAATTATAGAATAAGATATTAAGATGCTCATATGGAAACCATCCTTATATGGCTTTAGATGTAAATCTGTGATTCTCATCCCTGTTATATTATGTGATTATATCGTAGGTCCCGTTCATGCATAATTCCTTTGTGTTAATTGTTATTCCTGATCTTTTCTTCAGAATACGACTCCCGTTTTCTATTAGGATAACTAAAACTAGATCTATATCAACAATCTTCGTATCAACGATTTCTGAATTTCTTCTCCACTCACTTGGCAATTTGTATTTCAAATGATAAAAAATGATCAATAAAACAGAAATTTTCCTGTTTGAATAGTAAACGTAAGACACTCGGCAAGAATACCCCCAAGCCCGTCCTCACCCTTGATACTTTCTCTTTCTCTCTCTGTAATCTATCGAATCCCGACTTGTATATTCAAATACTGAACATCATACTAAAAGCGAGATATAGTGGCCCCTTTCCCTTGTATCCCTTCCATCTCCTTTTGTAGAAGATTATGAAATCTAGACTTTTAATACTGTAAGAATTAGAACAAGGAATCGGGGGGGGGGGGGGATATGTCCCCGAATACTACATGTATATGGTATTCAAATATATATCTCTGTCTTCTGGATCCACTACTGATCAGAACGTACAAGATTTACTACCCCTTCTCTTTCTCTCTGAATTCTATTTTTTAAAGATCTAGTAGACTATGTGCATCAGATTTCCAGGAAGGTTATATTACCATCTCTCTGTCCTTTGCTATTTATTCCACTCGTTTTCGGTATTGCCACGTATCAAGCCTATTCCAGTGCACTCACTGAAGTACCCTTCTCTCCATTGCAACAGGGATGTTAGCAGAATCATAACTAGCTAGTGACATCCTCTTAGCAAACTCTACGAATATGAAATCCTGACTTTTTATACTCTCAATGATGTATCGCATCTTCACTAACTAATGAATTATATCGACCGCCATATTAAATGCTCTTAAATTACATATTTTATACTTTATTGATAATCATAACATGTAGGCCTAGTAATCATGCTTTCCACTATCTTGTAACTATGTATTTTTCTCTTTCTCTCTCTTCTTTTCTCCTTTCTTTCTCCTTTTCTTTCTCTTTCCTTTCTCTTTCCTATCGTCTCCACTTCATCTCCGGCTCTGCCCCATTTTGACCTATCAAAATTTACTTGTTTGTACTGTATAACAGATTGAACATTTTCTAACTAATGTTTTCTCTCTGACTTATAGATATATATATATATATATATATATATATATATATATATATGTCTTTGTTACTCTTTATGATTAGGACTTATCCATTCTAGATTTACTTGATTATTATGTTTGATAGAGGGGCTCAAAAGACACCCACTGTAGTCTTTCCAAATGAACAAAATGCTTGTGTGGAAGAAAGGCCCTATATATACTTTAGGGACTTTGCCTTTGTTTCGCAAATATTGTATAATATCTTGTGTAAATTGCACATTATTAAAGTTACATCCAGATGCATACACTCCATAATAAGAGTCTGAAAATAGGGATGCAATTTATGGAAGGAATTCATTCATGAAGGAGAATGGGAGAAACTGATGGGGAAGATAAGCAAAGGGTAAAGAATACATAAGTACCAGTGGAGGTGCTGTATATTGGATTGGATGGTTATAAAGTTACATGTTTGATTATTAATAGCCATCTGGGTGATTAAGTTTGACTAACTGTAATTGTGTGCTGAAATAGGGAATCTGAGATTAGAGAACGTTATTTGTTTGAAAACTGCCACTATTAGATGCATCCGTTCAGATTGTTGAGTTATACAGGGTTACATTGTATTTGCCCTCAAATCTCTTATTTCAACTACGAATGTTTTTTTTTTCTTTGAACAAATACAAGCCTGTACTCCTATGTTTAGGAGATTAATTCCTCTAACCATTGCAATATATAAAATATCTGCCTACGAAACAAGTATGTCAGGTTGTGATTGGAAGAAGGACCTAAGTCCAGCTCGTATTAAATCCTTTACTACTGCCATTGTAACACATAACATCATTCCATAATTATAAACAAAGTCTGGCCATGTACTAAAAAGTTCCCTTAAAGGAAAACATTCGGTTTCTTAAACTTATCAAGTTTTTCTTTAAATATGTTTTGATGGACTTGCACTCTTTTTCCAGTTATGTATTGAGTAGAGGATTCCCCCTTTATCTTATCTTTGTTACTCTGTATCATCTGATATTTGTCGGAATAAGATTTCCTGGTTTTGAATATCTTATATCAGATTCAAAACCGGATATATTATTCCCTACTTTTTTTCCTATGTATTGTATTCAATCTATATGTGCTTTTTTATATTGTATAGTGAAATAGGGTGAATAGAAACAATATATGGATAATTTCTCACCCAGGAATGATGAAGACCATTTTCATTTTTATTTGGCATTAATTCAAAATGGAAAGTGTCTGCATTATTCCCGGGAATTTTCTTTTTACTTTAAGCGTAAAAAGGGATTTTTTTTTTAATGTTCGGTATATTTAATTGCTTAGATGCTGTATAAGATGCAAAACATGATTTTTTACTTTTGCTATCTATATCTCTCTCTGATGTACCATTTTCAAATTATGCAAGTCTGATTTTATTACATCTTACAAATAATAAATATATTATATATATATATATATATATATATATATATATTTTTTTTTTTTTTTTTGGGGGGGGGGGGGGGGGGTTAAAAACGATGTCCCAATTTTGGTGGGGTACGCTCGCTATTCATAAGGACCTCTATTCATAGAAAACCGCTATTCATTTAACACGCGTGTGAATAGCTGTCCTTATGAATGGAGGTCGTTATGAATAGCAAGTAATTTATCAATGGTTTGCTCGCTATTTAAAAGGACGCTATACATACAAAACCGTTATTTATATAGTCACGCTTTATGGATAGCGGTCCTTACGACTAGCAAGGTTACCCCTTTTTGGTATCTACCCACCCCGATGTTCCTATTCACCCATTTTAAGTTACAACAGATTTGCAATTATATTTAATTCCCCTTTTTTCTATTTAGTATAAAATAATTATATACAGAACAAATGACAAGGTCTGCATTATTTCCGGGATTTACTTTGTAAAAGAACTCCCAATTTTTCTTCCTATTCATTCTGATGTTCCTATTCACCTTGTTAAGGATAATCAGATGCACAATATTGTAATTTCGTGTGTATATAGAAAGGATATGTTTATTTTGTTGATAATTAGGCAACAGTGAGTGTGTTACATACCAGTCAGACCCAACTTCGGAAAACCGAGCACAAGTATATACTCCGAAAACGGCGTATGAATATAGAGCCCTCATCGTTCAGTGCGAGGCAGTGTGTACAAAAGGCATGAGGAAAATCTTGAAAAGTCAACCTGCCAACGATATATATATTCTTAAAAATATTGCTGCGTGTCAATTACCTTCAAAATCGTGAATGATTCGCCATATGAAATGACTTTCAAATGATAATCATTTGAAATAAATATATCCGCAGCATTATTTTTGAAAATTATATTATGAACAGCAGGTCGACATTGTAGGATTTTCCCCATACCTTTTGTACACTGTCTCGCTCTGAACGATGAGGGCTCTATATTCATCTTGCTCTATACGCTGTTTACGGAGTATAAACCTGTGCTTGGTTTTCCAAAGTTGGGTCTGACTCAAGGCCGTACGCAGAAATTTTTTTCCTGGGGGGGGGGGGGGGGCAAGATGATCGCTTTTTATTATTGGATCATTTAAAAGTCTAAAACCTATTTAAAAAAAGTATGATTTTGAAATTTCTGGGGGGGGCAACTGCCCCTGCCCCCCCCCCCCCCCCCCCCCCCCCGCTGCGTACTCTGACTGCATACGTTTTATGCTATGTTCGGTCTATAATGGATAATCTCATTTGTTGGTGGCCATGGCATTGAGTGTAGAGTACCGTTATATAGAAGAGTAACGACAACCTGTGATTTGAACGCCATTTTGTGTCCACTATCACGTAACATTTCTATTCAATTCCGATGAGCACCTGGGTGTTCTCAATAGAAAGAATTCGAACGCCATTTTGTGTCCAGAAAAGTCAGACGTCCATGTCGCTACTCTTCTATATAAAGGTACTCTAATTGAGTGCAGTGTAGTTGCTGCCTGGCTGGGAAATGGTGACCTGTGAATGATGAGCCTACGGGGCCTTGTCCCTTAAACTGTAGGTGAACGGCACGCCCAGTCAGGTGTAGGGATTTTTTATTTTTTTTAATTTTTTTTTAAAGTAGCATAGGTTTTTATCGGGATTTCATGACCACCAAAGATATCATGTTTTATTTTAATCATGTATACATTGTATGATTTTAAAGATGTTGGTATTCGCATTTCAAGATTAATAATTATTTCTTGAAATAGTCTGAACTTTTGCTCTGGGACTTTTCTCGTTTTTCCATTCATGATTACAATATTTTTAAAATTTAGTCGTTACAATACTTTACGAATGAGATTCAAACCAGAATATTTTCCCTGTTTCATAATATTTCAAATCTAGATTTGCTTGTGTGAATAGTGTACTATATAGGAGGGGGTCAGCATGAACGACCGGGATAAATGGAACAAAATTCGTAAAGCTTTTTCAGACAGGAATCAAGCAGACCCTTTCAATTTATTTTAGTGATTATCAATTACAAAAATGGAAAGGGACTGTTAAAACCTTTTGATTTCTTATACATATTCCTTTTTTTGGGGGGGGGGGGCGTGTCAGGGTTGGGAACGATGTTCCATTTTTGTCCATTGGTACCCCGTTTTACGCTAAATCAGATTTATGAAATTATTTCTCCATTTGTATTTCTATTTGCAAGTATTACTTGTAATATATTAAGTAATCTTTATTATAAAGATTTACGCGTATATATCACTTTCAAAAAAGGAATTCTATCCAATACTATACGAATAGGTGAATATATAGGAACGATTGGGGAATATTAGGAATAAAATCCAGAAAAGCTTTTATTAAATTCTGGGAATGAATATTTTCATTTCTTTGTTCATTACCATTGTAAATATAACAGGTACACTCTTAGAAATATTGGGCAAAATTTTACCCAAATTTTACCCAACATGAGGGTCCTTATGAGTCCGACCAACTTTTGGGTAAACTTTACCAATTTCATTCTTATTTTTGACCAATGTTGGGTAAATGCATGTAAAAGTTGAGCAAGATTTAACCAACCTATGCCCAATCTTCATTTAGCCAGTGGCATTTACCCAACATTTCTAAGAGTGTATCTGGAATAATCTTGGATTTTTTTTTCATGTTTAATGCTGTTCAGTTTATGTACCTATTCACCTTATTAGTTTCATGAAACTAGGTGATTTTCCTATTTTTATTAGTATTTCGTACATATAGATTTAGCCCTTTTTAATACTCTGAATCCACATTAAAAAAAAAAAGTATTTCTGCCCTCTGTTCTGTTTTTTTATGACCGATCAAATCTTTATAAGCTTCTATAAATTCTTCATACATAGTTTAATAGTTGAAAGGTCAGGGTAAATAGGAACTAAATACAGAAATGGGTTTGGGGGGACAATTTTTCACCTAGGAATGATCTAGATGACGATCTTTTTTCATTTTATTTTGTTCATCATGAATGCAAAACTGATAAGGCTCTTCATTAATCCTGGTATTTTTTAAAACTAAAACAAAAAAACGTTCCAATATTTTTCTGCACCCCGTTTATAGATAATATCAAAGTCACTACGATTTTTTTAATTTCTTTTTTCTGTTTCTATTTGTAAGTTTTACTTGGGGTAGGAACAACAAATCGGAATATTTTTTAAAGCCTAAATCTTCACCTATGAATGATGCAGACTCTTTTCATATCTCCACTGAATATTCCTGGGATTATTTTTTTTTTCTATTTTATTTTTCATTTTTCATTTTTTTTTTTTTTTGGGGGGGGGGGTGTTATTGCAAATTAAGCTAATATATATAGGCTTGCTTGTTAAATTCTTCAATTAGTATTTCCTAATATCTATTACTCTTAATAATGAATAATTTTTGACTTACTGAATACCAAATATAGATGAAGTTCGAATATACTGTGTATAAATATTCAGTCAAGGGGGAGAGTATCATGTGATCAGATTCGCTGTCACCATCACCGCCTCGGTCTCAGCACACCTCAGTATTGCTAAAGAGACAGCAAAGCATCTTTTAATCTCATCAAGTAGCCTCCCATCTAATAATCTACAAGGCAATTACCCTGCCTCTCATGGAGCATACATTTACCAGACTGGTATGACGCTGGGACTACATCCTTGAAGTTGGATAGGTGACACAACAAAGCACCTCTAATTAAAATTAAGATAGAAGATAATGTTCCCACGAGTCAATGGAGGAATGTCACATCGCTTTGTGTATTTTACGTCATTTCTTCCTTTCGTCCTTTACCAAGCTGGCTGATATCCTTTGTGTTAGAACGAACACTTCTACTTCCAGTGATCACCCACACTGTGTGCAAATTCCTAGATCAAGAACCGAACTTTATCTCCAATCGTATTTTACTTTACCAGTAGAAACTGGCTATGGAATTCAGCCCCAGCTTGAGTTTTCCAGGAATTTCCAAATTTGGGATTTCTTCAACATCAGTAAATCCATTTCTTTTGGATCAGTTACATGAAGTGTTCTAGAAATATTTTCATTTTCTGGTGTTTATGGCGTTCAGTGTAGTTGCTGCCCGGCTGGGAGATGGTGACCTGTGAATGATGTACCCACGGGGCCTTGTCCCTTAAACTGTGGGTGAACGGCACGCCCAGTCGGGTGTAGGGGTTTTTTGTGAGTAGGGCTTAAAATAGGTTCCAGTTTTTCCATGACACCGGAGATATGCTTTCATTATCTTTATATATGGATACTTGATTTTTAGAGTCCAGAAATGTTCAAGAGTTTCCGTACTGGATCCAATTTTAATTAGGGTCCACTGGGTCCACCGAATTGGTGACTTGTTTTTCATTGTATAATTAAGATATTTGTGTACCGTATGTCATATTCAAAAGAAGACAGTACTATCAATTATGGCTTATCAAATCTAGACTTGCTTGTTTGAATATTGTAGCGTAAATTGGTGTAAATATCATTTAGCATTTTTTTAAACACAGTGATGCAGACTTTTCATTTTTTCATCAATAAATATCTATAAGAAGGTTCTGCACTAACAATGGGATTTTTTTCCTATGGTCTTTTTACTACCTTTTATGGTATAGCTTCACGCCGATTTTGATTTCCCTTCTGTTTCTAGTTGTAATGATAGATTTGCTTCGTTTGAATACTGTATATCAGATTAAAAACACCCTCTTGTCTCTTTGTGACTTTATATAATTATCACTTACAAAATCTAGATTTGCACACCTTAAAACCAATTTGGGTGAATAGGAACAAAAACTTCTTTCTTGACATAAGATGTCACCCAGGAATGATGCAGTCACTTTTCATTTCTTTTATTTCTTTTATTCAAGATATTAAATCGAAAAAATAGGGGAAATGACAAAGAGTCTGCATTGTTCCTGGGATTTCAAAGTTTCAATTTTTCTTCCTATTCATCCTGATGTTCCTATTTAACTTTTTTTTTTTTTTACAATATATCAGATTATTTTATTAAGGTATTGAATTAAATATTACAGGTATTACTCATATGTAATTGCTTTTTAGATTTTGCTTCAATCACGGTTTTATTCTGTAAATTCTGTGTCTCCCTCTGTTAAGTTTTACGAATTATGACTTGTCAGATCTATACTGTACCGTAATGTGGTTATAGACATTACAAACGGTTTTTTGATATTTTTCAAACATGGACGATGCAGACCCTTTTCATATCATGAATGCATTAATGAAAATGCTCTGAATCACTGCGTATGGCATTCGCCACAACAATTGTTTGTTTCATTTTTATTTGTAAAATATTTGTTTGCTCACTGAACATCAGGGCCCCGTTGCATAAAACCTGCCATTATAAATGGTAACTCTGTTTTCAATGGTAACTACCATGGTTACCATGGTAGTTACCATTGACAACATAGTGATGTTAACATTGGCTGTTGAGTGATGTTACCAATCAAAATCAAGGTTTCTATGGGAGTTAACATTGATGGCAAAGTTAACGTTAATGGTAAGTTTTATGCAACGGGACCCAGGTTCACAGCAATAAAAATTGAATTTATGAAAGGAAGAAGGGTCCAATTTCATTTATAACTAGACCGAATGTTTTCCTTCGCAGGGAACCTTCAGGGCGATTCCGTGCAATGTTTCCCGTACGACATATAACGTTTAAGAATATTTTTCATCCGTAAATGAAAAATCTCGTGATACGACCTTAAACTAGTATGTTATACCAGACAGAATAATATTCAATGGTCTTACCACGAGATTTTTCATTTTTACATTAAATATGTGTATGTGGGGGGGGGGGGGGGGGGCTTAGATGTATGTTGTACTGGACACATAGCACGGAATCACCCTTTAAATTACATGAACATTGTTTCATACAAATAGAATGTGTTACCATGGTAACAGTAAAGGGCTTAATACGAGCTGGACTTCGTCCATTCTTCCAATCACATACCTGACATGTTTGTTCCATAGGCAGATATTTTGTATATTACAATGGTTAGAGTAATTATCCCCCAATTATAGGAATAAAAGCTGGTATTTGTTCAAAAACATCTGTAGTGAAAATGAGGGATTTAAAAGTGGCAAACATAATGTAACCCTTTATTAACACAGCAATATAAATAGGTGCATCCAATGGCTGTTTTCATACGAATGACGTTCTCTGTAGAATCTCAGGTTCAGCATACAAATTAGGTTAGCATTGTTGCAGAGTAAATTTTCATCACGTGGATGGATATATCCTACTTGGAAGTTCATAACATACCAATCGAGTAAACAACATGCTCTACTGGTACTTATGTATGTATGTTTATCCTCTGCTCTATGCTTCTTCATCTAGTGTTTGTTTCATTTGTTCATTTTAACTTATATGGGGTAGATTTTAGCCCTCTTTGGCAAACTAAGGAAAAATCTGTAGACATTTCAACATTTTCCAAGTTGGAGGCTTGTAAAAATAAATTAATAGATGTGATGGATTGCTTTATCATTTAATGTGAAGTGTATCACTAGGTGTACCGAAAAATGATAAAATTTGGTTGTGGTTACTTTTAAATGAATCAGTAAGTTGCTCCATTTCGTACTGAGTGGGAGATAGACTTCTCGTTAATCTTTTTCTGCTATCAGAACAAGATCTTGTCTAATACTTGCAATTGTTAGTCCGATAAATTGGTTTCCCTATCAGACATTTGGAATTGCTATAGCGGTTCACTGTGTATCGAGTGGCCTAGATCCTAGTGATTGAGAAGCTCGCTCAACGTATGCAGCAGGGTTGGCCGGGACGATACATCCCCTGCAGTGAATCGGCGAAAGCACAGGGGCACTAGTTTTCAAGCCAGGAATATTAATAAATCACTGACTAGACTATTCTACCTCAACAACGAGACTAGGCGTAAATAGTCAATTTTTACTGAAACGACAAAAATACAACCACCACCACCACCACCACCACAACAACATTTGGAATTGCAAATCAAACTTTATCAAAGAGGTGAAAATGTACGTCACAGATGGAAATTTTGCTAAAAGTGTCATATTTGACAACACCCCTGCTTTTGAATAGTTTGGTCCAAGAACTCTGGCACCTTAGAACCCTTTAAAGAACCAATTAATGAACCAAATTTCTAGTAACGTTCGATGTATTTCATGGTAGTGATAGTGTTTCAATTAATTATAGATAAAATATATTTGTGTCATGGACGGACAAAAGTCCTCTTAACCTATTACGCTCTCTATTACTAGAAGCAAAATGCTGGGTGTAACTCACTTGGCAAGGATGCTGGACTTTGGCTCTTCTTCAGACCTCTCCTGTATCCCTTCTCTTAATTACTACTTATTAGATATAGACTTCTTTGCAGGAATTCACTTTCTATATCTCTCTATATATATTTTATATTCTAATATTTGCTTCTCTTTCCCTTTTAATCATAAGCTTTATAGATTTTCTTGATTAAGACTGTAAATAAATTCATTTGTAGCGATTCGTATTTCCTTATTCAAATAGATTATCTTCCTTCTTGAATATTGTATATCAGATTGAAAGCAATAGTTTCCCCAATTTCTTTCTCTAAATAACTAATTGTTCCAGATTAGATTTGCTCGTTTCAATACTGAACATCAGATGCAAAACAAGAATTCTTTCTCTTTAGTCCCCCTCCCCTCCCCCTGTTATTCTTCATGATTATACTATTCTCGGTATAGGTTTGCTTGTTTAAATACTGTGTATTTGAAACAAGAATTTGTTCCATCATCTGTTGCTTCTGATTATTATGACTTCTTGCATTTAGTTTTGCCCGTTTGAATCCCGTATGAGAGATTCCACACAAGAAGTATCATCTCTGTGTAATTATCACTTATCTAATTCAGATCTGTTTGTTTGAATAGTGTGTATCACATTCAAAACAATTCTCATTCTTTCTCCTTTTCTCTTTATTCAATTTAGATTTCCTTTTTAAATACTGTATATTACAATAAAAATTTCTCTCTGTAGCTCTTTATGGTAATTTGAAATCATTTTTTTTTCATATTCGTAGTTTAAATACTGTACGTCAGGTGCACAAAGTAAATTACCATTCCAATATTTCTTTACTCTTTATAACCATTGTTGACTTTCCGAACCCAGATTTGCCCTATTAATCAGTTTATCAATATCTTCAAAGAATTATCCCCATGATTATTTTCCCTCTTGTTTTCTATTACGATTAATTTTACCATATATGAGATTCAAATCAAGAAGTATCCCCCTCAATCGTTAGTTATGGAATTATTGAAATAATAATTCCCATATTTCTTTTCATCTCTCCCCCTCTCCTCTCATCAAGACTTTCAAATCTAGATTTGTTTGGAATACTTTTCGATCAGATTCACAGCAAGGTCGATCTATTCACTTTCCCAATAAATTTAATCGTTCATAGCTTGGACTTGCCCAGGAAAATCTAGCAATTTTGTCCCCATATGTTACCGATCACATTGAATATTCCACTATATCTGGTCACTCTCGAGCCATGGACCTACTAGAGGTCCATGGTCAAGCTGATAGCCTTCATACAGCTTGGATCATAAATAAAATCTCATTTTTATGTGACTTGTGTCCGAAATTAGACAATTTCATGATACTTGGACTTGCCCTCTAATTTATATACCGTACATCATGTTCACAGCAAGAACCCTCTCCATATGTCTGCATTGCTCCTTGTAATTGTTATTTATGTATTAAAGTAGCTCGTAACTTTTTTTCAATTCATTTATTTAACCATCAAAATATACAAACAAAATGGGTTTACTTCGATTTTTTTTTTTTACAAAATAAAATGGTTTGACTCCGGAGAAAGCAGAGCTTATAATAAGGGGCCACCAAATTAAAATACATGAAAAGGTAAACAATAACTTTATGATTAAATTTCATGCACTTAGTACATCTCTCCATTTTTTTTATCGAGATTTAGCTTAATTTAGTTTTATTTTCGCATTAAAGTTATAATATTGCGGATGCATAAAAGTTCATTAAGTCCAATGTAAATCCAATCTGAAAAACATTTGAAGCTCGTTGCACTTTCAATATGGTACCGGTCATCACATTCCTAGTTGAAGTGTTTTATTGTCATCAGTACACTTTGATCATGTCGAATTTATCAATTATGAAAAATATGAAAGGACAATTTCTGCCAGAATGTGTTTCAAAGAAATATTTTAATACACCTATAATTACATAATACCATTTGTGGAAATGTTAAATATTCCAGTTGTTGATGTGAAATTTATAATGTTCATGTTTATCTTGTACAGACAATTTGTAGTCTTATGTCATGTTGGTTATCTCTTCTATCTCAATCTTTTGCTTGTCAATCCCCCTTCATTATAATGACCTCAGTACTATAATGAAGTATTGATATTTGTTACTTGCTATGAATATATTACATGAGTTTTACATCCTTAGGGCAATAAATACAATTTCTACTATCATTTTGAATAACAAATGATAATTATATTCGGTAATATATATATTAAATTTAAAATGTGAGGGCAAAGTATGAAGCGCACTTAACAATTTGTTACGTTTGTCATGCATCGCACTTGCAATGTTTACTAACATAATTCCAGATTGATCATTGCAATATTGGCCAGTGTGAGATTACCTTCCGTCTCTTGATCCAAGATAGAATTTATTTTTGGCTCATTAAGAATAAGGAATTGTGCATGGCAGATAACTTTGCATGAAATGCACATCTATTTAAATACATGTTTCAGCAAATAAGTTTCCATATGCAGACGTGCATATGGAAACTTATGGTCGACATGCAAATAGGGTCTATGAACCCAGACGTGGGTGAGTAAACCCTTTTGCATCAGTAACTCATGGTTTCATTTCCAGACGTGGAAGTGTTAATCTAGTTGCTCAAAGCTAAAAGGAAAATTAAATCTAAAGCATTATGCCATGCTTCAATTCCTTGTTTGCTAAATATTAAAGATGAAATAACTCTCACATAATAAGTAAGTTCAAAATGAATATTGCAAAGTGGCATATTCCAAGCAAAAGAATTGCTAGTCTTTCTAAAAAAGTAATGTTAACCTACGTTGGCAAAATTTATTAAATTTCACTTTATATGTCGTGAATGGATTTTTTTGTACAAAAATTACCACATAATGGCTGGCTTATTAAACTCCATTGATATTGTATTTATTGATAGTGTATCGATAGTGTATTGACATTATCTGTGTTATTATCACCATATATTTTGTTATCATAATTTGAAGTTGATATATATCAAATGGATGAATTATTTCTAAATGGTTAAATATCGTTATTACTATTGGTTAAATATGCAGTGATTGCAGGACAATCCAGACACACGCACATATATATATATTTAAAGGGATGATTGCAGGTTGCCTTTATTTGTAACAAGAGCACTTCTAATAAGTAAATATAGCATGTTTCAAGTTATGAATAGTTTTTTTTTCTGTTAAAATAAGATGAGGATAAAGGCTTTTTTATGCCTCTCGGAAGTTTGTTTGGATGTATATACCATATACATGTGTGCACATAAATAAGCTTATACCGTACTGGTGAGTTAGGAACTGTCACAAGTGTAGCTATACCGTAAAATTGCCTTCATTCTTTTAACCATAGAATACTCTTTTCGTTTGCTGTGACAACATTAGAAAAGCATCAGTCTGCTTCTCACTCTTTACATAACAGGCAAGATGCATTTAGCTTGTCCATTTTATTGATATTTGTCATGTAAATGGCATTAATGACAATAATATTGAATAAATAGTCAGGCCTTCGCCATGTTTATTTTTAGATGAATTTTTACACCACAAGTGCTATAATGGCCGTGTCATATATTGGCCATCATATGGCATGCTTTTCACAAGTATTTTTTTACATAGAGGGGAAACCCTTACACATATTTGTTACATGCAATGGTTAAAAGAATGAATGACTGGTATAATGCCATCCACTGTATATTAATGCAAACACGGTTATTTTTTGTAGACATTTTCCTCACATTACAACACAGTTGTATTTAGTGGATATATGTTCTACTTTACAACATGTTGGCTTGTATTTAAGACTTAAACAGAACATGTCGTATATGTGGGAGAGGTGAAAGGAGGAATCCATAATCGGTTTTTCCTCTCTTAGTCGTATCTGTTTATATCGTGTTATTGCATCCCCTCTCCCTTTTAAACTTGACAA
The DNA here is from genome assembly GCA_025617745.1 of Heliocidaris erythrogramma. Classification (NCBI taxonomy): domain Eukaryota; kingdom Metazoa; phylum Echinodermata; class Echinoidea; order Camarodonta; family Echinometridae; genus Heliocidaris; species Heliocidaris erythrogramma. The sequence continues at coordinate 52,130,342 of CM046863.1, read as the reverse complement.
GTCCGATGATTTGCGCATGATGATTATGAAGATAAATACTTTTTGTTTATTATACCAGCTTGGTGCAGTCAGGTTACATAGTTTGTTCCTCTGCACGTTTCCCACAAAGCAGTGGTTTGTGGTTAATAATGTTCATACAGTGGATGGTTTAGCGTTGGAATACCTGCTCTTTGTGTATATGTTTTAACTACAGGTGGCAAGTTAGATACACTGGCATTTGTTTTTGGAACTCAACAAGTGCTTGGTCTTTTTTCTCAGAAACTTCCAAGTGTCAATTTGCCTTTGCGACGTTTTTGTTTTACTCATGTAATGACATTGATAGATGTGAGCAGGGGAGAATGAAGGACAAAAATATGTTTCACAAAATATGTCACTTTTCTTTACTTTTCCACCAAAATACATTGAAGGGGGTAGGGCGGGGACTCGCTAAAAGGGAAGACACAGGCCCCTCCCAGTTAAGCTGGACATAAGGGATTAGAGGAGGACAGGGATAGGGAATACCCCCACCCTGATCCAATGGATTACAAGCCAGAAGAGTTGATCTTCAATGCCGACATGCATCAAACTGCACCCCTCCCCTGTATCACTACTCATGCACGAGAGATAGAGAGGAGTAACAATCAATTGCTCCTCCCGTTATCTATTGTAATCTGAAAGGGGAGGAGGCGCTACAGTACAAGCCCCTCTCTTATATACCCATTCAAGTACGTACACGACTGAGGGAGGAGTCACGAGGCTCATAGCAGTATTGCTCCTCACATTGTCAAAAGTGTGCTAATGGGGACGGGCAATAAAGTACCTCATCCCATTTTTTAAAATCGGCTTTAACTGAATAGGGAGGGGTAATATTTCTCTACTACCCCCTTCGAGATTTTATTAACGTTAAAAATAAACAATGTTCTCTCTCGTAGTCTCACATCTTGTCAAAATGCATTAAGAGTTCCAATATTTTTAAAAGATTGTTTTTATTGGGCGTAAGTGATAATCATTCTGTCCGAAAGTCATCCATGGTCTGTACAATTGTGGAATAGTGCAGTACTTTATCCGGGTATACTACACTTGCCACCTGTAACCATGGTTACGGCACATTACGCTGTGCATCACCCACGTGACATGCAGTTTGAGAACAAAATGAAACCTTTTACCTTTATGACATTTACAATTATGTCAATGTGGGTAGGGGCGTCTGAAAGATACAGTCTTCCGAAGTTTAGTGCTTACGTCATAAGCGAGATTTTTTGTGCCTGTCACTATTTGGTCAAGTGAGGGCGATATGAATTTATTTGGAAGCCATATTTGCGCAGGCAAATTCAAACGCCATTTCGGGGTTTATGCTGTTATTTTGATTCCTTTTGGACAAGCCAATGTTGTAAGTGTTCATTTTGATATTATTTCCATAGTTAAATGATTAATGCAATGTTTAGAGCTAATGTAGTGCCGAAACAATGATGAAATTATGTGTAATTTGAGGCAGGAAAAATGGCCCTGATGGGCGTGTTCAGTGTGTTGTGATAAAGGTGCATGCATTAGAATTGCGTGCTGTAGTGAATTTGTATGCACAGACAAAGGATAACGTGTATGACGCTGTAGTCTATAAGCTGAATTACAGCGATTTCTCATGAGTTAAATGACTCTTTATAAGTTGAATGCTAAGAAGGCATATTAAATAAGAATGAAGTCATATTTGAAGAACTTATTTTACTAATAAGGTTGAATATTTACAGGATAAATTGCTATGAAGTAAATAGTGAATCATGACAATGAATAAGACACATTGACACAATGTGTAAGTACAGTAAAGAGATTTATTGTTTATTGAAGCTCTGAGGCAGGTTGCATTTTGATATAAAGTACATGTTTAAGGATACCAGAGGACAATTTGAGATATTTGTTGGAAATACAATTTATAGATTATAGTGATACTGATATAGACAAAGATTAAAGGATATAGTAAAACATTCAAGATAGAAAGCAGGTAAAATAATGAGAGTTTTATGAATATGAAGAAGAATAACAATCATTATTTGCATGCTATTTCATTTACTGTTGTCATGAAATACTTTTGATTTCTTTGTTTATTATTAAATCTGCAGATCGAACGGTTAGGCAACATCAGTTGTCAGGACCAGTCTGCTTACTGGAAATACGTCAAACCCGTGTCATAACAGGCTATTGTTTCGTTCGTCCTAGAACTTAACGTCATGTCCATGAACAGCATTACTCTGAAATTTTAGATGCTGAATTTTATTCGTCACAGCGTCGATCCATCTTCAATACGGGGCTAACAAAATATCTCGATATTTAGCTCCATAGGATACAGTTAATTTGAAAGGATCGGCGCCCCTGGATGTAGGATAGCACTGTTCATATCAAAGTGGAATATCAATAATTGCAATTTAATCAAACATAATGATGCATATACACTCATATATGCTATGTTTGTAAACGATGCCTCAAAATCAAGTGAAAATGTAAATAAAAAAATCTATAAGTATGATGAAAATCAAGCATGTTAAATGTTACTCGGTTCTAATAAAGGATGTACAGTTCCGTTATTAGGTAGTTGATATAACTATAAACAATAGAATATAAAAAACAACGAATACAAATGTAAATTCATAATTCTTGATGACAATTGCGTACTTTGTTATACTACCCATTGTGGTGTACTTGTATTTAAATATTGCTAAATAACAGCTTGGATTGTGAAATGGCAGTATCTTCAATAAAATGAGCTTCTCCAACGAAATCCGGAGTATTTTCCTTTTTATTCTTAAGGGCGTGTTTTTGTGTTTTTTTAATCCTGCATTATCATTCTACCATAAATTCTGTTAACATATCATTTTCTATCTAATAATCCTACCTCTATCCCATGATCCTTGAATTACAATTTTATTTCAATAGTTCATCTAAAATCCTGTTTGAACTACATCCCCTACCATTATGGTTCTGATAACATTCTACCTATACTACCACCCTACCTTTACTGCCATCCTACCTCTAATATTCTCTCCAACCTCTTCTACCATAATACCTCAACCGCCAACCTACATCTTCGACCATCCTACAGCCACTACCATCCTACCTCTATACCTACCATCCTACCTCTATACCTACCATCCTACCTCTACTATTCTCTCCTCCCTCTACTATTCTCTCCTCCCTCTACTATTCTCTCCTCCAATCCTGCCTCTACTACCGTCCTGCCTCTACTACCGGGCCTGCCTCTACTACCATCCTGCCTCTATTCTCTCCTCCCATCCTACCTCTACCATCCTACTTCTACTACCACCCGCCCTCAACCATCCTGCATCTACTACCATTCTGCCTCTACTACCATCCTGCCTCTGCTACCATCCTGCCTCTGCTACCATCCTGCCTCTGCTACCATCCTACCTGTACTACCATGCATCATAGCTTTACTACCATTATAGCTCTAATACCATGCTCTCCAACCATCTTACCACTCCTATCATCCTACATATTTGACCATTCTATCCTGCCTCTACTACCATCCTGCCTCTATTCTCTCCTCCCATCCTACCTCTACTCCCATCCTACTTGTACTACCATCCTACCTCTACTTCCATCCGCCCTCCACCATCCTGCCTCTACTACCATCCTGCCTCTGCTACCATCCTGCCTCTGCTACCATCCTACCTGTACTACCATGCATCATAGCTTTACTACCATCATAGCTCTAATACCATGCTCTCCAACCATCTTACCACTCCTATCATCCTACATCTTCGACCATCCTACAGCCACTACCATCCTACCTCTATACTACCATCCTACCTCTACTATTCTCTCCTCCCTCTACTATTCTCTCCTCCAATCCTGCCTCTACTACCGTCCTGCCTCTACTACCGTCCTGCCTCTACTACCGTCCTGCCTCTTATATTCTCTTTCTAACATCCTACCTCTACTTCCATCCGCACTCCACCATCCTGCCTCTGCTACCATCCTACCTGTACTACCATGCATCATAGCTTTACTACCATCATAGCTCTAATACCATGCTCTCCAACCATCTTACCACTCCTATCATCCTACATATTTGACCATTCTATCCTGCCTCTACTACCATCCTGCCTCTACTCCCATCCTACTTGTACTACCATCCTACCTCTACTAACATCCGCCCTCCACTGCCACCCATCCATCTACTACCATCCTACCTCTACTGCCATTATACGTCTACTGCCATCCTACATCTACTGCCATCCTACTTCCACGACCATCCTACCTCTACTACCATCTGCCCTCCACCCATCCATCTACTACCTTTACTACCACCCTACTTCTACTGCCATTATACGTCTACTGCCATCCTACATCTACTGCCATCCTACTTCCACGACCATCCTACCTCTACTACCATCCTGCCTCTACTACCATTCTGCCGCTACTGCCATCCTGCCTCTACTACCATTCTGCCGCTACTACCATCCTGCCGCTACTACCTTACTGCCGCTACTACCATCCTGCCCTTGCTACCATCCTGCCTCTGCTACCATCCTGCCTCTGCTATCACCTACTTTCTACTACTAACACCTATTTCCTCATACCTTCCTACATGTACTACCATGCATCATAGCTCTACTACCATGCTCTCCAACCATCCTACCACTCCTATCATCCTACATATTTGACAATTCTATCCTGCCTCTACTACCATCCTACCTTTACTATTCTCTCCTCCAATCCTACCTCAATCCTACCTTTACTACCATCATACCTCTACTGCCATCATGCCTCTACTGCCATCATGCCTCTACTGCCATTATGCCTCTACTGCCATCCTACCTCTACTGCCATCCTACCTCTACTGCCATCATACCTCTACTGCCATCATACCTCTACTGCCATCCTGCCTCTACTACCATCCTGCTTCTACTACCATACTACCTCTACTACCATCCTAAATCCACTCTTACTTCTACTGCCATCCTACCTCTACTACCATTCTACCATCCTGCCTCTGCGACAATCTTGCCTCTGCTACAATCTTGCTTATTCTACCATCTTACTACTACCATCCTGCCGCTACTACCTTACTGCCGCTACTACCATCCTGCCCTTGCTACCATCCTGCCTCTGCTACAATCTTGCTTATTCTACCATCTTACTACTACCATTCTGCCGCTACTACCATCCTGCCTCTGCTACAATCTTGCCTATTCTACCATCTTACCTATTCTACCATCTTACCTCTACCATCCTGCCTCTACTACCATCCTGCCCTTGCTACCATCCTGCCCTTGCTACCAATCTGCCCTTGCTACATCCTGCCGCTGCTACTATCCTGCCTGTGCTACTATCCTGCCTGTGCTACCATCCTACTTCTGCTACCATCCTACCTCTGCTACCCTCTCCTCCCATCCTACCTCTACTGCCATGTGAAATCTACTACAATCCTACATTTACTACAATCCTACATTTACTACCATCCTACTTCTGCCATCCTACCTCTACTACCATCCTACCTCTACTACCATCCTGCCTCTACTACCATCCTGCCACTACTCAACCTTTATTCAATCCTACATTTACTACCATCCTACTTCTGCCATCCTACCTCTACTACCATCTTCTACCTCTACTACCATCCTACATTTACTACCATCCTACTTCTACTGCCATTATACAACTGCCATCCTACCTCCACTACCATCCTGCCTCTACTACCATCCTGCTTCTACTACCATCCTACCTCTACTACCATCCTAAATCCACTCCTGCTTCTACTGCCATCCTACCTCTACTACCATTCTACCATCCTGCCTCTGCTACAATCTTGCCTATTCTACCATTTTACCTCTTCCATCCTGCCGCTACTACCATCCTGCCGCTACTACCTTCCTGCCTCTACTACCTTCCTGCCTCTACTACCTTCCTGCCCTTGCTACCATCCTGCCCTTGCTACCATCCTGCCCTTGCTACCATCATGCCCTTGCTACCATCATGCCCATGCTACCATCCTGCCTCTACTGCCATCCTACCTTTCCTATTCTCTCCTCCAATCCTACCTCAATCCTACCTCTACTGCCATCATGCCTCTACTGCCATCATGCCTCTACTGCCATCATGCCTCTACTGCCATCATGCCTCTACTGCCATCCTGCCTCTACTGCCATCCTGGTTCTACTACCATCCTACCTCTACTACCATCCTAAATCCACTCCTGCTTCTACTGCCATCCTACCTCTACTACCATTCTACCATCCTGCCTCTGCTACAATCTTGCCTATTCTACCATCTTACTACTACCATTCTGCCGCTGCTACCATCCTGCCTCTGCTACAATCTTGCCTATTCTACCATCCTGCCGCTACTACCATCCTGCCGCTACTACCATCCTGCCGCTACTACCATCCTGCCTCTACTACCTTCCTGCCGCTACTACCATCCTGCCCTTGCTACCATCCTGCCCTTGCTACCATCCTGCCTCTGCTACCATCCTGCCTCTGCTACCATCCTGCCTCTGCTACCATCCTACCTCTGCTACCACCTACTTTCTACTACTAACACCTATTCCCTCATACCTTCCTACATGTACTACCATGCATCATAGCTCTACTACCATCATAGCTCTACTACCATGCTCTCCAACCATCCTACCACTCCTATCATCCTACATATTTGACCATTCTATCCTGCCTCTACTACCATCCTACCTTTACTATTCTCTCCTCCAATCCTACCTCAATCCTACCTTTACTGCCATCATACCTCTACTGCCATCATGCCTCTACTGCCATCATGCCTCTACTGCCATCCTGCCTCTACTGCCATCCTGCCTCTACTGCCATCCTACCTCTACTGCCATCCTACCTCTACTGCCATCCTACCTCTACTGCCATCATACCTCTACTGCCATCATACCTCTACTGCCATCCTGCCTCTACTGCCATCCTGCTTCTACTACCATCCTACCTCTACTACCATCCTACCTCTACTACCATTCTACCATCCTGCCTCTGCGACAATCTTGCCTCTACTACCTTCCTGCCGCTACTACCTTCCTGCCCTTGCTACCATCCTGCCTCTGCTACCATCCTGCCTCTGCTACCATCCTGCCTCTGCTACCATCCTACCTCTGCTACCACCTACTTTCTACTACTAACACCTATTCCCTCATACCTTCCTACATGTACTACCATGCATCATAGCTCTACTACCATGCTCTCCAACCATCCTACCACTCCTATCATCCTACATATTTGACCATTCTATCCTGCCTCTACTACCATCCTGCCTCTGCTACAATCTTGCCTATTCTACCATCTTACCTCTACCATCCTGCCGCTACTACCATCCTGCCCTTGCTACCATCCTGCCCTTGCTGCCATCCTACCCTTGCTACCATCCTGGCTTTGCTACCATCCTGCCCTTGCTACATTCTGCCGCTGCTACCATCCTGCCGCTGCTACTATCCTGCCTGTGCTACTATCCTGCCTGTGCTACCATCCTACTTCTGCTACCATCCTACCTCTGCTACCATCCTACATCTACTACCCTCTCCTCCCATCCTACCTCTACTGCCATGTGAAATCTACTACAATCCTACATTTACTACAATCCTACATTTACTACCATCCTACTTCTGCCATCCTACCTCTACTACCATCCTACCTCTACTACCTCAACTACCTCTACTACCATCTGCCCTCCACTGCCACCCATCCATCTACTACCATCCTACCTCTACTACCATCCTACCTCTACTACCATCCTGCCTCTACTACCATCCTGCCTCTACTACCATCCTGCCTCTACTACCATCCTGCCTCTACTACCATCCTGCCTCTACTCAACCTTTATTCAATCCTACTTTTTCTGCCATCCTACTTCTGCCTCTACTAAAATTCTGCCTCTATTACCATTCTACCTCTACTACCATCCTGCCTCTACTACCATCCTGCCTCTACTCAACCTTTATTCAATCCTACATTTACTACCATCCTACTTCTGCCATCCTACCTCTACTACCATCTGCCCTCCACCCATCCATCTACTACCTTTACTACCACCCTACTTCTACTGTCATTATACGTCTACTGCCATCCTACATCTACTGCCATCCTACTTCCACGACCATCCTGCCTCTACTACCATTCTGCCGCTACTACCATCCTGCCGCTACTACCATCCTGCCCTTGCTACCATCCTGCCTCTGCTACCATCCTGCCTCTGCTACCATCCTGCCTCTGCTACCATCCTACCTCTGCTATCACCTACTTTCTACTACTAACACCTATTTCCTCATACCTTCCTACATGTACTACCATGCATCATAGCTCTACTACCATCATAGCTCTACTACCATGCTCTCCAACCATCCTACCACTCCTATCATCCTACATATTTGACCATTCTATCCTGCCTCTACTACCATCTTACCTTTACTATTCTCTCCTCCAATCCTACCTCAATCCTACCTTTACTGCCATCATGCCTCTACTGCCATTATGCCTCTACTGCCATTATGCCTCTACTCCCATCCTACCTCTACTGCCATCATACCTCTACTGCCATCATACCTCTACTGCCATCCTACCTCTACTACCATCCTAAATCCACTCTTACTTCTACTGCCATCCTACCTCTACTACCATTCTGCCTCTACTACCATTCTGCCTCTACTACCATCCTACTTCTACTACCATCCTACCTGTACTACCATCCGCCCTCCACTGCCACCCATCCATCTACAACCATCCTACCTCTACTACCATCCTACCTCTACTACCATCCTACCTCTACTACCATCCTACCTCTACTACCATCCTACCTCTACTACCATCCTGCCTCTACTACCATCCTACCTCTACTGCCATCCTACCTCTAATCCTTCAATCCTGCATTATCATTCTACCATAAATTCTGATTTACTACAATAAATCAATGTACCTACCTATTTGCTAGTCTTCCGACTACGCAAGCCATTCGAGTAATTAAAGTCACGACAGTGCATATACCCCCTAGGATCACGCCTTCCTCTGTCCACGTACGCATGACGCGCGCACACAATCCTCCTCTTTCCTTCTCGCAGCCTAAAGAGTTGCAGCTAAGTCACTATCTTGCGCAAAAATTCAGAGTTTGCTACTCTTTTAGCGCGTTTTTGGGTGACTTTTGCCAATATTTCCGTCCTAGACCCCAGATAACAGGCCCATGTGGGACCCATATGGGCATCATCCGGGCCATCTGGGCCATCTGGGCAAAAAGGAACCCATATAAATCCCATATGTATCTCTTGTGGGACCCATATGGGTTAACCCATTTTGAGAGCTACTTGGGCCAGCCCACATGGGAACCATATGGGAAAAGACTGGGAAAACCCATATGGGAATGACATGTAAATGCCCATATGGGTATCATATGGGAATAAGCTGGGCAAACCCATCTGGGAAACATCTGTAAATGGCCATATGGGTACCATGTGGGAATAAGCTGGGCAAACCCATCTGTGAAACATATTCAAATGCACATATGGGTATCATATGGGAATAAGCTGGGCAAACCTATCTGGGAAACATATATATTTGCCCAAATGGGTATCATATGGGAATAAGCTGGGCAAACCCATCTCGGAAACATATATATTTACCCAAATGGGTATCATGTGAGAATTAGCTGGGAAAACCATATGGGAAAGACATGTAAATGCCCAAATGGGTATCACATCGGAGTAAGCAGGGCAAACCCATCTGGGAAACATATATATTTGCCCACATGGGTATCATATGGGAATAAGCTGGGAAAACCCACCTGGGAAACATATATATTTGCCCATATGGGTATCATATGGGAATAAAATGGGCAAACCGATATGGGAATGGCATGTAAATGCCCATATGGGTATAAAATGGGAATATGCTAGGCAAACCCAAATGGGAAAGACATGTAAATGCCCATATGGGTATCACATGGGAGTAAGCTGGGAAAACCCATCTGGGAAACATATATATTTGCCCAAATGGGTATCATATGGGAATAAGCTGGGCAAACCCACCTGGGAAACATATATATTTGCCCAAATGGGTATCATATGGGAATAAAATGGGCAAGCCGATATGGGAATGACATGTAAATGCCCATATGGGTATAACATGGGAATAAACTGGGCAAACCGATATGGGAATGACATGGAAATGCCCATATGGGTATCATATGGGAATATGCTGGGCAAACCGATATTGATTGATTGATTGATTGAAAATGGTTTATTGCAATAAAAAATCAATCGCGGCTCGGTAGCCGAATTACAGATTTTGTACATTTAAAAAACATCAAAATTACAAAAAGCAAAATAATTTCACAGACAATAATCAATTAATGTGATAAATTCATAATAAACATCAACTGAAATGAGAAAGGAACTAAACTTCTTAAAAGTATACATATGAAATATAAACATAAAAATCTATATTATCAAACATCAAGAGTTGTTGACAACGATTGTTATCACTATTTACATTATTATTAGTATTATCATTACTATCATTATTATTATTATTATTAATAATAATTATTATTATTACTATCACTATTACTATTATCATCATTATCATTGCTATATACAAAAGATACCGAATAGTTTACTCTTATTATTGCACTTAGAGATAACATGAATATTTTGAACGTTAAAGTGTAACACTCAAATTATTAATATTTCTAAAATTACTATGATTACTATTACTATTATTACTATTATTATCATTATTATTAATTATTATTAATTGCTATTATCATCATCACTATTATAATTTTATTAATCTATTTCACTTTACATTGAATTAAACATCATTTCAAAGCATATAAAAAGGTAAGTATACATGAACATCTTGATGGTTATTCGATACGCAATAATCAGACTAAATTGAGTTATGTGGACATTCTGGCAAGAAAGTTATTGCAAAATTGGTTGTGGTAAAATCAGTAAAATCATTGATAATAAAGCAGGAAAATATTTGACAACTGAGATCAAACTGTGTTAAGCACAAGTTCATGTATCAAAACTTTATGTCGAATTTAATAAGTCTATGAAATATGGTATTGGACTATGACGGAATCTCTGTGTTTTACATCTGATCTGTTGCCTGATTCCACTATTTCTCAAGATTCTACCGACATCTTTAGGCAGGGGAATAAGGTCAGACAGTCTTTCGTTTTTTACAAGGTTCTTTGCAAAGGAAAGACATAAGTCTTTTCGACGATCAGCCAAGGATGGTAAGTCAAGGGTTTCAAGGGCAGTGTTATATGATATGAATCGAGGACCTAAGATTATCTTTAGGGTTCTCCTTTGGATCCTTTCCAGTGACGCGATCTGTTGTCGTGTGAGTCCGCTATTCCACACAGGACACGCGTACTCCAGGAGTGGCCTCACATAACCCACATAGATCGTACGTAGATCATCCACACACAAACCGTGGCTTCTCAGCATCCTGATCATATGCATTCTACCATTCGCTCGCTGGAGCATGTAGTTTACATGACACTGCCACTTAAGGTCACTTTGTAGTTTCACTCCCAAAACTTTCACAGTGTCCAAGATTTTCAAGGGTTGTTGATTTATTCTGAACACTGGGGGGTTAGGTGGCGATTTCATGAAGCATATTTGCATTGCTTCACATTTCGCTGGGTTAAGAGTCATTCCGTTCCTGCGGGACCAATCCTGTAATATCAATAAGGCATTCTCAGTGAGTGCCGGAGGTTCCTGCGCAAATCTCGTGTTAACTATACTCATATCGTCGACATACTTCCAGTGATGGAGATTTTCACTTTCACAGGCATCATTGATGACAACAAGGAACAGTACTGGCCCAAGCAGTGTTCCTTGAGGTACTCCAGCATGCAACGTAGTCCATTCCGAGACACAACTCTTGTAGCGAACACACTGCTTCCTATTGGTGAGAAAATCCATTACCCAACGCACAAGATAAGGGGCTACTTCATAGGCTAACAACTTCTGTAGCACCACAGTGTGATCAATTCGATCAAATGCTTTACTAAAGTCTGTCAGGATCAAGTCAGAGACTGCTTTGCTTTTCTCTGCGTGTTGGTACAAGGTGTGTAACAGATCCACAAGGTAGTGACATGTAGAAAGCCCCATCGTGTTCCCAAACTGTTTCCTGTCAAGATGAGGCACCAGGGCTAGTGAGATCCACTTGACAACAAAACCTTCAAAGATCTTTATGAAGTAGTCCGTAAGAGATATTGGACGCAGCTTATCAACCACTGCAGGTGTGCTCTTAGGAACAGGTACAACAACTGCTTTTTTCCAGAGGTCCGGTACACAACCTTGAGCCAGTGATGATGAATATATGTCTGAAAGCGGTTCACTTATTTCGCAGGCAAATTCCTTTATGATGCGAGGGGGCAACAAGTCAGGACCTACTGCTTTGCCGACATTGATATTCTTCAGCTGTCGGTACACTTCCCAAGGCTCGATGCGTGGAGATGGTAATGGTGACGGTAAGTATGCAGGTAGGTCTTCCTTTTTCATAGGAGGAATGTCTTGAGCTGCTGAGGTAAACACCTCGTTTATCTTATTAGCTATCTGCTTATGGTCATTCTCTTCAACTCCTGGAACTCGGATACTAGTGCTTTCCGTTCCTGTATTCGTCAGGATTTTTATTTGCTTGTACCATTCTGCTGGATTGGATTTCTTGTGGATCTTGATTCTCTCCACATAATGATCTTGTTTCGCTTTCTTAATCTCTCTGCTAACGCGATTCCCAATGGCTTTAGACAGAGTCAAGTTGTTCTTGTGGAAAGCACGCTGACGTTCCTGAATTAATGATTTGATTGCAGGGGTCAACCAGGGCTTATCACAGCTATGCATTTTGACACTCCGAGTTGGAAGGAAATGATCAATCATGTCAGTTAGCATTTTGTAGAACATCTCAGTCTTATCATTCACTGTTGATGATATGGGAAAGACATGCAAATGTCCACATGGGTATAACGTGGGAATTAGCTGGGCAAACCCAAATGGGATATAAAATTATGTCAATACCCATATGGGTAATAAATGGAAGTAAGCTGGCCAAACCCATATGGGAAAGAGATATGAATGCTCACATGGATATCACATGGGAATATGCTGGGCAAACCCATCTGGGAAACATATCTAAATGCCCATATGGGTATCATGTGGGAATAAGCAGGGCAAACCCTTGGGGAAAGACATATGAATGCCCATAGGGATATCACATGGGGAATAAGCTGGGCAACCCCATCTGGGGAAACAAAATTCAATGCCCATATGGGTTTCATATGGGAGTAAGCTGGGCAAGTCCATATGAGTATGATATTCCAAATGGGTGTCATTTTGAAATGACCTGGGCAAACCCATATGTTAAAATATGTAAAACCCAATGTGGGTATTATTATTGGAATGATCTGGGCGAACCCATGTGGGTAAGATGTGTATATAATAAACTGGGTAAACCCATATTCTTGAGGGGTACATACTTCTGACAAAAAATTATCAGCATACTATTAAAGATCTACATTGTACATATTTGCAAACTGAATTCATATTTTGTTGTCATTATACTGGCCCTAACTTATCAAACGGTAATAGAGTACCGAAGTGTGACGTCATACCGCCCAAGTTGTCAAGGTTGCTGGTTCTAAACAATTTTGTGCTGAACAATGGCGTGGTGATCACACCGGCACCAAACACTGAATTTGCCCTGCTCCAGTCCGTTGCTTGACTGATTTCGAGGTGAACCTCAAGCACGGGCTTTGTTGCTTAGAACTAGTAACCTGGACGACGAGCGAATATGACGTCAGCACTTCGGTACTCTATTAATCTATGCAGACCTAAAGAATGTGAGAAGTGCTTAAGAGAAAATGAAAGCACCTCCCAACCTCCATGTGCTTTTGACCCCTAGTACAAATGGTTGAGTCCACTTTTCAAACCTGCGCCACCTCATGAGGAAACGGCATTCCATTGCTACTACTTACGAAGGAAGCACTACACATCCACCTCCCTACTCTTTGAAGGTAAGCTGCTTTTTATATCTTATCATTTCTTTCTAAATTCCATTTTCTCTTTGATATTGTTTATTAATTTAAAAGTACATATATAGCCTGAGATGTACCATCCAGTGACATTTTCTGGTCCATGACTGTCTTTTGTGGGATTATTATGAGTGAATTGATAGAGAAATGTTAATTCAGTTGAGATACCAGCACTATAAACACGATGAACAATTGCTTTGGTAGACAAAAGAACATCCCTTCATTACTATTATGTAAAATAAGCAGAACAGGTGAATATGCATGTACACCTGTTCTACATATTTTTACATAATAGCAATGAAGGGATGTTCTTTTGTCTACCAGGGCAATTGAGGAAAGTACAGTGACGAGCTGTATATTTTGTCCGCTTCTTTGTTCGCCATGTTCATAGTGCAGTTTACCTTAGCTTAATACTCCCATTGTTTAAGTTGCAAGGCCTAAGAGGAAAGAAGTATGCCTGGGTCATATCGTTCACCCACCGCGTGATAGTTTACATTCCCTACTGGTCTGTTTATAACCATGGGGTTGTGTGGTAACTCCTTGGTTTAACTAAGTGGTCTGGATTTCCATGTATATGGGCTAAGAAATCAAAATCATTTCACTAGGCAACTGTGTATCGAGCACATAATTATGCAGCTTCAATTTCAAGACAAGATGAATGTCATAGTTCATTATGTCATAATAATGTTATTGTTCGCTTCATGTGAGGAGCATCTGCCATAAATGAATAATTGATGTGTCATTACTACCATTCTCAAAATATACAGATGATCTTGATATCTTTATAAAGTTGCCTTTCTTGCACTCTTATTTCTCTCCCCTCCCTTATTTCTGTATCAGTATTGTACCTTTATTCCATACACCATTTTATTTCCTGCTATATTTCTTGTCATTTCCCTTTGCATGGCTCAATAGGTATTATCCATATTTCTATATGTTTTCTTTTTTTCCTTTTTCTTTTCTTTTTTTTTTTGGGGGGGGGGGGGTGGGACCCGACTCTCTTTGATTTTTTTTATTTTATGGAAACGGCATGATGTCTCGTATATGTGGTATATAGAGAGAGTGAGAGAGAGAAGGGGAGGGGCAGGAGAGAGAAAAAACGAGCTAACATTTAGATTTGCTTTTTAAAAAATATCTGCATTGGTAATAAAAAATTGTAGCATATTTGCAAATTTCACTACAAAAGTTTAATATTGTAAATATGCCAGTGTAATGTTTTTTGTGAAATTTGTTACATGTACATATATCTCACTCTGTCGTTTCAGATCCAGCAAATAGACGAGAAAAACAACAACGGTACGAGGAAACAGCATAAGCAGTAACGTAACAACTAAAAAAAGAAATTAACGTATATTCTAGATGGACAAAATGAAGAAGACTTCTGGCACGTGTTAAGATTATATCATGATTATATCATGATTATATCCAAACTGGATGAAGCTGTTAAGGTGGCACCATAAGTAGTACCTGCAGGAAAATGTTTGCAGTACTCGGAACTGAAGAAATGTTTACTATGAATACTATGAAGGCCGGGAAAACTCCTTTCAACATGCCCTGGTCGTGTATGCATCTCAACTATGGTGGAATGCACAATCAACTGATGAACAAAAACCGCAGCTTCATTAGATGTTGACCAGTAATTTGGATAATTATGAGGAAGTGCCAGATGGAAACAATTATTGTTTAACCTTATCGTTTGGATAGCATGATGTGATTGTAATAACAAATACTGCATATTAATCATCTTTAATGTATGCATGGTGAAGGAGGCCTAGAGATTACAACTGGAGGAGAAAGTCTATTGTATATCAATTCATTCTACTTCTGACCGCCGTTCTGTTATTTGATGAATTCGCCAACTGGGCCTTTGGGTATTAAAATATTACTTACTCAGGTCTTTGTGATAAGATACATGCATTTCTGAAAAAACATTCTAAACTCATGGGGCTTGACACTGAACTCCACTAGCCTGCACGTTATGAAGGAACTAATAGCGAAAAATGGATAGTGTGAAATTGTTTCGGGGTATCGCCTTAACCATGACACATGTAGTGGCAAGCTATAATCCGGAGTCGACCCTTCCGAACAGATGCATATTTTTTTCAATAGTGAGAAGGAGCCGTGATATAAACTACCTAACCTACAATATTCCATTATTTATTATTTTCACAATGTGTTTTTTCTTTTAAGTTTGTTTTAAGTGTGTTGCCAAGGCTGTTCTTTAAAAATTGTACTTACAGTATCTAAACACACTTCCAATACCATGTGATGTGTCACAAAATTAATTGTATGAGAAATGATTCCATCAAAATCCCATTATCATTTTTAATGGTAGACTCCTAAGCTTATTTCACTTCAATAATATATGTCGTTGCATATCCCCAAGCTTAAAATGAAAAATCTCCAGTTCTTTTTGTAAGATGAACATTATGGTGGTTAATTGATTGATAATTTATTTAACCTGACAGCTAAGAAGCAAGTTAGCGTATGTTTGTAAGCAAGCAACCGGGGGAAAGAAATCTTTTGGTCCAATTCGAGGGACTTGGAATAATTCCTTACCAACTACACAGTATTAATTTCTAATATTAAAAAGGTTTACTTTGAAATATGATTACTTACTATTTAATGGGTAAAACTATGTAGAAATAAGTGAATACATGATTGCATGAATGGGATTTATGGGGTACTTCATGGAAATCTAATTACTGCTATGGAGTAAATTTCATGGGCATGTA
The DNA here is from genome assembly GCA_025617745.1 of Heliocidaris erythrogramma. NCBI lineage: Eukaryota > Metazoa > Echinodermata > Echinoidea > Camarodonta > Echinometridae > Heliocidaris > Heliocidaris erythrogramma. Next base: position 52,113,570 of record CM046863.1, on the reverse strand, counting down.
CGAATAAGTGAAAATATATATGCAGATCAATATAAAGTACATGTATGTCGTTGCCTATTCCCAACTTAAAAGTAAAATTCTTATTTGATGAAAATATCATTTATAGATGCATATTTATAATAAAAAATGTTTATATACTTTGATAATCTAATTACTACTCTGGAGTAAATTTATTGGGTATGTAGCAATAAGTGAATACATGTCAGCGTGAATGAGTTTGGTGGGGGTACTTCATATATAGGCATGCTCAGAAATTTGTTGACCGCGCAAACAGGTCTGTTTTCAAGACAAAATTCCACAGGCAATACTCATTATTTGTGACATACATGTATGTACACAGGTTGCATGGCAGGTCACCGGCAACTTATATTTCAAGTACCCCCCATTTTTCCTTTTAATGTTGTTGTTTTTTGTACTGGCATAGCTGTGGTGAGAGGCTGATGATGATTGTATGATCAAGTAGTCTGTGTCCCATGACTTTCCTTAAAACCGATTTAGGAGTTGTCCCCTTGTATCGAATGAATAGACCAAAATAGGCATATTGTAAATCTTAGTTGCTACATTATTTCGGGCCCATGAGGGGGCCCATGGGGGAACACAATATATGGGATCAATCATACTGTTCCCATATATTACCCAGATGGACCCCAGATTAAACCCATATGGGCCATCTGGTATGGCCCATATGGGTCCCCAATGCGCCTTGTGTGCAAAATACTATGGGGTCCCATATGGGCATTCCAGGGTAGGACCCATATGGGATAGCCTAGTATTTGCCAACATATTGCCCACATTTATACCCAGATTGGCCCCAGGCTGAACCCATATTAGCCATATGGACGGCCTTTATGGCCTTGGGTGCAAATTCTTTTGGGGCCCATATGGGCATTCCCATGTGGGACCCATATGGGAACCCACAGATAATACCCATATGGGATAGCCCATATTTTACCCACATATTTCCCACATTTATACCCAGATGGGCCCCAGGCCGAACCCATATTGGCCATCTGGGATGGCCCATATGGGACCCACATGGGCCTTGGGTGCAAAATCTTATGGGGCCCGTATGGGCATTCCCATGTGGGACCCATATGGGAACCCACAGATAATACCCATATGGGATAGCCCATATTTTACCCACATATTTCCCACATTTATACCCAGATGGGCCCCAGGCCGAACCCATATTGGCCATCTGGGATGGCCCATATGGGACCCACATGGGCCTTGGGTGCAAAATCCTATGGGGCCCGTATGGGCATTCCCATGTGGGACCCATATGGGAACCCACAGATAATACCCATATGGGATAGCCCATATTTTACCCACATATTGCCCACATTTATACCAAGATGGGCCCCAGGCCGAACCCATATTGGCGATCTGGGATGGTCCATGTGGGACCCACATGGGTCTTGGGTGCAAAATCTTATGGGGCCCATATGGGCATTCCCATGTGGGACCCATATGCAAACCCATATGGGGCCTACATGATCCCCATATGGGCTTGCTACCTGGGACTTGTTTATTATCTGTTTAGTGTCGGTTTATGTCTGTCACGTATTTATTTTGGTGATATTTGAGCTTATATTCATACCTCACTTTTCACCTCTTTCGTATAGTAGCCCAGGGCATTCGCTTTGGCGTTTTGCCGGGCGCTCAGGCCTGTAACGTTTCGTTGGTGTTTCGTGTGTGTGGCTGTTGTGTGCATATACCCTTACGAGAGTGTTCTTTTGTTCGTAGTGCGTGAATGGAATTTCCCACACATTGCGCGGGAAAATTCCATTCCGTTTCACTCTCGCTTTGTACGCCCTTTTCTTTATAATTGTTTATTGTTCACTCTTTTATATCTCCTTACAGGTGATAACGAGTTCTTCGGAGGAAGAGCAATCGAGGTCTTGGTTACCTCCAGGCTCTTCCAATTCTTCTTCCCTCCCGTCCACTACTCTCACTTATAAGGGCGTCAGCCCAGTGAGTGTGTTGGAGACCTCTGTGTTTCGCTCGTCTACCAGCGAGTCAAACACGATGGTTAGGGGAGGTAAGGGCGTCAGTCTGTCTGCTCGCTCTGGTATTTTTGTACCGGGAGCGTCGAGCAAGACAGGCTGTATAGGTAAGTTAGGTGTTCATAAGTCTTCGGACCGAACACCCGTCATTAGCAATTCTAGCTCCCTCCAACTCACGACCACCGCGTCTGCAGTTGGGGGGGGGGGGGCGGTAGCTAGTATTACCGGGTCCTCTCGACCCCCGACCACCGTCGGGAGCCTGGAGGGGGCATTAACTGGTAAGACCGCTAAGCGGTCAGCTAATGATGTTACTGGGTCTTGCCGACCCCCGACCACCGTCGGGGTGCCTAGCGAGATTTCACCCAGTGTTACTGGCTTCCCCCGACATCCGACCACCGTCGGTGTGTCTGGGGGAATTACAGCCGGTAACGTAAATCCGCATCCCGCTAAGAAGACCTCCTCCTCGAGCAGGTTCTCGCAGCGGAAGACTGCTGGTTCCCGCCAGCCACTGACCAACGTCAGTGCTCCGGGTGCTATTTCCAGCAGTGCTGCAATGCAGCAGCCCGTCCACTCCCCGGCAGTCAATGCGAATCGGGGCTCTGGTCGGGGGAGCACAGTCCCTAGAGTTGCGGCCGAATTACTTCTCCCCACTGGGGAGCCCGGCCCGGACAATTTCGGTAGTGAGGCTTTTATACTGCAGCCTAACACTTCCCGTGCTTCTAAACGGCCTTCTATTACGGTGGCTCACACCCCCGCTAAGAAGCCTAAAGCCAAGAAGGGTAAATCCAAGGATAAACCCAAGTCGGGTAAGAAGGCTCAGCCCTCTCTTCCCCCGACTCTCAATCTGAGCTGCTCAGATTAATGAGACTCTTTGCTGAGCAGCATGGTTGGGATACTAATCCCCCGACGCTGCCGGCTACTGAGACGGGTTCTCCCCAGTCAGTTGTCACTGTGATGGAGGATGTTCCCGAGTGGGACCCCGGTGTTTTCCCGGTCTCCGATATTCATGAGAACCTGGGGCAATTTTGTCCTAATGCGGTTTCTCGACCTACTCCTCCCGTGCTTGCGGCTCTCGGAGCCCCGCCGGGGGAGGAGTCTGTCACTGGTCCGTGGGCATATCCACCCCCATGGGATTTTCCCCACCGGACTACTTCTCCCGAAATTGATTCTGTCTCGCAGGTTTCTACCCCGTCTCTTTCAGAATCTCAGGCCGGCTACGACCCCCAGCCTTGTCAGGCTATGGCGGCAGATGCCAAGGCCCTGTTAGAGAAGTATATGCCAGAAATTTTCCCCCAAGTCCAGTCGGACAGTGATCAGCCATCGCTGTTATTCAGACAGCATGGCCCGTCTCCTGGTATTCCTCTTACAGAGGACTTCAAACAGGAGTATGGGGATAGGGAGGCACTCGCCGATGCGGGTCGGGCTACCCGACGCCCCCGACGCCCCTTTGGTAGTGCCTTCTCTTTCTATCGGGATGATACCCAGGGCTTCTTTTCAGCCAAGGGTTTATCCCAGGAAATTATGGGTATGGGACAACGTTTGAATATCAATTTCAAGTCTCAGTCCTATAGATCCGCCGAGAAGCCCCTAGTGAACTTTGAAACCAAAGTCAGGTCGGGCTTAAGGCTTTCGGCGTACCTGGGTTCACTGTTACGCCTTCGGGCCGGATCAGTTGAACTGAATGTGACCGAGGGGGACTCCAATTTGTTGGATGAACTCCTGCTTTTGTTAGCTGGACTTCAGTGGTCTCAGCTCTCATCAGCGGCGATTGACATTACGCATCAACGCCGCAAGCTGGCGCTCTCCACACTGGGAGTGCTAGTGAAAGACATCCCGCCTCTCTTGCGGGGTATCCCTTCCTCTCATCCCAAACTCTTTGGGGGCCAGTTTAACGAGGTCTTCCTCAAAGAGATAGAGGGTCGCAAACAGGCAAAAGAGATGGCCAGACAATTCTTGCCCACTCAGCCTGCTCGGTCCTTTCCGAAGTCTAAGTCGGTCTCGACAGGCGCTAACCGCTCAAATCGTCGAGTGACTGTGACTATCCCTCGGGTTGAGAACCCTACCCTGAGCAACCGTGGTAGAGGCTCGGCGAGAGGAAGAGGGGGGGGGGGGGGGCGTAAGACCGCCGCCAAGGGCACGGTCAGGCCCAAGTCGGCCTTTTGATACCTTACCCCGAGTGCTTGTGGACAGTGTAGGCGGGCGGCTCCAGAGATTCCTCCCAGTTTGGGAGGCAATCTCCGGCGACGCCTTCGTACTATCCGTCGTGCGCGACGGCTTTTACATAGATCTGATAAAGCCGATTCCAAACGGCGCCATCAGAATCCGCCCGCCTCCAATGTCGGCCCTTTTCCAGCAGCACATCTCCTCAGAGATCGCCACGCTGCTGGGAAAGGGCGCTGTAGAAAGGGTGAGAGATCATCCTCATCTCTGTCTCTCCCCAATTTTTGTCATTCCCAAGCGCTCGGGAAGTTTACGTATGATTCTAAACATGAAAAGAATCAACAGGTTTATACCTCCAGTGCATTTTCGCATGGAGACCTTGGCATCTATTCTGCCCTTGATCAAGCGGGACGACCTTGCGATCTCCCTCGATCTCAAAGACGCGTACTTTCACATTCCCATTCACTCTCTGTCGAGAAATTTGCTGGGATTCGCGTTCCAGGGCGAAACGTTTCGATTTCGTGCCCTGCCCTTTGGGCTGAGGCCGGCCCCTCGAGTCTTTACTCGAATAGTGTCGGCCCTGGCCACGTTTCTACGGATTATTTGTCTATCTAGACGATTGGCTCCTAGTTGCAAACTCAGAGTCCCTCCTGTTGGATCAGTTATGCCTTTTACTGCGACTAACGCAAGACTTAGGCTTTCTGATAAACTGGGGAAAATCGGAATTATCTCCCACACGTACCCCGGTGTACTTGGGTGCGGAGATAGATATCCCGAATCAGCTTGCCCGCCCCAGTCGGGACAGAATTCGGACTATCACCATGACCGCACGGTCATTGCGAGTAGCCCGCAGGGTCAGAGCCAGACAATGGCTTCAATTCCTGGGCTATCTGGCCAGTCTAGTCGACGTCTTACCAGACTGCAGGCTGTTAATGAGGCCCTTTCAGAGGCACCTCCTCAAGTTTTACAGACCGGGCAAAGATTCTCTTTTGGGGTGGATTCCACTCCCAAGAGATATCAAGCTCCTTCTCGCCCCCTGGTCGAACAGTTCGTTTCTTGCCCAAGGCAAGCCTCTCTGTACACCTCTTCCGTCAGTTTCTCTGACGACAGACGCCTCCTTTCTCGGTTGGGGCGGTCATTGCCGGGGCGAGATGATTTCAGGGGACTGGTCTCACTTGAGAGTTATGCCCCATATCAATGTTTTGGAAATGATGGCGGTCAGCCTGTCTCTTCATCATTTCAGGCCCGGTCTTGTTGGTCGCACTGTACTCGTTCTTACGGACAATGTCACAGTAGCTGCCTATATCAATCGCCAAGGCGGCACTCGGGCTTCCTCTCTGAACACCTTAGCTGCCCAGTTGTGGAGGTGGTGCCGGTCTATGAACATTATTCCGGTAGCCTCCTACATTCCCGGTCAGGAAAATCTGATCGCGGATTTTCTGTCGCGGGGCAAATGCCTCCCGTCAGAGTGGACTCTTCATCCGGAGGTGTTTGCTCTTCTCCAAGAGGTGTGGGGTCCTCTGGAGATCGATCTGTTCGCCTCCACCCTCAATCACCGACTCCCGAGGTATTGCTCGCGGGTTCGGGATCAGGAGGTGTGGGCGATGGATGCCTTTTCCCTCCATTGGGGAGCTATCCGGGGGTACGCTTTTCCCCCCATTCCTCTGATCCCTCAGGTCTTGAGGAAGGTCAAGGAGGACAGGGCTTGGCTCTTGTTGATAGCTCCACATTGGCCAGCGAGACATTGGTTTCCAGACCTGCTGAGTCTCCTGGCCGGCCAGCCGTTTCCCCTTCCTCTCAGGGAGGATTTGATAATTCAACCCCTCTCGGGGATTGTTCATCAACGCCCAGCGGTCCTCCACTTGACTGCCTGGCCGTTGTTGGGGAAGACGCCAGAAATTCGGGGCTCTCCGAAAGGGCCTCCCAGTTTGTAATGAGAAGTCGTAGAGACTCCACTAGAGATCTCTACAACTCTCGTCTAGGGGCCTTCTTTTCTTGGTGCGAGAATCAGGGTGTCTCGCCACGTGAAGCCCCTATCGGTGTTATTGCCGATTTTTTTATCTCCCTTTTCGATAAGGGTAGATCGATTTCAACCATACGTGGCTATCGTTCGGCTATTGCCGCCGTCCACGTTGGTTTTGCAGATGGTTCGGGAGTCTCCAACTCCCCTCTTTTGGCTAGGTTGACTCGCTCCTTCTTCTTGCAGCGTCCATCAACTCGTAGCCTGACTCCTTCTTGGAGTCTACCGAAGGTCCTTGACGTGCTTGCGAAGCCACCTTTTGAACCTTTGGGTAAAGCGTCCTTTCACCATTTAACGGTCAAGACGCTATTTTTAGTCGCTATTGCTTCGGCACAGAGGAGGAGTACTCTTCATGCTCTGTGTATAACACCGGGTCACATCCGTTGGGAAAACCATGGTGTGCGACTTATACCCAAGCCCTCCTTTATTGCCAAAAATCAGACTGCTTCCTCTGGACCAGTTGAGATTTTTCTTAGACCGCTGTCGGACCATTCCTCAGTGCAGGAGGATAAGGTCTGGTGTCCGGTGAGGGCCTTGAAATGGTATTTAGATAGGACTAAGACTCTTCGTAAGAGTGATCAGCTTTTTGTCATCACTCGAGAGCCCTTTTCCGCCGCTTCCAGAGAATCCATTTCTAGATGGATAGTCGAAGCGATCCAGGCAGCTGGGCCGGAGGCCCTATTGACTGATGGGAAGCCCCGTGCTCACGATACCAGGGGCATCAGTGCCTCTTGGGCTCTTTTCCAAGGGGTGCCCCTAGTGGACATTATGAGGGCAGCCTACTGGCGTTCCTCCACGTCCTTCACATCTTTTTATTTAAAAGATGTTCTGTCTGAAGAGTCTTTTTCTAACAAGACGTTGCAAGCTGCAACGTCATCCTTGGGTTCCTGTTGACCTTCCTCTTGGGACATGCCCCCCATTTGAATCTGTGCTGGTCTAGCAAATAGGTAGGTACATTGATTTATTGTAGTAAATCAGTAAAATCAGAATTGATTTTATTATTTGCTAGATAAATCTATGTACCTACCTATGTCCCACCCTCCTACCCCACTCCTTGCCTAGCAACATGTCAAAGTTTGTCTGAGGCTGCTCGTAAAGAGGAGGATTGTGTGCGCGCGTCATGCGTACGTGCACAGAGGAAGGCGTGATCCTAGGGGGGTATATGCACTGTCGTGACTTTAATTACTCGAATGGCTTGCGTAGTCGGAAGACTAGCAAATAGGTAGGTACATAGATTTATCTAGCAAATAATAAAATCAATTCTGATTTTACTGTTAACATATCATTTTCTATCTAATAATCCTACCTCTATCCCATGATCCTTGAATTACAATCTTATTTCAATAGTTCATCTAAAATCCTGTTTGAACTACATCCCCTACCATTATGGTTCTGATAACATTCTACCTATATTACCACCCTACCTCTACTGTCATCCTACCTCTAATATTCTCTCCAACCTCTTCTACCATAATACCTCAACCGCCACCCTACATCTTCGACCATCCTACATCCACTACCATCCTACCTCTACTACCATCCTACCTCTACTATTCTCTCCTCCCTCTACTATTCTCTCCTCCCTCTACTATTCTCTCCTCCAATCCTTCCTCTACTACCATCCTACATCCACTACCATCCTACCGCTACTACCACCCTACCTCTACTGCCATCCTATCTCTATTGCCGTCCTGCCTCTACTACCATCCTACCTGTACTACCATCCTACATCCACTACCATCCTACCTCTACTACCATCCTACCTCTACTGCCATCCTGCCTCTACTGCCGTCCTGCCTCTACTGCCGTCCTGCCTCTACTGCCGTCCTGCCTCTACTACCGTCCTGCCTATACTACCGTCCTGCTTATATTACCGTCCTACCTATACTACCGTCCTGCCTCTACTTCCATCCTGCCTGTACTTCCATCCTGCCTCTTCTATTCTCTCTTTCTACCATCCTACCTCTACTACCATCCGCCCTCAACCATCCTGCCTCTGCTACCATCCTACCTGTACTACCATGCAACATAGCTTTACTACCATCATAGCTCTAATACCATGCTCTCCAACCATCCTACCACTCCTATCATCCTACATATTTGACCATTCTATCCTGCCTCTACTACCATCCTGCCTCTATTCTCTCCTCCCATCCTACCTCTACTGCCATCCTACTTCTACTGCCATCCTACCTCTACTAACATCCGCCCTTCACTGCAACCCTTCCATCTACTACCATCCTACCTCTACTACCATCCTACCTCTACTACCATCCTACTTCTACTACCACCCGCCCTCAACCATCCTGCATCTACTACCATCCTACTTCTGACATCCTACTTCTACTGCCATCCTACCTCTGCTACCATCCTACCTCTACTACCCTCTCCTCCCATCCTACCTCTACTGCCATGTGAAATCTACTACAATCCTACATTTACTACAATCCTACATTTACTACAATCCTACATTTACTACCATCCTACTTCTGCCATCCTACCTCTACTACCATCCTACCTCTACTACCTCAACTACCTCTACTACCATCTGCCCTCCACTGCCACCCATCCATCTACTACCATCCTACCTCTACTACCATCCTACCTCTACTACCATCCTACCTCTACTACCATCCTACCTCTACTACCATCCTATTTCTACTACCACCCGCCCGCAACCATCCTGCATTTACTACCATCCTGCCTCTACTACCATCCTGCCTCTACTATACATCCTGCCTCTACTTCCATCCTGCCTCTACTACCATCCTGCCTCTACTACCATCCTGCCTCTACTCAACCTTTATTCAATCCTACATTTACTACCATCCTACTTCTGCCGTCCTACTTCTGCCATCCTACTTCTACTGCCATTATACATCTACTGCGATCCTACTTCTCCTATATACCATCCTACCTCTGCCTCTACTACCATTCTGCCTCTATTACCATTCTGCCTCTACTACCATCCTGCCTCTACTACCATCCTGCCTCTACTCAACCTTTATTCAATCCTACATTACTACCATCCTACTTCTGCCATCCTACCTCTACTACCATCTGCCCTCCACCCATCCATCTACTACCTTTACTACCACCCTACTTCTACTGCCATTATACATCTACTGCCATCCTACTTCCACTACCATCCTACCTCTACTACCATCCTGCCTCTACTACCATCCTACTTCTACTACCATCCTACCTCTACTACCATCCTAAATCCACTCCTGTTTCAAATGCCATCCTACCTCTACTACCATTCTACCATCCTGCCTCTGCTACAATCTTGCCTATTCTACCATCTTACCTCTACCATCCTGCCTCTACTACCATTCTGCCTCTACTACCATTCTGCCGCTACTACCATCCTGCCGCTACTACCTTACTGCCGCTACTACCTTACTGCCGCTACTACCATCCTGCCCTTGCTACCATCCTGCCCTTGCTACCATCCTGCCCTTGCTACCATCCTGCCTCTGCTACCATCCTGCCTCTGCTACCATCCTGCCTCTGCTACCATCCTGCCTCTGCTACCATCCTGCCTCTGCTACCATCCTACCTCTGCTATCCCCTACTTTCTACTACTAACACCTATTTCCTCATACCTTCCTACATGTACTACCATGCATCATAGCTCTACTACCATCATAGCTCTACTACCATGCTCTCCAACCATCCTACCACTCCTATCATCCTACATATTTGACCATTCTATCCTGCCTCTACTACCATCCTACCTTTACTATTCTCTCCTCCAATCCTACCTCAATCCTACCTTTACTGCCATCATACCTCTACTGCCATCATGCCTCTACTGCCATCATGCCTCTACTGCCATCATGCCTCTACTGCCATTATTCCTCTACTGCCATCCTACCTCTACTGCCATCCTACCTCTACTGCCATCATACCTCTACTGCCATCATACCTCTACTGTCATCTTGCCTCTACTACCATCCTGCTTCTACTACCATCCTACCTCTACTACCATCCTAAATCCACTCTTACTTCTACTGCCATCCTACCTCTACTACCATTCTACCATCCTGCCTCTGCTACAATCTTGCCTATTCTACCATCTTACCTCTACCATTCTGCCGCTACTACCATCCTGCCGCTACTACCATCCTGCCCTTGCTACCATCCTGCCCTTGCTACCATCCTGCCCTTGCTACCATCCTGCCCTTGCTACCAATCTGCCCTTGCTACCTCCTCCCATCCTACCTCTACTGCCATGTGAAATCTACTACAATCCTACATTTACTACAATCCTACATTTACTACAATCCTACATTTACTACAATCCTACATTTACTACCATCCTACTTCTGCCATCCTACCTCTACTACCATCCTACCTCTACTACCTCAACTACCTCTACTACCATCTGCCCTCCACTGCCACCCATCCATCTACTACCATCCTACCTCTGCTACCATCCTACCTCTACTACCATCCTACCTCTACTACCATCCTATTTCTACTACCACCCGCCCTCAACCATCCTGCATTTACTACAATCCTACATTTAATGCCATCCTACTTCTACTTCCACCCGCCCTCAACCATCCTGCCTCTACTACCATCCTGCCTCTACTACCATCTTCTACCTCTACTACCATCCTACATTTACTACCATCCTACTTCTACTGCCATTATACAACTGCCATCCTACCTCCACTACCATCCTGCCTCTACTACCATCCTGCTTCTACTACCATCCTACCTCTACTACCATCCTAAATCCACTCCTGCTTCTACTGCCATCCTACCTCTACTACCATTCTACCATCCTGCCTCTGCTACAATCTTGCCTATTCTACCATCTTACCTCTTCCATCCTGCCTCTACTACCATTCTGCCGCTATTACCATCCTGCCGCTACTACCTTCCTGCCTCTACTACCTTCCTGCCTCTACTACCATCCTGCCCTTGCTACCATCCTGCCCTTGCTACCAATCTGCCCTTGCTACATCCTGCCGCTGCTACCATCCTACCTCTGCTACCATCCTACCTCTACTACCCTCTCCTCCCTCTCCTCCCATCCTACCTCTTCTGCCATGTGAAATCTACATCTACTACAATCCTACATCTACTACAATCCTACATTTACTACAATCCTACATTTACTACAATCCTACATTTACTACCATCCTACTTCTGCCATCCTACCTCTACTACCATCCTACCTCTACTACCTCAACTACCTCTACTACCTCTACTACCATCTGCCCTCCACTGCCACCCATCCATCTACTACCATCCTACCTCTACTACCATCCTACCTCTACTACCATCCTACCTCTACTACCATCCTATTTCTACTACCACCCGCCCTCAACCATCCTGCATTTACTACCATCCTACTTCTACTGCCATTCTGCCTCTACTACCATCCTGCCTCTACTACCATCCTGCCACTACTATTCTCTCCTCCCATCCTACCTTTACTGTCATCCTAAATCTACTACAATCCTACATTTAATACCATCCTACTTCTACTTCCACCCGCCCTCAACCATCCTGCCTCTACTCAACCTTTATTCAATCCTACATTTACTACCATCCTACTTCTGCCATCCTACCTCTACTACCATCTTCTACCTCTACTACCATCCTACATTTACTACCATCCTACTTCTACTGCAATTATACAACTGCCATCCTACCTCCACTACCATCCTGCCTCTACTACCATCCTGCTTCTACTACCATCCTACCTCTACTACCATCCTAAATCCACTCCTGCTTCTACTGCCATCCTACCTCTACTACCATTCTTCCATCCTGCCTCTACTACCTTCCTGCCTCTACTACCATCCTGCCCTTGCTACCATCATGCCCTTGCTACCATCATGCCCCTGCTACCATCCTGCCTCTACTGCCATCCTACCTTTACTATTCTCTCCTCCAATCCTACCTCAATCCTACCTCTACTGCCATCATGCCTCTACTGCCATCCTGCCTCTACTGCCATCCTGGTTCTACTACCATCCTACCTCTACTACCATCCTAAATCCACTCCTGCTTCTACTGCCATCCTACCTCTACTACCATTCTACCATCCTGCCTCTGCTACAATCTTGCCTATTCTACCATCTTACTACTACCATTCTGCCGCTACTACCATCCTGCCTCTGCTACAATCTTGCCTATTCTACCATCTTACCTATTCTACCATCTTACCTCTACCATCCTGCCTCTACTACCATCCTGCCTCTACTACCATCCTGCCTCTACTACCATCCTGCCTCTACTACCATTCTGCCGCTACTACCATCCTGCCGCTACTACCATCCTGCCGCTACTACCATCCTGCCGCTACTACCTTCCTGCCTCTACTACCATCCTGCCCTTGCTACCATCCTGCCCTTGCTACCATCCTGCCTCTGCTACCATCCTGCCTCTGCTACCATCGTGCCTTTACTATTCTCTCCTCCAATCCTACCTCAATCCTACCTTTACTGCCCCTGCTACCATCCTGCCTCTACTGCCATCCTACCTTTACTATTCTCTCCTCCAATCCTACCTCAATCCTACCTCTACTACCATCCTGCCTCTACTACCATCCTGCCTCTACTACCATTCTGCCGCTACTACCATCCTGCCGCTACTACCATCCTGCCGCTACTACCATCCTGCCGCTACTACCTTCCTGCCTCTACTACCATCCTGCCCTTGCTACCATCCTGCCTCTACTACCATCCTGCCCTTGCTACCATCCTGCCCTTGCTACCATCCTGCCTCTGCTACCATCCTGCCTCTGCTACCATCCTGCCTCTACTACCATTCTGCCGCTACTACCATCCTGCCGCTACTACCATCCTGCCGCTACTACCATCCTGCCGCTACTACCATCCTGCCTCTACCATCCTGCCCTTGCTACCATCCTGCCCTTGCTACCATCCTGCCTCTGCTACCATCCTGCCTCTGCTACCATCCTGCCTCTGCTACCATCCTACCTCTGCTATCACCTACTTTCTACTACTAACACCTATTTCCTCATACCTTCCTACATGTACTACCATGCATCATAGCTCTACTACCATCATAGCTCTACTACCATGCTCTCCAACCATCCTACCACTCCTATCATCCTACATATTTGACCATTCTATCCTGCCTCTACTACCATCCTACCTTTACTATTCTCTCCTCCAATCCTACCTCAATCCTACCTTTACTGCCATCATACCTGTACTGCCATCATGCCTCTACTGCCATCATGCCTCTACTGCCATTATTCCTCTACTGCCATCCTACCTCTACTGCCATCCTACCTCTACTGCCATCATACCTCTACTGCCATCATACCTCTACTGCCATCCTGCCTCTACTACCATCCTGCTTCTACTACCATCCTACCTCTACTGCCATCCTGCCTCTACTACCATCCTGCTTCTACTACCATCCTACCTCTACTACCATCCTAAATCCACTCTTACTTCTACTGCCATCCTACCTCTACTACCATTCTACCATCCTGCCTCTGCTACAATCTTGCCTATTCTACCATCTTACCTCTACCATTCTGCCGCTACTACCATCCTGCCGCTACTACCATCCTGCCCTTGCTACCATCCTGCCCTTGCTACCATCCTGCCCTTGCTACCATCCTGCCCTTGCTACCATCCTGCCGCTGCTACTATCCTGCCTGTGCTACTATCCTGCCTGTGCTACCATCCTACTTCTGCTACAATCCTACCTCTGCTACCATCCTACCTCTACTACCCTCTCCTCCCATCCTACCTCTACTGCCATGTGAAATCTACTACAATCCTACATTTACTACAATCCTACATTTACTACAATCCTACATTTACTACCATCCTACTTCTGCCATCCTACCTCTACTACCATCCTACCTCTACTACCTCAACTACCTCTACTACCATCTGCCCTCCACTGCCACCCATCCATCTACTACCATCCTACCTCTACTACCATCCTACCTCTACTACCATCCTATTTCTACTTCCACCCGCCCTCAACCATCCTGCATTTACTACCATCCTACTTCTACTGCCATTCTGCCTCTACTACCATCCTGCCTCTACTACCATCCTGCCTCTACTACCATCCTGCCACTACTATTCTCTCCTCCCATCCTACCTCTACTGTCATCCTAAATCTACTACAATCCTACATTTAATGCCATCCTACTTCTACTTCCACCCGCCCTCAACCATCCTGCCTCTACTACCATCCTGTCTCTACTCAACCTTTATTCAATCCTACATTTACTACCATCCTACTTCTGCCATCCTACCTCTACTACCATCTTCTACCTCTACTACCATCCTACATTTACTACCATCCTACTTCTACTGCCATTATACAACTGCCATCCTACCTCCACTACCATCCTGCCTCTACTACCATCCTGCTTCTACTACCATCCTACCTCTACTACCATCCTAAATCCACTCCTGCTTCTACTGCCATCCTACCTCTACTACCATTCTACCATCCTGCCTCTGCTACAATCTTGCCTATTCTACCATCTTACCTCTTCCATCCTGCCTCTACTACCATTCTGCCGTTACTACCATCCTGCCGCTACTACCTTCCTGCCTCTACTACCTTCCTGCCTCTACTACCATCCTGCCCTTGCTACCATCATGCCCCTGCTACCATCCTGCCCTTGCTACCATCCTGCCCTTGCTACCATCCTGCCGCTGCTACTATCCTGCCTGTGCTACTATCCTGCCTGTGCTACCATCCTACTTCTGCTACCATCCTACCTCTGCTACCATCCTACCTCTACTACCCTCTCCTCCCATCCTACCTCTACTGCCATGTGAAATCTACTACAATCCTACATTTACTACAATCCTACATTTACTACAATCCTACATTTACTACCATCCTACTTCTGCCATCCTACCTCTACTACCATCCTACCTCTACTACCTCAACTACCTCTACTACCATCTGCCCTCCACTGCCACCCATCCATCTACTACCATCCTACCTCTACTACCATCCTACCTCTACTACCATCCTATTTCTACTTCCACCCGCCCTCAACCATCCTGCATTTACTACCATCCTACTTCTACTGCCATTCTGCCTCTACTACCATCCTGCCTCTATTACCATCCTGCCTCTACTACCATCCTGCCACTACTATTCTCTCCTCCCATCCTACCTCTACTGTCATCCTAAATCTACTACAATCCTACATTTAATGCCATCCTACTTCTACTTCCACCCGCCCTCAACCATCCTGCCTCTACTACCATCCTGTCTCTACTCAACCTTTATTCAATCCTACATTTACTACCATCCTACTTCTGCCATCCTACCTCTACTACCATCTTCTACCTCTACTACTATCCTACATTTACTACCATCCTACTTCTACTGCCATTATACAACTGCCATCCTACCTCCACTACCATCCTGCCTCTACTACCATCCTGCTTCTACTACCATCCTACCTCTACTACCATTCTACCATCCTGCCTCTGCTACAATCTTGCCTATTCTACCATCTTACCTCTTCCATCCTGCCTCTACTACCATTCTGCCACTACTACCATCCTGCCGCTACTACCTTCCTGCCTCTACTACCTTCCTGCCTCTACTACCATCCTGCCCTTGCTACCATCATGCCCCTGCTACCATCCTGCCTCTACTGCCATCCTACCTTTACTATTCTCTCCTCCAATCCTACCTCAATCCTACCTCTACTGCCATCATGCCTCTACTGCCATCCTGCCTCTACTGCCATCCTGGTTCTACTACCATCCTACCTCTACTAACATCCTAAATCCACTCCTGCTTCTACTGCCATCCTACCTCTACTACCATTCTACCATCCTGCCTCTGCTACAATCTTGCCTATTCTACCATCTTACCTCTTCCATCCTGCCTCTACTACCATTCTGCCGCTACTACCATCCTGCCGCTACTACCTTCCTGCCTCTACTACCTTCCTGCCTCTACTACCATCCTGCCCTTGCTACCATCATGCCCCTGCTACCATCCTGCCTATTCTACCATCTTACTACTAGATTAGCTACGACAACACTTCACTTTGATTCCAAAGACTTTCCCGTGAAATTATTGCTTGCTGCAACTACTAGCATTTAGCTTTTAGATTAAGATACTGTACCACCAAAAAAAATGCAAGCCCACTTCTCAGCATTTATTTATTTATTTATTTATTGTTTAGTTTTTAGCTCTTCACTCATGGGAGTAGGCCTATTTGCCAATGATGATATTCATCATGATGCAGGGACCGCGGAACCGGGGTATGGTACATGGTTACTCACCGTAATGTTCTTCTTTCCAAAGCAGGGCCTACAATGTTAAAAAGGTCTTCAAACACTGCTTTGGAAAACCTATACTTGAATGAATGAATGAATTGAATGAATGAATGAATTGAATGAATGAATAAATGAATGAATGAACGAATATGATATTGGCGCTATATAAATACCCTGATTGGATTGATTGGATTGGATTGGATGAATGAATTTATTTTATAATACTGCAGAAATCTGCCATGAACATTACAATTGGTGAGCATACATCGTTCAAAATTTCGAATACAGATATCATTCCAAAAAGCAGTATCATGGGAGAACCTAAGGAAAAGCACAGCTTGCTTAAACTAGGTTCCCCAA
Organism: Heliocidaris erythrogramma; assembly: GCA_025617745.1. Classification (NCBI taxonomy): domain Eukaryota; kingdom Metazoa; phylum Echinodermata; class Echinoidea; order Camarodonta; family Echinometridae; genus Heliocidaris; species Heliocidaris erythrogramma. The sequence goes on along the minus strand of CM046863.1, from coordinate 52,096,747 downwards.
TAACAGAGAGAATTAAGAAATACATGTATGTAATTATGTATACATATACATATCGTCGATGATTTGACGAAGTGGCACAAACGGGCAAAATCGCGGCTTTTGGTGGATTTGAGATTGACCCATATTTTTACGAGTTAAGCCATTGTCTATCATGTCACCAATTTTTAAGACTCAATTCTCACTAATTATGCTAATATCGCTAATTACAAAAATGACACAATCGACAAAAGGCGGATCTTTGTTTTCACGAAGTGACCACTTAATTGTGTCACTGCGCGTAACAGCAGTTGCGCGCGAATGTCTTTAGTCTAAAAATTCCACGAAGTGACTCATACTATCGTTTGTCGTGTTGTCATTCTTTGGATTTTTAATCTATTATGAATCGAGTCAGTCACAGTCAGCCCCACTCGTTGGTTTTTGTGTTATTTATGAAAATGCGGAATAAGAGTGGTATGAAACAAAAATACACACTTTATTCTTAATATTGTCGTATGGGGGGGGGGGGGGGTGGTGAGGTTGACTGGTTAGTTCCCACACAAACAAAGGACAGGATAGCCAAGATGTCCCGTAGACTTGTATGGGGTTTATTGATTGAACATGGAGTACACTGTATAAAAAAAAAACCTCTGCAACATGCAGAAAAGAGCAAAAGAGAAAAACAGTCATTAAGTACATGTTCAAATCTAATTTGCCTGTTACAATCCAAAACACATAATTGTTTCATTGTCTAGATCACAATTATGTGAACGCTAATTATTCTTTATTATAAACATCACCTTGATCAAAATGCAAAATTGACCCATACTTATCTAAATCAAATTACATAATTATACTTTTCACCCTCTATTCATATGCACTTTTAAAATTGTCAACTTGCCTGTAATGCATCTAATTAAAGGAGTAAATGATATTCTATTTCATTTGAATAAACTTTCTGTGATCATACTGATTTAATCTAATAAAAAATTATTGTTCTCCTTTTGTTTATCATCGTGAATGAGGATAAGACCACTAACCTGTTTGAATTATTTTCCACATATCCTATGTCATTAACATAGATCATTCTAAGTCTCATGCAGACTTGAAATAATTAATAAACAAGTTACACTTCATTATACCTCGTGACTCAATGACTCTAACTCAATGAGTAATATCTAACTCACAGTCCAATACTTTCTAACTCAGTGATCTAACTTATCAGTTCATGATTTCTAACTCGGACATCCTGACTTACCCAATCAATTAACGTCAGTTACAACATCTAGGTAGCCACGGCAACAGCAATTACTCTGTCACTTTACATCCTGAAATAAACATTAATGAAATAATAAATGACTGATCCATGATCACATTTCTTTAACCTAAATGAATCTACATTCATGAAGGAACTCTTCACATTTATTTATAATTCCCTAAATCATAATTTAGTGCCATAGACACAATTCTCTGATATATTCAATAATCCACAATCCTTTACACTTCTACAAGAATCATCAAGTCTGAAGAATTAGTGATTATGTACAATACCATATTGATGTTTCTTTACAGTACATTTCCTTCCAGAATTACAAGAAACTAAACCCCTGCTAATACATGAATTAAACTCCAATAATTCACTATTGTTTGAGTTAAAAATAAAGAAAATCCCTATAATCACTTTCCATAAGGCAAAATGCTTATGAGCAATCTGTAATTCACTGTCTTCTTTAAAGGGTCTGCAAATAAGACTATACCATATAACCAAACAGTATTCCCCACCATTACTTAAGTTGGACTTCTATATCCTCAATCACAAAATCATTCCAAGAGATTATCTGTTCATAATCTATCAGAATCAAAATACCCTCTATATTTCTAAGAATGATATGCATAAACTCTTTCATTGTTTCAAACTCGATGCCTACACTGTTTGCTTACCAATGAATCAATGGCATATATCTCTGCATAGTACATGTTATTGTGTGTACATGGTCTCAAATATTTGTTTGCTTCCAAATTTAAAACTCCCTATTTTCACCAAAATACAGAACCACACTTCACAATATTTTAGAACAGCAATTTTCATGAAACAAGGTAGCCATTTAAGTAAACGTACCTCAAATACCTGCAGTAAAAGAGAAACCCTACACTCGGCTGTAGCTCGAATGACCATCGTCTGGCTCATACCACATAAAGCCCGTCATTGCCTCTTCACACATACTTTCACCTTGGGTATCAGGGCGTTTACGCCCAATTGGCCCATTCACAAAAACCAACTGAACCAGTATTCCTACTCCAAAATTGTGTTATACCATTATGGGCTGCATATTATTTTATCACATTAATAGTGATGCAAAGCACTGTTTACCATCAGTCAATAATCTTCGTAATTTACATGTAGGATAAAATAATACAATAAATGAGTACTAGTCTATCCACTGCGTAAGTACACTAAGATTGACCTTCATTCGTAGTGATCAGGCGCTAATTTATACCGTGATTCTCAATTCTATTAAACACACGTCTTACGTAATATGGTATCTTTAACCAACACAGAAAAAAATATCATTGCAAAATTTTCACTATCCCACAATATTGATATAGTACTCGGCACTTATGCTTCTCGTTTCTCTTCTTTCTTTTCTTTTCATAAAGTTAATTTTCTTGTTAAATGTAATTTTGTCTAGAATAAGTTAGATGATAATTAATAAACAGTGAATTAGGCTAACGTTGCTCTAGCCTAATACAATAGTAATAGGCCTAATAGGCCTAATACTATTAGGCCTACTACAACTACGGTCTACGTCTACGTTAACGTCAAAAGTTGGATCTTAATGGTAATAATGCTAACGTTGGACGAGTAGGCCTAACGTAATAGTAAGTAGTATCATTTTCTAGAAATAGAATGATTGTTGCTTCATTCTTCTTGACTTTATTTCTAGACCGTGTGAGTTCCTTGCACCCCTCTGACAGTCTTTTGACCGACCTGAGGAGAAGTTATTCAAAGCACATAGGCAGCGGTGGACTTCATAAGCCTGCATCAGAATCTTCCAATCAAATTAGGTAAAATTCTAATGTTTTCAATTGTTCTCAAAGTAATCCGTTATTATAGGTACAAAATCAATCAACCGATAAACCACAGCTACTTTTTACATTATAAATGAACATAGGGCCTAAGCAGTGCTCTATGATTAGTGAAAAATCCCATCGAAAATTGATTAACAAATCAGTTCCCTAAAAATAAGTCTGGCTGTGTGTGAGACTCAAACCTCTAGGTGTAGAGCAATGGACAAGAATGAAAAAAAGATGAACCAGGCATTTTTAAGAAGCAAAGTCTTACATAGCTGTGATCAGAGTTCCTCAAAATTTGGACTAAAAATACTCAATTCTTTATGCTAGAGGTTCCATGATGCTACGCTATAAAAATATAAAGATATCTTTCAGAAAGGTGAAGTGAAATGATAAATTTTCATCAAGTAACTGCATCTGTTGCCTGGAATTAGAATTTTGTTGCTTCATTCATTTCTCTATTTATTCCTAGACTACGTGAGTTCCCTTGCACCCCTTTGATGACCCAAGGAGCAGTTATTCATAGGCAGCGGTGGACTTCATCATTCTTCATGAGCCTGCATCTTCCAATCCATTTAGGTAAGATTTTAATGTTTTCTTTCTTGTAGTTAATGCTTACCATTATCATTGGTACTGATCTTTATCAGTCAGTTGATTCAGTGAGCCACAGCTACTTTTTGACATGCATATAATTATGATTGTATCTAATTAATGTAGCCCTGCTGTATGATTAGTGAAAATCCCTAAAAACAAACAAATCAGTTTCTCTACATTAGAGATTAAACGGTAACAGTCTGAGTAAACAGAAATTATTTTGTTCTGTAACAGGTTCCATGTTGCAATACTATATTCGAAACAAATTATGTGCTTCTAATATTATATCTAGAAAAAAGATATTGGTCCACTTTAAAGATGTCCTTCAGAAGTGTAAATTAATATAATAAATGAATTTCATCAAGTAATTGCATTTATAATCTAGAGGTAGAATGAATGTGGCTTCCTTGCTCTTCACTATATTTTTGTCTAGACCATGTGAGTTCTTTACGCCCTCTTTGATGACCTGGCTAGCTGCTCCTTATTGGCAGCAGTGGACTTAATAGGTATGTGTTTTCAAGTCCATTTAGGTATATTTGTAAAATTTCATTACCAACACAGCAAAGGCCAACAATTGATGTGTGTTACTGCAGTATATGTTGGTCATTCTTTTGGTCCTGCCAATGTTTGAAAATTGACGTAACTCCAGTCATCAAAACCGATTACTGTTGATGTGTACAGTAGTTATGGGTGAACTTAAATTGTAATGACACTAAAAGAAAGCTATACATATATATTGCATATTATGTTGTTTCCCCAGGTCGAAAATCCCATAGAAAAACCAGTAGAAAATTTCTACTGGTTTCTACTGGTCAATTGCCTATTGGTTTATACTGTTTTTTAACTGGTCAATATCTACTGGTTTGAGTATGAAAAGTGGACCCCCTAACTAGTAGAAACCAGTATAATTATTTTTAATGGCTCCATTAGAAAACCAGTAGAAATCTCTACTGGGACCATTACAAACCAGTAGAAAACCAGTATAACTTTCTACTGGAACCAATAGAAAATAGTAGAAAAACCTACTAGGACCATTCGGAGACCAGAAGGAATCGCTTCTAAAACCATTAGGATTCCAGTAGAAATTTCTAATGGTATCATCCAGGAATTCTACTGTAAACCTACACTAGAACCATTAGGATTCTAGTAGAAATTTCTAATGGTTTCAGTCAGGATTTCTACTGGATTCCTACTTATCTCATAATGGTTCCAGTATAAAATCCTACTGGTCTGCTTTTGGTTTCAATACAATTTCCTACTGGGTTGTACTGATTTTTACTGGTTTGACTTAGTTTTTTTTAACAGCCTGCTGAAACCATTAGACTTGACTGGTTTCTCATGGTATTTAATGGTCTTCAGAATGATTAGACTTTACTGGTTTCTAGTGGTTTATACTGGTTTGACTCAGTGTTTTTAATACCCTGTTTAAACCATTAGTCTTGACTGGTTTCTAATGGTATTTACTGATCTTTAGAACCATTAGACTTTACTGCTTTCTACTGGTTTGACTTATTTTTTTTTTAACACCCTGCTTAAACCATTAGAGTTGACTGGTTTCTAATGGTCAGCTGGGTCTCAAGAGAAGCAAAGACAAAATACATGTATATTTTTTTCTCCTGGTTTTTATTCTTTCAGTATACGTGAGGAACTTCTGATATATTTTCAGTGGAGCATCATTCACCATGCCAAAGAACACAAATAAATGGTGAGAATAATAACTAACCCCAGTCATATACAAAATTACACTAGGACATATAATATTTTGTTACAGATAGTATTAAGAATGAAATTCAGAAAATTTGTTTAAAAACAAAGCAGTAAGTAAATCATCTGAAGCAAATCTGCAGGAATCACACCTTTATGAATTGAATAGTTATAACAAACACATAAATCAATTTAATGAATGTCACCAAATAATGCAGTAGAGGAAATGAGAGTAAATGTAACTGGTAACTTGTATACAACAAAATTTAACTGTTATTCCTTTCCTTTTAGTAAAATAAAGATATTGAAACACCTCTTTATTTTCCCCCTTAAAGGTTGGACCCAACAATTGACATTTATGTCAGATGGATGAATGACGGCACTGAGAACATTGTATCCAGCAGGGATCTACAATTCAACTCTCCACTGAAGAAGGGCTCAAGGGTCATTATGATGTGGGATGGTGTCTCTTGGGAAGGAACTGTTGTTGATTTCGAGGGAAACTGTTCTGATTCTTTGGATGATGATTCCGATGATGATATTCCACTGGCGTCTATTATTCAAAGAGAATTAGGTATGGATGCAAAAATACATATCAACAAGTTTATTTGACTAAGTTTAAATTACGGCTTTTCTCATTCTGAATATAGAGTCTTGGTTAATTTCCCATTCACCTTTTACCTTTGAGTTGTGACACTTTTTGTGTTTATTTCAATTTCTCATAAGTTTATTGTCATTTAAAGGTCATGTACATGTACAGTAACATCAAGTGTCACAGTATTGTGAACCCCCCCCCCCACTGTGATCTTGTGCATGCATCGTTAGGAGATAGACAACTGTCATATCATTGAGATGCAATGTATAAAAATTTGACAAGGGTTTAAAAAAAAGGAATAAAGAAAAAGAAAATTTGATAAAGATCCCATCAAGGAGATGTAAATTATTACTCGAATCAAAGTGGTCCACAGTAGTCATTGGCTGCAATGCTAACCATTAGGTTTGTAGCTGTTAAAAAACACTGCATACTTCCTATAATGGAATAATAAGAATTGAACCTTCCTTGTCAAAGGAAATGAGCGAAAAACATTTCTGATCATTTCAGTAATATCCCTTAAAGTATGTTTTATCTTTAATTTGTTCTAGTGATATCCATCAAAAGCACAATAATTCTTGTATTTCCAAACTCGCTTGAGCTAGAGATTTGTTATCTGACCATTAGAAATCTAAACCCTTATACTATGTGTCTTTTTCAATGTAAAACAAAAGAAGACATTTCTATCTCGATAACTTCCTTGTAAAGATGTGTATTCATAGTCATCTATTTTTTTTTTCAAATTTGCTTTTATTAACAGACTCTAATGCAAACACGGACGCTACAACTCAGTTACAGAAAGAGAACCAGCTACAGTGCGGCCACGAGGTTCAACCGCCCCAGTCTCCATCAACTTGTGACAGTTTTGATTGTCAGGAGGAGGTGTGGGCTGCATGTTACAGATGCGAGTGTCTTCTATGCTTCAAGCATTTTGAGTACAGTCAAAAGTGTATTTTTCATAATGCAGCTTTCCGGGATAATGGAGTAGATGTTCATATGTTTGATGATAATCAATGTGTGGGTTCAACTGTTAATGACTGTTGTAATGGGGGGGGGGGGGGGGGGGGGGGGATACTACCATCCCTAAAGTACAGGAGATCCAAATAATGAAGGTTGTCAGTGTTCCATTTGAAAAAGGCTTGTCATTTAATGAAATTTCGACTACAGCAACTGATAATTTATTAGGGCAGGTTCCAAGTGGTTGCAAAGTGGACAAAACTAACAAGAGAGCTTCAGCTGGTGATGAATCTCATAATGCTAATGCATGCCCAGTTGAATTTATGCAAGGGTGTAGTGGTCCCAGTGCTGACACATCTAGCCAGAGAGCTTTAGCTGGTGATGATTCTCATACCGCTAATGCATGCCCAGCTGAAGTTATGGAAGGGTGTAGTGGTCCCAGTGTTGACAAATCTAGCCAGAGAGCTTTAGCTGGTGATGATTCTCATACCGCTAATGCATGCCCAGCTGAATTTATGCAAGGATGCAGTGGTCCCAGTGTTGACAAAGAGAGCGCTAGATCACTTGGTGAAGATTTCTTTCAGATAGATGAATGTTTGGCTAATGCTATGGAAGTCACTAATTGCCCCAGTGATGATGTATCTAATTTGAACTCATCAGTCGGCCTTTCTACTGAAGAAATCTTTCCTGATGACAGTGATAGCTGGATGAATATGACCATAGATGAAGTTGATATTCCGATTGATGAAGGCCCTCATTCTTCTGAGAGAATGTGTTCATCATCTGTTAATGATGGTTTGGATGTCACACCTGAAATAGCTGGAAATCATGCTGCATTTCCATCGAGTGCTGCCAGAGTACCAGATGAATTTCATCCTGTGGACTTTGATGTAGATGGAGAGCCATCACATGTGTCACGACAAGCTTCCAAAAGGAAAAATGAGAATGTTAAAGAGCTGCGAAATAAAGGTGAAGCTTACATTAGTAAGAAATCAAAGAAGTTAATTGCAGCCAGAAAAGATGTCCCTTACAACTCTCAGTGCCTTGCCTGCAATTTAAGAAAACTTAGATGTTGCAACCTGACAATGGAGGAACGTGTCCGTATAAGGCAAGCCTTTTATGGGCTTGCAAACCTGCATAAGCAACGGGAGTGGATTGCTAGACATACTGAAATACCAGCAGAGAAGGGGAAGAGGTTGTCATACTTGTTACCATCAACTACTGACCCATTTCAGGTACAGCCTGTGTGTAAATCAATGTTTCTCAGCACTCTTGGTATCACGGCACGACAGGTGCGCACTGTGATTAAGAAGAGTAAGTCTTGTGGAGTTCTTGAGGGAGAAATGAGAGGTGGCAGACATGCCAGTAACAGAGAGAGAGATGAAAGCCTCAGAAAGGAAGTGGAAAATCACATAAAGCTATTTCCCACAGTAGAATCTCACTATTGCAGATCGTCTACAAGAGCATCCTACCTATCCTCTGATCTGAATGCTTCAGTCATGTTTAAGATGTATAAATCAGAGCACCCTGAAGGGGCATCATACTCCTTCTACCGTAGTGTACTGTCATCCTGCAATCTAAAGTTTCACAGACCCAAAAAAGACCTGTGCGGTCTATGTGACAGTTTTCGACGTGGAACTCAAAGGACCCAGGAGGAGCTCCGTGAAGAGTATGAGAAGCATCTACAGGAAAAGAGTAAAGTTCGTGATCTCAAGCAAGCAGCTAAAATAAAAGCAGAAAGGAATGACTTCTGTTGTGCAGTCTTTGATTTGCAACAGGTCATCTATCTGCCCAAATCAACAAGATCCGAATTATTCTACAAGCGTCGGTTGGCAAACTTTAATTTTACCATCTATGATCTTGGAACGAAGGAAGGTATATGCTTCTTATCTCATGAAGGGCAAACTCGTAGAGGAGCTTGTGAGGTGTCATCTCATCTCCATACTTTCTTGACCAGGCAGGATTCCAAAAGAATCAAGGAAGTGGAGTTATACTCCGATGGATGCATAGGACAGAATAAAAATTCTGTTGTGCCATCAATGATGATGTATTTCTTGAATGAAGAAGCAAAGTCTGTTGAGAGTATAACTCTACGATTTTTCGAGAGAAACCATGGGCAGTCAGAGGGGGATACAATGCATAGTGTGATAGAGCACAAGCTCAGACAACATACAGAGCTCTATCTACCTGCTCAACTTGCCACACTTATCAAAATGGCCAAGGATAAGCCTCCCAAGTACCAGGTGGTAACTGTGCAGTCCTCAGACATCCATGATTGGAAGAGTTACGGACAGAGAACAGGCATTTTGCGTGTCCGTACATCAGAGGATGGCTTGAAGGTAGATTGGACAAAGTTCAAGGCTATTCGTGTAACCAAGAAGGAGAAGGATGTCATCTCCTTCCAGATCTCTCACCTGGAAGAGAAATTCCACATGCTGAGAGTAACCGGGATGAGGAGATCCACAGATGAGTCCGAAAAAGTTTAACTGCAGCCTCTCTATGTGTCTGGTCCTCCACGACTGTCGCAAGGCAAATATAACGATTTGCTTCAACTTTGTTCTGGTAAAACACCTGTAATTTCTCATCCCGATTATCAGGTGTTTTATCATCAGCTTCTACACTAGATGACAAGAAACTCCTGTGCTCTGCGACTTTCGTTGTTTGATTGTTGTGTTTTGTCGTTGTTTACAGTGCACGGGTATTGTCATCTTTTTACGCAGGTCATCAGACCTGTTTAAATCCAGAGAGAAAGATGAGGGAAGATATTTGTCATGGGATCAGATTGTAACAGTGATTGTCGCATAGGAAAGTCTGAAAACTATTCAATCCTATAATCTTGGTGTTATATATATATTTTTTTAATCATTGGATTCATCTACTTGCCAGCTGGTCCTGTTTAAAAAGCATGTTCTCATCCCTGTCTTGGGATAACGCCAGTTCTTGCCTGCTTTTATCGCTGCTTGGTCTGTGCAATCTTCTGATGGATATTCTTTGTATGATAAAGTCTATTGTCGCTTCTCTGTCCACCTTCCTTAATGAGCCACTGTACTTGTTCTTTAGCATGTGTGCATTTCGATCTGAATTGTTAGCAAATTTCTATCTAACTAGTACTTGGGGGACATCTTGCCTTTAAAGTCAGCCCCATGTTTAAGTAATAGCGTGACCATACTATCTTACCACTAACAAATGAAATCATTAGAGCTGACAAACCAGGTATATTTACATTCACGAGGATTGATTCGATGTCTTTTATATCATGTACTTAGCTGTACTGTTTGATATTCTGAATTGTAGTAAATGTGAATATCATTGTCGAATCTCTTAATGTATCAATGTAAAAAAAGTCACATTCCTGCAGATTTCATTTATTCAGATAAAACGTGAAAAAGCAGAGAGAGGATAATGTTAAATGATTATATTGTTATCTTCCACTAGGTGCAGTAACAATGATGTTCTAATACTCAAGTGGATTCTCTGGATACTGTTAAGATTTATCTTGACTTATGAAACCAAAGGAATTACACAGGAAGCTATTTAACACGTAGAAACAAATATTTCACCCCCCCCCCAAAAAAAAAAAAAAAAAAAAAAACAACAAACAAACAAAGAAAGAAAGATAAATGAATAAAACCACAACTGATATAAATGTACTTATCTCTTATAATGTTAGCCTTGACTGGGGAAAATATTAACTATTAACTGCTTTTTATTGTTGTAACAAATACAAATGTCCTGATGTACTAAATGTCACTAACTCTAAGGTTGATTTTTGTTAATCCCTTTTTCATGAAAAATCACCCCACATAATCTGACCTTGAAATGTAATGTGTCTAATGAGGAATTGTATCTCCTTTTTAATTTCAAAATCAAATGAATGAAAACCCAATCCATTTAAGTGATAATTATGTTCCTTTTTCATGCAGCCCTGAAAATACTCCTGCCTGTAAAGAAGAAAAGGAAAAGTTGACCAACACTTTGATGAGAGAACCATTTGCACATGTACAATGTACTAAGTTTAAGATGAAGGATGATACATGTATATCACTCTTTTGCTTTCAAATGTGTAAATGTCTTATGTCAAATCGCTGCAAATAAATAGAAAGAAATATAAATGATGAACTGGTAATGATGTCAGAGTAAAACAACTTGATGAACTAAAGGACACATATACATCTCTACAGTTCTAACAGGTACTCAAACTTTGTTGTAAGTGAAATTAATATGAATTATTATAAATTATTGTTGCATGTTGTATGTTTTGGGAACACTCCTGGTGAAAATAGGAATGAACTAGAATTATTTATTCAAATTTGTTACTTATATGAATTTGCATATGATATTCACTTTTCTTCAAATGTTGAAATGGTTATGTCACATCGCTGCAAATTAATAAAAAGAAGTATCAAAGATGAACTGGTATTGATGTTAGAGTAAAATACCTTGATGAAACAAAGCACACATATACATCTCTACAATTCTAAAATTCTAAAATGTACGCAAACTTTCTTGTAAATGAAAATAAGATAAAGTACCATGAACATTTCATTTGAGCAATGTGAATTGATTTATATATATATATATGTATAGTATTATATTTAAGCTGAATGGGAACATACGTGTATGTAATTACTTCCAAGATTCTGAGAATCTTTGTTTACTGCCGAGCTAGTACACGTTCCTCCATGTAAATAAAGCTTTAATTTATAAATTATTGCTGCATGTTGCTGTATGCTTATGAACACTCCTGGTGAAAATAGGAGTGAACTAGAATTATTTATTCAAATTTGTTACTTATATGAATTTGCATATTATATTCACTTTTCTTCAAATGTCGAAATGGCTATGTCACATCGCTGCAAATGATGAACTGGTATTGATGTTAGAGTAAAACACCTTGATGAAACAAAGCACACATATACCTCTCTACAATTCTAAAATGTACCCAAACTTTCTTGTAAATGAAAATAAGATAAAGTACCATGAACATGTCATTTAAGCAATGTGAATTGATTTTTATAGTATTATATTTAAGCTGAATGGGTACATACATGTACATAATTACTTTCAAGATTCTGAGAATCTTTGTTTACTGCCAAGCTAGTACACGTTCCTCCATGTAAATAAAGCTTTAATTTATAAATTATTCAAGTTGTTGCATGTTGATGTATTCTTATGAACACTCCTGGTGAAAATAAGAGTGAACTAGAATTATTTATTCAAATTTATTGTTCCATTTTAAAGGTTGTTACTTAAATGAATTTGCATATGATATTCAGTTTTATTCAAATGTGGAAGTGTCTTATGTCACATCGCTGCAAATAAATAGAAATATCAATGATGAACTGGTACTGATGTTAGAGTAAAACACCTTGATGAACCAAAGCACACATATACATCTCTACAATTCTAAAATGTACGCAAACTTTCTTGTAAATGAAAATAAGATAAAGTACCATGAACATGTCATTTAAGCAATGTGAATTGATTTTTATAGTATTATATTTAAGCTGAATGGGTACAAGCTAGTACACGTTCCTCCATGTAAATAAAGCTTTAATTTATAAATTATTCAAGTTGTTGCATGTTGATGTATGCTTATGAACCCTCTTAGTGAAAATAGGAGTGAACCAGAATTTTTTGTTCAAATTTACTTGTTGTTTCAATTATGTTGATACTTAAATACATTTGCCTTTTGATATTCACAATTTATTTGTGTTATTCTCATTATTTGACACATCTTGAATATAACTAAAGGGGAAAGAGTAAGGAGTGACTTACATTATAGATAATACAGAACTAGCCCAAATAAAATTAATACAGTACAGGTTTTAATTGTGATTATGGTTGGTAATGGTGATGATGATGATGATGATTATGATGATGATCTAGCATAAAACGAAGATAAAGACGATTAGTATCTTTATTAATATTTTAATACATGCACAAGCATTAACAATTCCATTTGGGTCACTTTGTGAAAACAATGTTTCTCCAAGCCAGTGCTAGATAATACTACGCGCTGAACGTCACATTTGATGAGGTCACTTTGTGAAAACAATGGTTTCCTACGCCATACTGAGCAGTACGCGACACAATCAATTATGCCACTTCCTGAAATTAAAGTTTCGCTTGCGCGCGCTGTGCGTTTAGCGACGCAATCAATTGGGTCACTACGTGGAAATATTGTGTCCGCGTATTCTGAAAATTGTTGTTTTCACGAAGTGACCCGAATGTTCACAGCCCTATAGCTTAGTTATTTTTCATTGACTTCTATTTAAAAATAGACGTTTCGAAAGTTGAGTTTCTCCTCTCTCCTTCAATATGAAATTTGTAAACATTACAATAAACTAAAACCCCGATGCGAGCAATCTAAAAAGTGAACATCTTTAAACGCGTTTTTCTCAAAATAGACTTTCGCGGACGCTCGGGCGTTTGTGCCACTACGTGAAATGAGCGACGATATACAATCGTATATGATTGAAGAACATTCGAAAAAAAAACCCGAATTACATACGCACACACACGCGCGCGTGCGCTCACGAACACATACATACACATTAAAAACTGTACCCAAAGTCATCCACACTTCATAAAAACTATTACTACTTTAGACAAATAAAAAAACAATTTTGGAACTACGATAACAAAGTAGTGAAAGGGGGTTCGACTTTTTGCCACGTATGTTTATAATGTGTCATCTGGAAGTTAGTCGTTATGTGTATCGTACATTGTGTGTGTGCATGTGTGCGTTTTTGTTGTTTTTGTTGTATTGTGTGTTGTTGTTTTTTATTGTTGTTTTTGTTTTTGTTTTGTTCTTGTTTTTTTTGGGGGGGGGGGGGATTGACACGTGAATGTGAGTGTGTGTGTGTGTGTGTATAATTGGGTTTTTACAGACGTGTACGAATCATATTTGATTATTTTCGTCTTGAGGTCGACCTTTGCCGTCAGTATCATAGGGAGATTGCAAAAGGTATTGACCTTTGTAAAATTATATCAACACACAACACTTAGTCATGATCACTTTATCCATTGTAGTAACATGACTCATCATTTTCCTTGCACCGAGTATAAGGTTGAACTGATTTTGTGCAAGACCGATGGAATTTACAAAGCTACGAGCGCAGTAAGAGGGCGCTCGACTACGTTCTTATTGATTATCTACATCAATCACGAATTATCTCTCTCTTTTGGGGCTCCAGGGGCAGCTTTTTTAAAACCATTTTAAGTCAAAGTTTTTGGACATCCATAGAAAAGCGTGTTTAAGATCCAACACGCGTTTCAGTTCTTAAACTTTTGAAGATTTCGAAAAACTGGCCCCAGGTTCACTCAGTGACGTAATCACTGTCGGCAAAATGAAAAAGAAACAAAAGAAAAAAAGCGTTTTCATTAAAGACAGACATAGTTTTGTAAAGATCCAATATTGCCATTAGTATAGCAAAACGTTGTATAGTCCATGCCAGTTAGACTTCACTTTAAACACAAGTTATGTTGCTATACAAGGATAATGATCATGATGATTATAATATTAATGGTAATAATAATAATAATAATAATAATAATAATAATAATAATAATAATAATTGATGATGATTTGAATGCAAGTTGCAATTGTATGTTTGACTATTGGTTTGGACCACTTGGTGGTAAAAAGGTTATCATGAATTGTAAATATAATATGAAAGATACGATTTTTCTAGCAAATAAGATTCCTGATTTCTATCATAATATGATAGTGACATTTTTCTCTTTGAAAGACTACTCCTATTCAAGGAACGCTCGATCTGAAACTTTTAATAATTTTGGGATGTTGATATATTTCTGAATTGTGCACTTTTTGCTATTTCCAAAAGTTTTTTTCTCGGAAACATACCGTAAAGAAAAAAAAAAAGAAAAAAAAGAGACTTTTGAATAGTTTGCATTATTTGGTGATTTACCGTCTAGAAATAGAAAAAAAATATTCAACTAGAAAACCGAGTATAACTCTTTCACTGTTGGACGCTTGAGTGTAATGGCAAATTTTTCAGATAAATTCCAAACATAAATTCGCTAAACATAAACATCACTTTTGTTATAATTAAGTGGGAAAAAAAATAAAATAAAAAAAAGAATAAATTGAAATTCAAAATTAATGCCCAGTGCATACGAGGCGTCATTTCGAGTGCGTTATAAACATACATTACTCGAGACTGTGAAGGTTATTATCAAATTCCCCCTTTAAAAAAAGAAGCATTTTGGAACTGTTCACTTTGCGGTCACCTTTTTTGTAAGATGTTCTCTCACATAGCGCGTCAAAGACCCCAACAATTACTGACGCAGACCTACATAATGACGCCTCGTTTTCAAGGGTCACAACAATCCTTATTACTCCTACTTTGTACTATCATAACTTTCGCCAGCTAAAAATACCGGGATGTGGATTAATACTATTAAAATCGACTTTTTCTGATCCCATCAAAGTTTTTACATCCCATATATGACAAAGCAGCATTGCACAAAGATGCTATTTGAAAAATGCATTGTTGTACACGATAATCGAGGAGTTGTCATTCTTTTCATCTTTAACAGTATCATGAGGTCTGAGTCGTAACCGAGCTAAAGGAAGAGAAAATGGGGTGCAAGAAACCACGAACTACCGCCCATCGTGACAATTGCCCCTTCTAATATACCACTCAAGACAACAAGGGGCCCAGTTTCATAAAATGTGTTATCAGTAACAACTGTCACATATCTATGACAAATTTGCTCTCAGCCAGTCAGATACAAGGGTTTTAGTAGCTTATAACAGGTTTTCCAACTTGTTATTAATAACAAGGTTCATGAGACAGGGCCTAGACCGACACCGAACCACCCCCCCCCCCCAAAAAAAAAAAAAATAAAAAAATAAAAAAAAAAAAAAAATACAATACTCCAATGATAAAGAAAGGTCGGTTTGGAGTCGGTGTGGAGTCTGTTCGGAGTCGATTTGGAGTAGTTGACGAGTCGGTGTGGAGTCGGTTTGTAGTCGGTTTGGTGGCGTGACTCAAATATAACCGCAATTTTTAAAATACACGTAAAGATGATGCACAACTGCCTCAGAGGTTTCGCAGTAACTTCAGTATAATTACGAGAAGTGTAACGCTTTGATTTTGTGGAGAGAAAAAAAAATCACAAATCTTTTTTAAAATAGTAATGAAACTTAAAATCAATGTTTGCACTGTTTTCGTTTTCGAGGACTTTTCAAAGGGTTCCAACACAAAAACGCACACAAATCGATCATTACTCAAATGAAAACTACGGTCAGTATATATCTGGCAGATTGTTATTGTTGTATAATTTATTCTTTTTACATCTAAATATCAATAATGATGATGATGATGATAATAATTATAATAAAAATAATGGTAGTCTCAAACAACATTTAGTAGACAAACTGTAGTATAGTGTACCTTACTGTAATATCGAAGTGATACCCCCCCCCCCCCCGACACACAACATGAAGCAAATACAATGTTAGGTTAGTCGAATTGTGTCCCCCGCCCCCTAATTTCTCTCTGCATCTGAGAAAAATCATTCCGTAAAGCTTAAAGAAAAATACATCAAATTTTATAATGGAAAAACTGATACTATAGTTTATCCGCAATAGTAATAACAGGAACATCAATTCTTAGCTACAGATAGCCAATAGGTTATACAAATAAATACATGTATAAATATCATTATATTGAGCGGATGACTTTCAGAGGAATTCCGTAGCCTTGTCACCTTCATTACAATCATTCTTCTTCAAATTTTGGACTGTTTTTTTCACATGTAAGTGCATGAGTTCCATAGCAGTTTTGGCCTTATCAGGATCCGGTCTTCATGAGGGTCGTAAGATTACATTACCCCACCCTATTAATACCCCCCATCGAGTCGGGAGTGACAGATGGACAGGTATTAAAGCACCTTGTCCAAGAATGTGAGCACAAAAGAAAGGACCAAACCAAGGGCATGAAGGGAGCGTTTCATCAAGTGTTTTGTCACTGATTTTTACCGACAAATTTGCTCTAAACCAATCAGATGCAAGGATTTCTGTAGCTTATAACAGTTGTCGGTAAAAAAATTTCTGACACAACACTTTATGAAATGCCCCCCTAGTCTGACAGGCAAAAGCCTTCATCAAACTACTACAGCGCAGGTGAAATTCTGGAATTGGTAAGTATACCTGAGCTCCTGGAATTAGTAAGGCCAATCTTGTATTCCAGGCGATCTTCTTGTCCAAAAAATGCAAAAATTATACAGAGATGTTTTGCCTTGCTCATGCTAACCAATTTCCAATCTTTTTCTGAAACGCCGCGACCTCTGAAGAATACTTAAATAGCTGATAGTGTCTATGATAACTGTATACAGAAACTTGAACGCATTTTATTCCTTCATTTAAAGAAAAATATTAAATATACCACATGCTGACATTCTTGAATCTTGTTATCTTCACATCATGTCCTATAATCCAATTATTGTGTACAACAATCGGTTTTACGTCAGCATTTTTCTCTCGCCATTTTACGTTGAAATAATCTAGTCCGTTTAGGAACTGCCTTCGATCTAGAAAATGTATTTTGAGCGCATCTCGAACAGCCTTTCTTCTTAACAACTGATTCAGCAGTTCTTGATCTGGTGTGGTTGGTGAAGCATTGAGCATATGAATCCATTTTGTCATTAACTCCAACGTGGCGTTGGTGGCCCTGTAGTACGCAAAGCCTGCACAAATCACGCCAAGATCTGTCTCGTCATCGGGGTTGACGTCCCTCTGAAGGTGTACGTCGTAATCACCCAAGAGAAACGGTAAGGGGTTCTGTAGCCATACGGTATCTACATCGGTAAACAAAACGTCAATGCCCTTCTTTAGGTACCCATAAATATAACTGGGTCTCTTGTTAACTAGCCGGATGTAGTCTCGAGTATTGAAGCGAAGCGCGCCCTCTGGTAAATTGGTTTCATTCGCCAGCACTAATTCTAGATTGGTTTCATTTCTCTTGGCTAGAATTTCACGAGTAGCAGTATCTTCGGCTATGACAGTCACGTGGTCCCTGATGTTACACCTCCTTAGGCTCTCAAGCCAGTTCTCTGTAAAGTCCACGAAGCCTTTATTGGTGGTGGCCAATATCACCAAAGGTCTAGGTCTCACACTGGAATGACTCGGTATGATCTCACTTGAAGTCTCTCTGTCAGCAAGTAGCTTATACAAGAAAGCTCTCTTCGCGTCAGATACTTTGAGAAATGAAGAAAAATATAACACATATTTCTGACATAAATTATAATCTTAGACAATGAAAAACATACTGAATTTCAATTATGTTTAATAGTAAGATGTAATGATAGACAGAGACACAAAGAGGAAGATGAATATACACCCCACCCACCCACACGCACACACCAGCACGCACATAAACACATACACGCACGCACACACCCACACCTCTACACACATTGATTTGTCAGGAACTTTATTGTTTTCTCCTGTTGTATTTGGTACCCCACAAGCATGACGGAATAAAGGCCATCATTGTACTCTATTCTTCTCTGTACCCCACAACTCAATCTATGTAAACCCACACACACCCACACGCATATGTGTGTGTGTATATATATATATATATATATATATATATAAATGGCTTTGAAAGGAGACATACTGAAGCTTTTCGTCTTGCACTCATCTGAGTATACCGCAAGAATGAACAGAAAGCCGAAATCGAACAATATAACCATGTTAACCGGAAACTATTCTTCCGGTATACTCTGATGAGTGCAAGACGAAAAGTTTAATTATGTCTTTCTTCAACGCCATTTTCCGATTCTGTAGTACCAAACATCTTTCGCCTTCGCGTTTACGTCGAATTTCTATTATGACAGAATAAACTGCATTGTTACGATTCGGTCTATTAGACCAAGAATGGTTACAGATAGTGTTATTTTTTGTGGTAAAAAGGAAATAAAATATCATAAAAGCAAGGTATAATTACTGGAATTTGGTACAGATAAATACAAAGGCAAATCATTTTTATAAATTTGTATTACAGAAGCTTGGTCTAATAATATGATTTCCTGATCAAGGCCTATGGCCGAAAATTCGAATCTTTTCATCGTATACGGACTTTTTATTCCTATTTTGTATATATATGAAGAGCTTACTTGCAAAAGGCCCTAAATCCATTTTTTATCATATGGCACTTTTTTATATGCCTTAATAGACATTCACCATGTGCATCAAACTGGCTATATTTCAACTTCTAAAAGTTTCAGGAAGTTTGTTAAAAAATGAGATGAAAATTATGTTTTCTTTCAAAAGGCCCTAAATCCAAAACACTTTTCTTGCAAATAGCCCTATATCCATTCATCTATCCTGCATCCTGATTGGCCAAGAGAATAGGTTTTTGGCATGAATGACAAATCACGCGCCTCCACACAACTCTGTGTGAGAATCTTTCCAGCTTTTTGACATTTTTTATGGGAATTAAATACACAAAATTCCTTAGTTTATCAAGATCTTGAAAATTACTACAACAATGGAGCTTGCAGATATAACCAACAATCCCAGAAAAAAAAATGAAATGAAATGAAATCTTATTGGATGTACATGAGTAGGTGGTATGAGGATGGTGTGATATTGAAAAAGGTTCAGCAGGTGCTGTTAACTCTAATGACATGAATAATACAGCCATGACAAAGATGATGGTGATGATGCTACTGTTAGTGATGGTGATGTTGATGATGACAGTGATAAATGTGATGATGGTAGAAATGGTGATAATGGAGATAATGATAATAGTGGTGGCAATGATAATGGCGATAAAGGTATTTACGATCTCCATAATGACGATGATGATGGTGATGGTTATGATGGTGATGATAATGGCAATAATGATGATAACAACAATGATGATGTTGGTTATGATGATGTGGATGCTGATTTCATTCATGTGTATGATGGTGTGATGCTGAATGTTCTGATGATGGTAATGGTGTGATGACGATGGCAATTATACGGGTGATAATGATGGTATTGGTTACGTGATGTGATGTTGATTATGATGATGCATTCTACTCTGGATACAGTAGATATTTATTTTGAGCAAATCTGCTTTATTAAGGGCAGATAATGACTGGCTACTGTCAGTGGACAATACAAATTATCTTTGGAATCAACTTAAAAATGTTGCTATATCAGGCAAGGTTTATCCGAGCAAAGCAAATATTTTATGCAGTTATCTAGAGCAAGTCTGCTTTATTTTTAAGGTCAGATGATGATTTTCTATAAGTCACCCCAATTATCTTTCGAAGTTTAAATTTTGATTGATTTTATAATGTTGCTATATCAGTCAAGGTTTATTATAACCCATTTAACATAGGCAGGTGGAGCAGCACAAGAGGTTAGGTGAACAAGGGCGGTGGATTTTTGGTTCATTAGAAAGATTTTTAATGCGTAAATTACTATTATCATTCAAGACTTTTCTTGCAAAAGGCCCTAAATCCCACTTTTCTTGCAATAGGCCCTAAATCCAAAAAAATAATAAATATAAAAAGTCATATAAAATATTTGACGGCCGCAGGATTTTTAAAATTGTGATTATTGTTACTTGTGGTGATGTCTCTTAAACATACATGAAGATCTTCTTGAATGAAATCATAGAACTGTGTGAAAAAAAAATCTCAATTTACTAAGAAGTAGGTAAAGTGGATTTAGGGCCTTTTGCAAGAAAACTCTTCATATATATGTATATATAAACACACACGCACAAAAAGGTATTTTCCCCCTTAAATCAAATTAGCGTAGGCCTAACTTCTTAACGAAAGGTTTGTGAGCAAAATAACAAGAGTACTCTTACCCTTATTGACTTACTTCCCTTAAAAATGAGATTGATCCATTAAGCCATGCATGAGTAGGCAAACATTAAATGCAAAAATGCCACTTTTAAAAAGTCACAAGGGTCATTTTTTAAAATGCTGTATTAACAGTACATTTTAGCATTTCACTCAACCATGACACGATGACAACATGTGATGATACATTTTGGTAAAAATATCTGGAGTTATTTTTTTTTCCAATAAGCTGAATGGATTTTGCAATTACAAATTCACGAGGGTTGATTTGTTTTTAAATTGTGCTCACCCAACCATAATAATGAGAAAAGTGTCGGGATAGGTGTGAGGGGCTCAAGCGATGGATAATAAACAACAACTGTACAACAAATTTCATTTCATAGAATACCCAAAATGACCCTTGTGACTTTTGAAAAGTGACAATTTTGCCTTTAATGTGTGCCAACTCATGCATGACTCAATGGATTCTTTTAGCTGTGTTTATATATCACTATACATCGTCATTAGGGAGACAGTTTTTTGTCTCGTTCTTTGTCCACGGTGTCCCCCTAATACACCAGTCCCTATTATGACGGAATAAACCTCATTATGTGTGTCTCCCTAATACACGATCCAGTGGAATATACATAGATACCCAACTTAAACATTTCGACAGCGTCTCGGTAAATTATATAGTGTGGGGATTGATGAGACTGGAGAAAAGGACGTAGCTGTACTAAGCTTTCGGTCTTCCCAGCCGCGATTTTTTTTTTGTCAGGACTAACGCCACCGACGAGAGAGGGCAGTAGTTGAGCGCCAAGAGCAGTGCCGTATATAGATAGGGTCTGGCCAACTCGGCTCCAGTAGGGTAACAACATGGCGCATATTCCTTTGTTGCAAGCTTACATAACAAAGGAATATACGCCATGTTGCTACCCAACTAAAACCGAGTTGACCAGACTCTCTCTATATACGGCACTGGCCAAGAGGCCCCGTACGATCATGGACCTACTACTAATATATTTCCATCTCTAGTAGGTCCGTAGTATAGGTACGACGTACACAGTACGTACAGTGCATGCATTATAATTACATGTATGTGCATGATATGCGCTAGTACGGAAGCGTTAAAGTGCCATTCGACTTGACGACTTAATATCCATATTTTGTCGACTTGAAACGATATTTATCTCACCATGTCGACTTATAATTTTTGGGAAGTCGACTTGGCAAGATAATATATCGCGCCATGACGACATAATTTTTTTGTTAAGTCGACTTGGTAAGATAATTTATGTCGCCATGTTGACTTATAATTTTTGGGAAGTCGACTTGTCAAGATAATATAATTATCTCGCCAATTATCAATTGTGTAATTGTGTTAGATTAGTCAGAGGCAGAGTCTCTATAGATCTAGATCTAGACACGCATAATTATCCATTGTTTGTGGGGGGTGGGATGATCTATTCATCCCCACTAACAAAAGAAAGAGTATAGAGTGTAAGCTTTTGGAATTAATAATTCGTGATGAGATTCTGGATCATAAATATGATTATAAACAAATTGTTTAGTGTCAAGTGCCTGGTCGTTCAACAATGCTCCAGTTGTTAAACGTAGTTGATGGATGGTCTAGCACTCTGGAGGAAAATGGTTCAAACGATGTGATTTATTTAAATTTCATGAAGGCCTTCGATAAGGTGCCCCACCGTCGGCTGCTTGCCAAGATTAGAAGCTATGGCATAAGTGAGTTGGTGGTAAGTTGGATTGAAGCATTTCTAGTTGGGAGAAGCCAGCGTGTATGTGTGAATGGAGAATATTCCAGTTGGGGTCTTGTTGTAAGTGGCATTCTGAGAGTAGTGTATATCTATTTGCTGATGACGCAAAGATTTTCAAGTCCATAACAGATGAGAATGATTGTATTGCCCTTCATAGGGATCTTGATAGGCTCAAATGCTGGTCTGACGGTTACATGTCGTTTTTCCGAAGGTTCGTATTTCCGAAGGTTCGTTTTTCCGAAGGTTCATAATTCCGAAGGTTCGTTATTCCGAAGGTTCGTTACTCCGAAGGTTCGTTTTTCCGAAGGTTCGTTTTTCCGAAGGTTCTTTTTTCCGAAAATGAAATAGGGTTCATAATTCCGAAGGTTCGTATTTCCGAAAATGAAATGAGGTTCGTATTTCCGAAAATGAAAAAGGGTTCGTATTTCCGAAAATGAAATAGGGTTCGTATTTCCGAAAATGAAAAAGGGTTCGTATTTCCGAAAATGAAAAAGGGTTCGTATTTCCGAAAATGAAAAAGGGTTCGTATTTCCGAAAATGAAAAAGGGTTCGTATTTCCGAAAATGAAAAAGGGTTCGTATTTCCGAAAATGAAAAAGGGTTCGTATTTCCGAAAATGAAATAGGGTTCGTATTTCCGAAAATGAAAAAGGGTTCGTATTTCCGAAAATGAAAAAGGGTTTAAATTCAGAGAATACGGCGTCAATCCGTATTTTGGTATAGGGAGGAGGGGAAAGACGGCCAAGCGTAAAGATATTCATTTCGTACTCAATAATCATAACAATGATGATAACAGTTATAATAAAATCTAGAGAAATAGCCATTATTATCGTAATTCCTATCAATATTATGATTATTATTATTATGATTATTATTATTATTATAATTATTATTATTATTATCATCATTATTGTTATTATTATTAATATTATTATCATTATTATAATTGTTCCTATTATAATAACCAATATTTGTGAGCGAGCATAGAGAGCGAGCGCCTCAGGAATGCATGTTTCATTTCTCATAAAATGATATTACTTCCGGTGATTAAAATACATACTGATGTATTAAATTAAATACTGATGTATTAAATGTGATAAATTAAATTTGCTACAACGAAATTGGCTTGAAGTTATTTATATAATGTATATACCGCTTTGGATAATGAGACACACCAAAGTTCCAAGTAGATCTTTACAAGCAGAAAATGGCCACGTAATGTTTTTGAAAGGGGGAGCTAATGCCTCTTGGCAGAATATCATACTCCCGATTCGTACAATTTGCAAGCGAGCGAAGCGAGTTAGAAAATACATAAAACCCTTTTTTATTGTAATGGAAATGCAATTTCGCCATCAAAAGACAAATATAGAACATGTAATAATGAGCCATGAATAATATTACTGAACCCTACTGCCGAATATGGAATATTTGGGCACTTCACTCGCCCTAATGAAGGGCGTTCCCTGTCCCAAACTATTCCGTTTCTAAATCTTACGCGCTAGTGAGCAAGTAAAAAAAAAAGGAGATATTGTCTATAGAATAATGATTTTAGCCGACCATCTCGCTTCCCAAAATAAAAGGATGTTCGGGCACCACGCTGCTGGATTCCAGCGAGCCAAACATTGACACTTTATTATCTTTAAGATGTAATTACTTCTTGAACATAAATTGTGATTAAAAAAGTATACTATGAAAAGTGTAAACTAAAAATAAGGTGGGGGCGTCCTGCTTCCCTAGCCCTCAGAGCCATCTATTACAGAGTTTGGCCAACTCGGCTCCATGTAGGTAGCAATATGGCGCTTGTTGCTTCGTTAGGCAAGCACTAAACAAAGGAATATACGCCATGTTGTGCCCAAATAAACCGAGTTAGCCGAAGTCTGTAATATGGCTCTGTAGATGACTCTGCAAGCCCTCCCATCCGGTCCCCCAAAAAACAACAGCAATAAAAACAACATAATATTACAGAGAGTTCATAAAGGAGTCACTGCTATTGATAAGTGCCCCTTTTGTATTGTGATAAGTGCCCTATACCTTCATACCTATATATATTTAATATATTGTACGTATATACTCCGATGTCGCTTACAAACTGAGCCCTAAAGTCCACAAAAGAACCACATAGGCCTACCTAGCTCAGAGAGGCTTCCTTTATAATAGATTCCGATCCCCTACTGATATCAGCATAATGAGAGGCAGTGGAGCAGGGGGCAGTTATACAAGAATGAGCAGTGCCCTTACATCAAAACAGGAAGAAGGACAATTTCTTTCTAATTTTTTTAAGCTCGCTGGCTACGCTCGCTCGCATTTACCATTGTCTTTTTATCGTAATTAGGAAAATCGCTGCTATTCAAAATATCTTCAATATGAATAATCAGACCATTGCACTCAACTGTAAAGTATTTTTTTCTTTTCTTTTTTTTTCTTTTTCATCTAGAACCATGCTAAGACATAAACAATAATGTGTCGAAAATGATATTCGATAGTGTATTAATCAGAATGTAGCGGTATACTATTGTCTCAGCTCAAAGTGGCATTTCCCGCAATTTTTCACCCTTTGTAGGTGCCCTTTGCCCCCAAAGTGCCCCTTTTGTTGGTGCCCCCACCCATTTTGAAAGACGCTCCACCGCCCCTGCTATCACCCACACTGGGAGTTACTAAAGTTCTGGATTCTGATCTTTACCTCCTATTTTGCTCTTTTTAGTTATATATTGTGATATGATTTACATTGCATACAAGAATTATCTTTTGATGAACATTGAAGAGTGCATATGGACGTCTATTAATGACGTCTATTATTCACAAGTAATATAATGTGATAATTCTGAACTCACTTTCCTTTTCAGATGATGATAGAATCTTAATTACATTCAAATGATCCTAATGATTGCTAAAGTTTTGCAACCATGGGCCTATTTCTATTTGTCAACCTCAAAACACATATAAATCTGACAAGATGATTTTGTGGTTTACAACGTGGAAAATATTATCCAGTGGATCCAAATTTCTACATATCCATAATGAAAATTATAGTGTCCAAAGCATATTATGCTAAGGCTGGCTACTAAAATAAGGCAATTTTTTAACACGTAATTTTTTTCATTTAGTATGCATGAATGTGTAAAATTATTTGACTATATAATTTCATTATGCAACACATAACATCATAATTTGAAAACATATTTTTAGGCATTTTACTCCCATTGCAGGCTAATTTTGTGGGTTGTGACCAAAGCTTTAATGCCAAATGAATTTAAAGTAGAGAAAACCTTAGGTTGGGGAAACATTGTAGATTGACAGATTGACGGGTATTATATGAATACACAGATGAATTAAGAGTGAACATGACTGTCATCAAATAAACTGGGCAGTTTTCCTGATCGGTAACTTATACGTAAAAATGAGAGTGTTAAGATATATCATTTCACAGACTGGTAAAATATTAAGGTGCACAAATATACTTCTTAGAATAATGTTTGTAAGTGTCTTTTGTTGATAGCATTTAAAGATGATAAAGTGTCCTTTTTTCTCGTTCGTTCGTAAAACTTAAACTTTTCTTGGATGCCTCGTTCAGCAAATATAATTATTCGTGTTGCAAAGTGCCCGAAATCCGACGGAGGTGATCATGTACATAAACTTTTCTCGTGTATTTCTTCTACAAAATAAAATTGTAGGTTAATTCTTTCCTCGCTCTCTTCGCTCGCTCATAAAATTTAGAAAATGTAGAAACATAATGGTGGATTTTCGGGAAAGATGTGTCACCCCCCCCCCCCCTACTTAAAAAAAAGAAGTTATGCGGCCCCTGTAATTATACAAATTATAGTTAACCTATATCTGCGATTACTCAATAATTTATGTTTGTATAAATTAAGCAAACAGTGGAACGACGGTTTTAAGTCACTTCGAGGGGCATGGTGACCGCATCCACTTGGTTTCAAACACGAGGCCCCCAAATACTCGTAGTTATTGTATTAAGTTCCATAATATGAACTTTATAAAGATAACTGCGTACTGCACAATGTGAGATCACATGATCAGGCT
Source organism: Heliocidaris erythrogramma (assembly GCA_025617745.1). NCBI lineage: Eukaryota > Metazoa > Echinodermata > Echinoidea > Camarodonta > Echinometridae > Heliocidaris > Heliocidaris erythrogramma. The sequence continues at coordinate 52,070,220 of CM046863.1, read as the reverse complement.
TATGACTTATGATAAGATATATAAATTTTCCTACCCCACCCCTATCATGGGCCTTCCTAAAATGGGTTGGGGCAGGGGTGGGGTGTTGGGATGTCACTCCCCCTTTCATATTCAACATTGCTGTCAGTATATGCGCCACTATGTGGGCAAAAAGGAGGGAGAGGGAAGAGAAAGGAGAAAAGAAAAAGGTGAAAAGATTCATTAGAGGTTAGAAGGGAAAAAAGAGAGAAAAGGAAGAAAAAAGGAAAGATAACAGAAAACCTAATTCCGATTTTTTTCAACACTGAAATTCGTATATGCATATGGGAATAAATAGATTATAAGAAAAAAGCGAAAGGAAAACAAAGAAGAAAGGGACAGGATGAAGAAGGAAGAACTTTGAGATGAGATTAACGATGAACATGGCTGCCAAAATACAGTTTTGTATCTCAGACCCGGACGAGAGTCATCTTTCTTTCACATTCCTTTAATCCAAATAGGACTGGAGGGCAATTAGCGCCCCCCCCCACCGCTGATAGTTTTAAAGGGCTTGCCGCGTGACCTTATGACTTTTCTTTAGAGTGTAATGTATCTTTTGATTCAAAATGTGTGTGTATTCCCGGGTATGGTGTTACGTAACATTTGAAGGTCATAATAATAAATGTCAATGAAAAATGGTAGGTTCGTATTTATGAGTAAAACCATTAATCATTTGTACAGATTCTAATGAGTTGTCGGAAGGGGTCCAACCGTCTTCTTTCCTATTCCATTTTCTTTCTTTTTTTCTTATTTTTTCGCCATCCGATGAGGGAGGGGTGGGTGCGTGCCCTCACCCCCCCCCCCCCCCCCATTGCTACACCTCTGCTCCTGATGAATTTGCTTTTTTTTACCAGGAATTATGAACCCTATTTAATTTTTTCGGAAATACGAACCCTATTTCATTTTCGGAAATACGAACCCTTTTTCATTTTCGGAAATACGAACCTTATTTCATTTTCGGAAATACGAACCCTTTTTCATTTTCGGAAATACGAACCTTATTTCATTTTCGGAAATACGAACCCTTTTTCATTTTCGGAAATACGAACCCTTTTTCATTTTCGGAAATACGAACCCTTTTTCATTTTCGGAAATACGAACCCTTTTTCATTTTCGGAAATACGAACCTTATTTCATTTTCGGAAATACGAACCTTATTTCATTTTCGGAAATACGAACCCTTTTTCATTTTCGGAAATACGAACCTTCGGAATTATGAACCCTTTTTCATTTTCGGAAATACGAACCTTCGGAAATATGAACCCTATTTCATTTTCGGAATTATGAACCTTCGGATAAACGAACCTTCGGATAAACGAACCTTCGGAATAACGAACCTTCGGAATAATGCAACAAATGTTCGGAATTACGAACCCTTTTTCATTTTCGGAATTATGAACCCCCAGGCATGGGAAATTAGTGTTTCGGAAATACGAACCTTCGGAAATACGAACCTTCGGAAAAACGAACCTTCGGAAAAACGAGATGCCCCCGGTCTGACAAATGGGTGCTTAGATTCAACCCTAAGAAATGTATTGTTCTCATCACTGGTAACCCCAAGTCTGCCCTGGCAAGTCCATATGTGTTTAATATGACCAGTGATAATTCGCAAAGTGCCCTCAAGCAAGGGTCATCTGAGAGAGATTTGGGAGTGGTGATTGATGATAAGCTAAATTTTGAAGGACATTTACATACAAAGATCAATAAGGCAAACAGACTAATGAATTTAATCAGACGAACCTTTGTTTATTTAGATAAGGATAATTTTTCACTCTTGTACAAATCGCTTGTTCGCCCCCCAATAGAGTACGCTCATGCTGTGTGGAGCCCCCACCTTAAGAAACATATACATGCTTTGGAAAATGTCCAAAGAAGAGCAACTAGATTAGTCCCAGAGTTATTTAAAGGGGCTGCCTTATGCACAAAGATTGAGGAAGTTGAATATCCCTACCTTAGCTTACAGGAGTGCTCAAATACGATTCTGATGTAACCCCAAATCTTGATTTACAATCCAGAGATCAGACAAGAGGACATAGTAAAACTTGTTTATTCCTAGGACCAAAACTCAGAGATACAAAAATTCTTTCTATGTACGAATACGTAAACCATGGAATAATCTTTCCACCGACACCATTACTGCCCCAAGTGTGCACAGTTTTGAAGCAGCTTTGGATAGGTGCTGGAAAAATGAGCCCATTAAGTACGATTATCAAAATCCTGCACCAGGAAACGATCCAGCCATCTTGAAAAAGGAAAAAAGAACCTGGAACTGAATATAGAGGCGTAGTGCCTGCGTTCAGTATCTTCCCTAGGTATCCCTAGGTATCTACGCCAATGCTCTAAATCATAAAGTAATTATAGTCTCTAGTGAGTGAGTCTAGATCTACATTAGATCTAACAGTTAGATTTTTGACACCGTTATGAGATAAAGAGTAGCATACTTGCATTAGTTAAAGTTAAGATATTATTTGTAAAAATGTAATTCCATCTTTCTTATTCTCACGATCACGCACTGCACTAGCACTGCACATAGCGCATGCATATATGCATGCACTGGGCCTCGGAGGGCTCAGCTCTTGACCGGAGCCCTCCTCCATACACGTAGGGCTCTGCTCTTGACGCTCAAATACTGCATCTCTCGTCGGTGGTGCAAGTCCTCACAACAAACTATCGCTTTCCGGACTTCTTCGGGTTCTAAATATGATAATACAAACATATAGCATATACTTCAATATACACACATATAATTGTGTGTTTTTATATTACATTTAATAACAAAAGTTTATTACAAGTAACTTAATGAATGAATGATAACAACGTAGCTCGAAAATATTGTATAGAAATTTAATGTAAAAGACCGCTCACCGTAGTGAAGTTTCGTTGACGGTGACTAATGTCAGTCAGATCCAACTCCGGAATACCGGTATATACTCCGAAAACGGCATATAGAACAAGATGGATATAGAGCCCTCATCGTTCAGTGCGGGGCAGTGTATACAAAAGGCATGGGGAGAATCGTGCAGTGTCGACCTGGTGTTGATAATAATATTTTTTATAGCGTACGATGGACCTTGGTATGGATGTACCCCCTACGCTCGATGGAAAGAGAGGGGCTATATGTGAGATTGTTACTTTGCTTCGACGGGAGCCCGGATAGCTCAGTTGGTAGAGCACTGGTCATGTAATCCAGGGTCCCGGGTTCGAATCCCGGTCGGGGCATTGTAATTTTCTCACATTTTCTTTATGACATATTCAATTTACTTCAATCCTATCAATTATGATATTTAATATTTTTTCAAAAATAATGCTGCGGATGTACTTATTTCAAATGTTTGTCCTTTGAAAGTCATTTCATATGACGAATCATTCAAGGAATTTGAAGATAATTGACACACAGCATTATTTTTAATAATATGTATATCGTTGGCAGGTTGACTTTGCAAGATTTCCAACATGCCTTTTGTACACACTGTCTCGTACTGAACGATGAGGGCTCTATACTCATACCCCGTTTTCGGACCCGTGCTCGGTTTCCCGAAGTTGGGTCTGACTGAATGTGCGTGTGTGGTGTGTGCTGTCAAGTGTGAATAAATTAATGACCTTTGACATTGTCTAAGGGGAAAGTGGGATAACGGGTGAGTGTGGCGGGAGGAGAGGGAGAGAGAGGAAGAGAGACAAGATAAAAAAAAAAAAAAAAAGAGAGAGAGAGCAGCGGGATTACGTTAGAATGAGACGTAAATATACAATCATATAGTTGATCATAAACGAATAAGTTGCAAACATACTGCTTGCGACTGGGATTTTAAACCAGTGTATGTATTTTGACATTGGCCATTTTGGCTAATTATTGGCCAACATCAGTAGCATTTGGGTGTAGGGCTTTGAGTTGTGAAATCCAGAAGGATTCCCTGTGAAGTCAACATGGCCAATAGCACAAATTATTGACCAGTGTGCATGAAAAGTTGTCCTTACATGTAACCTTGCCTTGTTACTCTAGGTTTTGTCTGTGATCACAGAACTATCCATGTTAGCTCATTTTATGTTAAAATCATTTAATCCCAACTCTTAGATATGAAAATTGTACCTTAGATATTGGTTACAAGACTTAAATCTCAACTATAACACATCTGTACATGTACGTCGTATTATTTGGCGTTTACCATTCGTGATGTGATTTAAATCTCATAATCATAAGTTTTGTAATATACATGTTGGGTATGAACCATTTAATTCTTACGGTTATTTGAATATGGATTACGATACATTTGTAAAGCTCTCACCATGTTCAACCAGGAAAATGTAACCCTGTTCAAACGACTCAATGCTTACTTACCACTGGTTTGAGATCCTAGTCGCAAGCAGTATATGTTTGCAAATAATTACATTCGTTTGTGATCAACTATATACTTGTTTATTTACGTCTGATTCTAACTTAATCCCGCTGCTCTCTTTTTTTTTCATCTTGCTTCTCTCTCTCTCTTTCTCTTTCCTCCGGCCACACTGATCCGCTATCCCAGTTTCCCCTTAGAAAATGTCAAATGTCAGTAATTTATTCACACTTGACCACACAAATTTTAAATACCACACACATACATTAGTTACCGTCAACGAAACTTCACTTCGGTAAGCGGTCTTTTACGTTAGATTTCTGTACAATATTTCCGAGCTATGTCCTTATCATTCATTCGTCGAATTACTTGTGATAAACTGTAATCACGCGGCGAAAGCAGAAATTATGACGTCATTACGAGATTGGCCATTATGACGTCATACTCCAATATGGCCAGGAGTGCATTGAGACCATAGGAGTATTTTGTGCTATGTATACTGCGTTGACGGACTGCGCGTTGTGGCATGTGGGGGGGGGGTGTGGGGTGTGGGGTAGCTCTTCTTGGGGGTTATTGTCCTAGGGGATAGTTGTCAAGGGGGTAGTTGTCCGGGGGTAGTATTCCAGGGGGTATGTTTTCCTAGAATCACATGAAGACTTAAAAAGAAGGTACAGAGAAAAAAAATACATAAGGGGGAATAGAACAAAAAAGCAACGATATACAGAGAGAAGAAAATCAAAGAAATACATAAGGACAAATTTGCTCAGGCCTTTTTTTATCATGATGAGATAAAACCATCAATGATTTCCTTCCCGGCTTCAGGAAGATGGGAAAATATTATTAGAAATCTATTTTAAAAATCGCGCTGGAGTAAGTGCATTTAATTTTTTAATTTAATTTTTTTTTTTTTTTTTTTTTTTTTTTTTGGGGGGGGGGGGGGGTGGGGCAGTTAACCTCAGAGAACTTTCATTCCATTCATTCCATATGTTCACGGTTAAGGTCAACATAGAAATCTCGCGCAGGGGAACTATGTATGCGTCGGACTTGGGTTCCGAGCAAACATTTTCTATGCGAGTGTGTACGGTGCGTCGAATAGTTATTGCTCTCGACTTACGTGTCCCACAAGGAATATGAAATTGCATTAATATATGCAAATTGCTTATTTTTAGAACCAACATTTGAAGCTCATATTTTTTAAATAAAAGCATGGTGACACGGAACCCAAAATATATAAAACTAAACATTTTCGGGATTGGTCCCCTTTATTAACCTTTTAATTGCCATGTGTGCAAATTGGCAAGATCGCAGGCGTGTCACACGTGCAAACCGGCACAATGATAGGAACCATTTAACAAAATGGTTTGCACTGTGCATTACGATAGCTTTTCATAACAATCCATTTCCACTAATTAGCTACCTGATAGTCCCTAAATCACCTGTACGTACTGATTGCACACTTAAAGGGGTACTCCGGCCTAAAAATAATATTAATTGAATGGATAGAGTAAAATTAAACAAGCAAAAAACTGAAAATTTCATTGAAATCCGATAAAAAATAACGAAGTTATTGAATTTTTAAGTTTTGCATTATTTTGGGAAACAGTTCTATGCATGTCATCATGAATATGTAAATGAGTGAGCTGATGATGTCATGTCCCCACTTTCCTTTTTTAACTATATTACATGAAATCTTCATTATTTCATTTTTTCATACATGTCTATAAAAAATATCCCCTCTGTAACAAAATAAGTTATAGCAATGATAAACTTACACATTAAATAAGGAGTCAGTCCTTTTAGTTATAGGCTTGGAGCAGAAAATTTGAATAATTGCAATTTCATATAATAAAATACAAAAGAAAAAGTGGGGATATGACATCATCAGCTCACTCACTGCATATTCATGATGACGTGCACATCACTGTTTTACCAAAATAATGCAAAACTTTAAAATTCCATAACTTCATTATTTTTAATCTGATTTCGATGAAATTTTCAGTGATTTGTTTGTTTAATTTTACTCTATTTATTCAATTCATATTAATTTCAGGCCGGAGTACTCCTTTAATACTTGTGATTAAACCTTAAATATACTGTGGAACCGGCATGTTATTTGAGTTGCGCATAAAGAGTGAAGTTATAGTTAAGTACCTAAGTCCATTCCATGTCCATTCCATCCAAGATAAAAACTTAGCACGCAGAGAGTTAGTAAGAGGATGGCTTTTATCTGGAAGAGACCATCAAAATAAAAAATAAGAAATATTAAAAAGGATAAATAATTTTGTGACCGGGCACCACAGAACCTCCAAAAAGTCGCCAGATGTGATTTTTTAGGTAAGGTATGATTCTGAAAGAGGAGATTCTCAACTTTAAAGTGATATAAAAAAAAATAAAAATAGAAATTTATATGAAGGGATTATCAGGTTGTCCTAAAACTTAGCGTACTAGTTATTAAGCACATCCTGTTTATCATACTGTAGACTAGAATAAATACATGAACTCACTCTGTCTTAAAGTTATGGAAGATCAAAATGAGACAAGTATTCACGACCCAAAACTTAAATTTGAACATGGAAACCAAAAACACCTTTATTGAGCTCTAACTGAAAATCCCACAATTCGAATCTATGGTGGTTTTGTGGTGCCTGGTCACAATTATAGACTATGTATACATTGATCTATTAATATTCATTCATTTATTTCCTTGTTCAGTTAATATTCATTCATTTTGTTTTCCTTTATCTTCTACAGCCCTGCATAGCAGTTGGAAATACAGATGACTTAGGGGACTTTAATTATGAAAACCCTATCCACTGATCACAAATAAACAATGAATATATGGGTGAAAAAAATATCTGCATTTCTAAATAAACAAATGATAAATGTATCAAATACTTCTCGCGTTATCTTGAAATGCGTCAGGGGAAAACTTATTTATTTCTTCATTTAATTTATAATGCATTTATTCCTTTGTGTATTTATTTAGATACATGAGAGTTGATATTCAGGCAACAGACGTCAGTCTCCCTCGCGAAAATTTGCCGAAGAGATGAAATATGACTGATGATCTTCAACCCGAGTTATCGTCCATCCGGTATCTCATAGGCTTGATTTAAATATATATGTGAGTTCTGGGGGTGTTTCACAAAGAGTTAAGTTTGACTTAAAGTGGCACTTAAATTCCTAGTTGTGCGCGTTATATGACACATCACCGCATTGGTCAGATCATGCTCAGGGGACCAATGAGATTACGCGTTTTAAAGGGGAACGAAATGCAACAAACATTAGCCTATAATCAAGTAGATAATTGTCAACATGTTACAAATATCTTGAAATTAATCTTATATGATTATTGAAGAAGGAGAACAGTGTCTAAAATGTTGTAGTTTCCTTGCTAGACATTATCCCATGGGGCTGCCATTTTCTTTCCAAAGTAATGTCAGAACAGTTCTATTAGTGAGATACCCACTGCCCTGTACACTAGCTACAATGACACTCATGATCACCTGTGGAATGCAAGACACTGGATTTTCTCATAATAAACCTTTTTTTGTAGTAATGTACATTAAAATGAAGATACTTTTATCCTGTCATATAATGTTCTGTGTCGAGATATCTGTTTCAGCTGCTTCTTTTGCTAAGCAGGATTTGGCATGCACAAGTTGTTGCTTGGTCAGACAGAGGTTTGTCTATTCTTCAAAGAAGTGACAAAGACCGATACAACTGCTCTTAGATATCACCTGTGCGAGACAATGGGGGTACCAAGATGGCTGCCATTTTTGCATGGGTGGCTTTAGTTGTACAATAGCTATTCATTATGCATATTCATATCCATTGTGTAGAGGTAAATGGACATGTACTCTTATGACATCACAGTTTTACAAAATGGCATCCCCCATGGGATAATATCTGACAAGGTATCTGCAAAATTTAGAGAGATTGTTCTCCTTACTGAGTAATCAAATCAAAGTATTTTCAAGATATTTTGCACAGGCTGACAATTTTCCACATGATTATCAGCTAATGTATATTGAGTTTCATTCTCCTTAAAGTTTAATACCGTTTGGCACTTAATACGTATGACTTTAAGGCAAACCTAACTCTTTGTGAAACACCCCCTGGTCAAGGGGTTTTATTGTTAAACTGTCTGGGAACATGCAGGTGAATATTTATTATGTTTTTCATAAGTACGGATGCACAGGGTAAAGTTTTTCCAATCATCTAAATAATTATATTGTTTCAGTCTCGTAGGAAGTCACATGCGCTACACATACAAGTGGATATATGGGACTACATCCACAGTCATATGACATGAAAGTTTGATCCAAACGTGTTAGCGGTTACTCGTCATAGTTCGTATATAATTAAGGGCATTTGAAGAGCAATCATTTTAAGGGTACACTTTCTTCTTTGATATCATTTCAAAATACATGATGAAAATAGCCAGAAAGCTCACAATTTTGTTTTCATCTTTCACAGAACTCAACATTCTCGCCTACCATATACATCGTCATACTCAGTATTCTGCGACACCATGCCTTTGAACGTGGCGACGCGTTCGAAGGTTATTGGGAATTAAACGATATGTTTATACTTTCTATAAATATGTTGCTTTCAGGTACGGTGTCAAATTAAATGCAGAGGACAATGCTTGTTTTTTACATATCGTTGTTCTTCACAACTTTAATGTGTTGTCAAAGGACAGCTATACCGTGCAGATGTTGTATAGTTTACAGATGTTGGGTTTGATAGACAATGAAGGGGAGAGAGAGGGACAGAGGGAGAGAGACAGAGACAGAGAAAGATACACGGAGATAGAGACATTCGCTATGATGCTGTTGTTTTATTTCTTCTTCCTTAAAATTCAACCTATGAATATAGTAATATATCAGTGAACGTTTGAAAGAAATTAGAATAATGCAGGTAATACTATGAAAATGTCAACTTTGAAAACCTTTAGAACGCCAGAAAAAGATATTAAATGCTGGAAATCTCTTGGTCTTTAATTATGTGTGTATGATATTATGTGTGCGATCTCAATGTGCCCCATCGTCACGTTCTCATTGTCCCATTCGCCAAGCTCACTTTTTCGGGGCATATTTGCTCCCTAGGCCAGATGAAATTTCAAATGTTTATTAGAAGGTTTCAGATAGGCATTGAGAATTATCCAATTAACCCGTTGACTACTGAATTCTTTCATTCCCATGGCTTAAATACAGGGATAATTCGTAGTTCATAGTTCATTCAAAAAGCACCAAAAGAGAACTTGCTCAGCAAAAGGTTTTACTATATAATCATTGCATGAACTTTAAAGCCCTGATAGAGCTTGGTTGAGAGAAAAACATGAATAAAAACGATACCTTCGATATTTAGAATGCCACAATACTTGGTTTACGTATGGGTGTAGAGCAGAGCGCTTGTGTATAGAGAGGTGTCTTAGTCGAGTATTTTAAACATTTGATTGAAGATGCGAGGATCGTGGGTTCGAATCCCTGTGCGGCACTACTTTCCTTTGGCAAGACAGTTGTATATATTTTCCACTCGACACTCAAGGGTTAAATGGGCAGGCTACCGGAGAGAAATTTTAGGATTATTTGAAATCAGGCTCTATGGGGTGGGTTGGGGGTACATTGTCCCCAGTATTTCAGGAATTTGGGCGTGCTATATAGAAGTTCCTCCTTTTACAGAGGAAAGTGTTCCTTTTACTTCAGATAATGCCCTCTTTCCTTTATATTCCTGCCCGTTCCACATTCTTACAATTTTATTTTATTAAACATTGATAATTGCCAGATGCCTATTAAAATCTGAGAGGTGTCCGTTTATCCTTGACAACTCTCCTTTTTCCTAATAAGTGCCCTTTCCCCTTCTATAAGTATCGTTTATATTATAACACGTACCCCTTTTCCAATCTTGTAATTGCCCCCATTCTAAGTGTTCATACTTAGATCACAACAACTTTTAATTCACCATGTACATAAGATTTTTTACTCTAATGCAGATCACTATATTTCAAATAATTTTACTCGCTCTTCAAGTGTTCATGGGCATGACACTAGAAATAGTCAATTTAATTTCGTAGTGCCTAAGCGGAAAGGTAAAGTTGGAGATTCCTTTTATTTTAACGGTATTATTTTCTGGAATTCCCTCCCAAATCATGTTAAGGCAGTTAAGAATTTTTTTACATTTTAAAAGGATATTGAAGCATCATCTGCAAAATGTGTCTACTCCATAACTGTATTTCTCCCCTCTTTTTTGTAGCTCAGAGGGCTTTTTCCTATATTATATGACTTATGTAACCATCGATAGTTTTTTACGTTGAGTAAGTCTTGTTTTCACATTTATGTAATCTTCGCCTACTTTATAAAAATGTTATGTTTTATTTTGCTACTTTAGTACATTCTTATTACTTGTCGTACTTGTACGATAGTCTTGTAACCGTACTAATGTGTTTTCTTAGTGTATTTTTTAATCAGTTATTTAGGTAAGGACCCCATTGGAAATAAGCCATTTCGGCTTTCATGGGCTATCCTGTCATGTTACCTCGATGTGTTTGTATTGCAATATACCTGACGAATAAAATCAATCAATCAATCAATCAATAACACGTACCCCTTTTCCAATCTTGTAATTGCCCCTGTTCTTACTAATAAGTGTTCCTTTATTTTATTTCTAAAAACGAGCCTCTTCCCTTTTCACCTCTCATAAAACCCCTAATAAAATCTTTCCTTCGACAATTCCCTTTTAAATCATATGCATCAAATGTACCAATTAATTCCTTTCTATAACTGCCTTTTCCATTCTCACTTTTCAGATACACCCCCTTTCCATCTGATAAGTGCATCTTCACCTGTGGCAATGGCCTCTATTAAGATTTGAGAGGTGCCCGTTCTAATTTGACAAGTGCCCTTTCCACCTTCTGCTGAATGACACTTGTCATCTCTGATGAGTGCCCCTTTTCACCTCTGATAAGTTTCCCTTAATTCATTCTTTTCTTTCTAAGAAGTACACTTATTCCTTCTGATAAGAGCCCCTCTTCCTTTATAACAAAACGCCCCTTTTCCTTTCTCATACGTGAGCTTTTCACCTCTGGTAAAGTGCCACTATTAATGTGCGACAAATACCACATGTTTCATCCTCTGATAATTGCTCTTTTTAATATGAAACATTTTTGCTTTTTTCTGATAAGTGCCATTTTTGTTCAAGATAAGAGCCCCTTTTTTTCTGCCTCCATAATCTCCATAATTTATAGCGATTTAGAGCAACTTTACTTTAATTCGTCAAGGCTCGCTCGCTACGCTCGCGCACTTTTATATTTGATATAGCTATGTTATTCATTAGAGATCTTTTCAGTCTCTCATGCCGAGACTGTGTTTAAAAACCTTTCAGAACTGGGCTTTCCTCTTTATAACATGTTATTGATCACGGTGCAGCATTACAGATCTTAAAAATTGCTGGCTCGCTTCTCTCGATCGCAAATTAATATGTAGGTCATCAAACCCATCTGCAAACTTTGATGCTCAAGTAAATTATACATGTATTAGAGCATGTAAGAGAGAAACATAATTGAAATACCTATAAATGTAAACACAATGTAGGGTATATATGCCAATGTTTAGAGATGGTATACATTTCCCGTTGTAGGTGCCCTTTTCCCCCCAGAATATCCGTTGATTATCGGTGCCCCCAAACTATGGAAATTTCCGCTCAATATTGCAATCATACCGCCAAGTCCCTGAACCGGATTTACGCCGGTGATTATTATTATTATTGACATTATTTTCATCATCATTATAATAATTATTATTGTTATTATATACATTATATTATTATTATTAGTAGTAGTAGTAGTAATAGTAGTACTATTATTCAGGCCCGTAGCCAGAGGGGGTTCGGAGGGGTCGGACGACCCCCCCCCCCCCTTTCTTGGGCTGAGGTCCGCTTTTTCATGAAAAAACCCCCCACACACACACCTTTAATGGCATGGGTCACGAGTATGTCATTGTGGCTGCTCAAAATGCTGTCACTGTGGTCTATCTGCTAGAGGTCTAGCTGTTACAAGTGAATGTAACACACACTCTAATAAATATTTTGTTTCTGCGACTTCAAAAATGTGTGTTCAAAATCATCATTCACAACCCCTAAATTTCCCATCGGGAGTCCTTAAATTGCAGCAAAAAGCATCTACATTTTAAAATTTTCCGGGGGGGGGGGGGAAGCATGCCCCCGGACCCCCTTGCAGGTCCGTATTGATTATGACAAAAAGGTCCACTTTTGCCAAAAACTATCCACCCCTTTAGAAACCCTGGCTATACGGGCCTGTTTATCATCGTCATCATCATCATCATTACAATAAATGTGGGACTCCGGATAACTGAAATCTCCGACACGCCCTGGGGAGCGTTTCATCATTTCATCGTTTTGTCAGTTATTTTTACCAACAAATATGCCCTCAGCCAATCAGATGCAAGGATTGCTGTAGCTTATAACAGTTGTCGGTAAAACCACTGACAAAACGCTTGATGAAACACTGTTATAATGTTTCTCTATCCCCATTTGAGTGTTTCTGGGTGTAAAAGGTCTCCACGTACGTGTAGAAGTGTCATAGTCGTGTGGTTTAGTCACTTAATTGAGTTCGAGAACCGGTTCAGCACCATCGCCTTAGGGTAAAGGCATTTTACGCAAGTGGGGCTGACGCCTCTTGTCTGAATATCATTATTTTCTCAATTATATAAGATTTGTAAATCATTTTTAAATCATCTTTTTCATCGAAGCAATCGATGATGTTCACACTTCCTTTTTTCGAAGGGGGTGGTAGGCATATCTCCCCAAAGGGGTCACGCTATGGAAGGGGGCACCTACAAAAAGTTCAACAAAACATTGATACATTAGCTTGAATTCATATCTTATTAATCCACTTTAATTAATGCACTATCCTCTTTTTTACCACTTAGAGGCAAAAAAAATCCCTGGCGGGGTCATATCTTTTGCTTGAATTTCAAACATGTAGATTCTAAATTTCCGCACTTTATTAGAAGAAAAAGTAATTTCGTCACTAAACTATAGCCGACATTAAGTTTCAAACACATATCCTTGCTGGCCAATTATGCCTACTCACCCCCCCCCCCCCCCCCACCCACCGCCAACACCTGTTTCTTACATATCATTTTTTAATTTAAGTAATCATGAATGTATAACGATTTATGATAATATTCTGATTACCTGTTATTTTTTAAAATAAATATTGAGGGAGTGTATACAGCAGCACGCATGTGTCTTCTTGTAAGAAGATAAACGTAATGCATTGAGGCAATTAGATCAAATAAAAAATGAACATCCATAATTAATCTCTCACTTTATTATATTTTATAAAATGAAATTAGTAATAGGGAAAAGGGACAGTATATCTTTTAAAAGTATATTTATTATTTGTTCATACTGCCTTCAAAAACATACCCAAGCAAAGTTAATGTGCTTCTGCATCTTGCGATGATCAAAATTATTACTCTGCTCCTGGTCCTGGTTCTTCGTAAGCAATCGTGGTAAATTATAACTCTGCTCCCGGTTCTTCGTATGCAGTCGTTGTCGAGGACCTGTTAGCCAGTAAATGCTACAAATAAACCTCCGCGACGTGTTCGTCGTATAGATTGCACCGTTCGCAGAGCGCTTTTCACTGATTTGATTGGCTGAGAGCATATTTGTCATTAAAAATCACTGACAAGACACTTGATGAAACGCCCCCCCCCCCCCCCCCCCCCCCCCCCCCCGTGTGCCTGATGTAGAACATTTACGTGGCACCTGGTGCTTCAGCCTTCGATATTTCTGCTTTGAGCATTGGAATTAAACTGTTTAAATAAATAATAATAATAACTTTCGATTAAGTTAGTGCATAATAATGCACACTTAATTCTCTATATACGCTTTACAAAGACAATAATCTTACATAAAAGTATCTGAATTGGAAATTCTTTAATGGTTTCTCTTTTTTAAATCATGAAGGGAAGACATATTCCTAGTTGTTAGGGTAGAGAATTTCCAGGAGCGGGAGCTGATGCTAGTAAGGATCGGTGTACTGCTAGAAATTGTTGTGATGATGATTTTGTAAACTCCTTGGGTATCTCTCGAGAATGCTATGTGCGCTTTATCAATATGGTAATCATTACCATTATTATCATTGAAATGGAACAGTGGCAAAAACTCAGAAACAGAAATTGAAAATAAAGTTGAAGTCCGGTCTTTATTTGAAAATGCAAAAGATTGAATTTGTCGATTGCTCCAACTAAAATTAACCTGGCCCTTGTTTTCGAATTTTGTATTTTTATTTTTAATTATAGTAATTCTTCGTTGGCTGGGCGATGAGGAACATAATACATGATAATATGAGACCAAATCAAACAGCAAGCAAAAAGAGTCCATGAGCAGTACTTTGTCACCTGCTCAAATACTCCAAAATCAAATGCAATACATAGCCCCCCCCCCCCCCCATAGGCCCAGCAAGCCTCCATTTCCAAAAAGCCCCGACAAATCATAAACTTTCATTCCTATACCCCTCACTAGGTGTTGGCCATATGTTTTTATGTCGTGTGAGGAGAAAATAGGAGCATTACGTAAATGAAATTTATTTTGTATTGAACCCTCAGCAAAGGCAGTCTGGTGATTATTCGGGGTAAGCTCGCTAGTCATAAGGACCGCTATTCATAAGGACCACTTATTCATAAGGGCCGGCTATCCATAACACGTGACTAAATGAATAGCGGTTTTGTATGAATAGCGGTCCTTATGAATAGCTAGCAAACTATAGATAAATTACCTCGCTATTCATAAGGACCTCCATTCATAAGGACCACTATTCATAACTTTTCATAAGGACCGCTAACGTTCATAACATTTAACACGCGTTAAATGAATAGCTATGAATTTTCTATGAATTTTCTATGAATAGCGGTCCTTATGAATAGCCAGCGGACCCTGATTATTCAATGGCAAATGTATCCCCCCCCCCGGAAAAAAAATATGTATATACATATATATATATATATATATATATATATATATATATATATATATTTACAAATCGACTCGTTATGCCGATATGGAACAACGCCCACTGGTTATCATAAAAGTAATCTGTCTCACCACCTTCGAAAATATCCTTATACATACTTCTTCCCCTGGTAATCCAATGGAGTCTATTTGATATTTTTTTACCATTTATCATTCTCTCCCAATCTGTGACTTCGTCACCACTTTTATTGCAAGCTTACCTAAATATCCGATAGTACACTGTAAAAACTAAAGTGCTACTTTTTCGGGGCTTGTATAGTGACTGCACCTGAAATGCTGTTTTAGCACTTGTAGTGTGCTAATTTACCAGCGTCGAACCAGGATCCGCTGATTGAGAGGCGCTGACCTTACGGATAGACTAACGAACTCTTCTTGCAATCCAGCTTAGTCATGGGAGTCAAGTAGAAAACATGAACTATGTGGTGTCGTAAATTCACTATGTAACAATATGATCTGCTCTAAGTCGTACGATGTGAGTTAGTGTAGCGGTAATGGCAACAATTCTCGATCAGCGGACCCTGGTTTGGAGGCTCGCCAGAATCACGATTTATTTATTTATTTATATTTTTAGCAGTTTAAAGAGCCGGTCCAGCTCCCATGAAAGTGCTGAAATAGCACGCTGTGTGCTTTCCAATAGCACTCTGAGTGCAGTCCCTATGCATGCCCTCAGAAAGTGCTAAATTCAGCGGTCCTGGTGCTGAAAACAGCTCTTAAGTTTTTAGAGTGTATTATAATAAGCGCGCCAATGAACCTGACAGAAAATATGCCCCCTCCCCCCCGGACTGGTTGTGAGGGCCCCTACTAAGGACAACATATTCTTCAAAATCCTTTCTTCTCTGGTATCGCTGCACTTCTGATCAAAGAAAGGACTTCATCGACCAGGTTTCCAGGGAAAAGGCGTCCTCTTTGATGAAATGTCTTCATCATCACCTGGGCGGGGTCCGCTCGCTATTCATGAGGACCGCTATTGGTAGAAATCCACTATTCATTTAACACGCGTTATGAATGGCGGTCCTTATGAATGAAGGTCCTTAAGAATAGCGAGGTAATTTGTCTATGGTTTGCTTGCATTTTAGAAAGACTTCTATTTATACAAAACCACTATTCATTTAGTCATGGATTTAGTTATGGATAGCGGTCCTTATGAATAAGTGGTCCTTATGAATAGAGGTCCTTATGACTAGCGAGGCTATCCAACCTGGGCATATTTGATGAAATCGTTATAAGTCTAATAATGCGGGTTACTTTTAATAAACTTATTTGAATTGGATGTCGTCAAACGTGTTATTCACAGTTACGTGAAACGAAGCACAGGAGCAGTCTGCCTCAAGTATTTTGACATCTAAAAATAGTTAATTTGCCTTGACACCCTAGTAACAGCAACGATACCGACAACGAAAAAGAAAAAGAAATCGAAATAAAATCACATTCTTTATGATGTGTTTATGTATTTGTCAATATGTTGTTATTGTATTGCATTTTTATGATGAGTGTAAATAAAATGAACTTGAACTTGTGTCACTGAGGTATTAAACCTTCCAGGTCAAGCAAGTATCATGGTATGGTGTTTTAACCTTTTGAATTTTAAAGTGGCATTAAACTGATAAGATGTGAACAGTGCTTTTTTACAATTGTTCCTAAATTAAGATTATAATAATAGAGATTAGATGCATTTTATGTTTAATTAAAACTATCGACTGGCTAGGAAAATAGGCACATTTATTATTTTCAGACTATTTTTAAAACAAATTTGCACATGTAGAAAATTGCCTGCAATACATTCTAAGCTTCTACATGGCCGAATGGGGCAATATTGGAAAAGAGATGCACAGACATTTTCCAAATCCCGTTAAAAGATGGCGCTGTTTGATTTAAGGCAACTTTAGTCATACTGTATTAATATGATGCACGTAGATTGGGATAACCAGAATTGGAACCATTGGCTATGTGATATAATTATGTCCCCCATTCTGTGGTCAGTGGCACTTTAGTGGCACTAGAGTGGAATTGGCAACCTCACCACGATCTGATTGACTTCCAGTGTGTAGAGGTAAAGACGTACAAGATGTATATAAACAGAAATTAATAATAATATTTTTATTCTGAATTGGAAAGTTGATATCAGAGCAAGAGGCATCTCACCCACTAATGAATATACGTTTTGAAAAAAGGTGGGGGGAGGCGGAGAATTTGTGATTCACATGGACCACCTACAAACACTGCACGTAATCCTGGAGTGTTATTTATCAGTAATATGACAATGAATAACTTTGTACAAAAACATGTCAATCAATGTATTTTCATAGACGTAGTATAAAAAAGGAGATATTGTGTCTTATAAAACAGTTGCCACTTCATGCATTTGTAATTTTTCGTCTTGATTATTGCAATTCTCTTTTGTATAATGTGTCAACGTCTCAAATAGCTAAGCTACAAAGCACAGAACTCTGCTGCCGGAATATTATCTAGGACATGGTAAAGGGATCATATTTCACCAATGTTGAAAGGGCTACATTGGCTACCAGTCAGAGACCGTCGAGTATAAAATTATGCTTGTTACTTGGAAAGCATTACATGGTTTTGCCCCTCATTGAAAATCCTATTTCTGAATAATGTACCAACTCGTTGTCTGCGTTCTTCTGGCCAAAATCTTCTTGTGGCACAAAGATACAAATCATCTCTCGGTGATGGTGCCTTCATAGCTGCGGCGCCATGTTTCTGGAACCAGTTACCGAATAATATCCGTTCCATAGACATTTTATCTTCTTTTAAGTCAAATTGGAAAAAAAGAAGCAATAATAATAATAATAATAATTATAATAATAATAATAATAATAATAATAATAATAATAATAATAATACTAATAATAATGGTGCCTTCTAGTGTAGCTCGCAGGTCCGTCACGCTGTGACGCTCATGGCGCTCCGACATTATTACCTGGGTCATAGCCGAGCGGCCAAATATGGAGCGCTCTAGCTTATCGGGTATCCATTTAGAACTGGGTGGAGAGTGGCAAAAGATTTTGTAGTATTTTTCAGTTCATTCTACTTTTACTCTCTTGCTTTTCTAATTTTTAGCATGAGCCTCGGAATGTATTAAACTAAATAGATGGCGCAATATAAGTGCAGTGTAATATTATTATTATTATTATTATTATCACTATTATTATTATTATTATAAATAAATAATTTTTAAGAGACGGTGCCGGTTTATTTGAGAGGGCGCCAACTGTATGTGAGATGACGTTGATTTTATGTAAAACGGTACTATGGGAATAGTAAGGAGGCGCTTATGGAACCGCCATTGATCCCACCTTCCCCGGCCCCTCCCCCGTGAAAACTTTGACCTATTTATTTTGTTTATCTTATTTGTAGGTTTATTCATACAGGGTAAAATTGTCAGTTTCTGAACTGCTTTCCACAAAGGCCCTGTCAGCCTTTACCATGAGCATGACCAATATAAATTAAGATTGGCATACAGAAAAAAGGAATATAATCCCTTGTAGAAATTGAAAACAAAGTAAATAGATTAATTTGCGTATAAACAAAATACAGATTTGAAGAAAAACTAAAAATAATTAGATTGGAGAAAAATGTTAAAATTTTGTAAAACACAAAACAAAACCAAGATAAAAACAAAAACAAAAACCAATTTTAAAAAAGCAAAAAATAGAAACATTAGTTTAACAGTTAACTCAAAATTACTGTTTAAAGCTGACTTTTAAACTCTTAGAAAATAACATCATATTCAGTGATTGATCATGACTCAACGTTTTGAGGATGACTTTTGGCGACTAAGTCCAGTCTTGGAGTCAGCCCAGTCAGGGACTCCGATACATTTTCATGGTCAATATGGATCACGTTCATAAAGTGTCTCCTTTTTTTCAAAATCTTCTTGTTTTGAAGTAATAATAATAATAATAATAATGATAATAATAAAAATATGAATTTATAAAGCGCACATATGACAATATTTCGATAAAGGTACGACAACAATGAATATGCAGGCTACATAAAAATAGTTCAACAGATAATGAAAAACTAGAAGAATAAATAGCAGTGGTAAATAGTAACATTTCCCCTGTCTGATGATACCTGATACATTTATCTCAGTCACGATAGACTTAAAACCGGGTTTTCTCAAACAATATTGTCATCTTCTTGTAACTTTGGCCTGATTCAATGAACATGGATTAAAGATGTATGCACGTGTTACTTTAGTTTGCGCCCTTTTAGGATGACTTCCCGCTCACACCGAGACTAGGTTTAGTTATCCCCCTCTTACTCGATCTCTTCGTGGTGTTGGCTAGTGTGATGTTAGTGATTCCAGGATCATATACAATACAAACCTTCAGTTTACCTGTTAGCAAATTTTCAATTGCCTTATTTAATTTATTTTAGAAATAGATTCCTAAGTTGTTTGAGTAAAGAGTACTAAAATTCATAAGGAATTCTTGCATTTCAGAGGACTTAAATTGCTTTAAGGACTTTGGATCCGAGACAGGATGCAGGAAATTATTAATCTGTTTACACTTCCCTCAAGTGCGTGTACAAAAAAACTATATTTGCTACAACGCACTTTGGAATCGATACCGACCAAAGAGATTAATCACTGTGTTTATCACATGTATGGTCACATGATTATAATATTACTTTACTAAAAATAGTAACACGTTTGTAGGCAATACGTGAGCAACGGGAAACCGTGATGATACGCGTTTGCTAACGTCTGCCTGTTTTGTCGACCGCCATTTGGCATGAGCTATTTCCTTAGGATTATTACTCAGGATGAAACTAAGCAGCTGCTTGTCGTTGTTTTTGATGTAAGGTACCGTCAAGTCGTATTCGACTCCTGGTGACGCCAAGGACATACTTTCTCCGCGTATTCTGTCTTAGCATTACTTTCGTAGAGTCATGTCTGTTTCTTTGCTTACGACTTCGGTTCATCTAATTCCATGGACCCCCCCCCCCCCTTCTCCTTTTGCACTGCACTTTCGAAGCATGATGTTCTGCTCCATGCCTTTGGATCTTGTACTGTGTCCAAAGTAGCCATTTCTCTGCTGTTGTACTCCCGTAAGCAGCCGGGAATAAAAATAACACCAAATGTTTCTCGGCAAAGTGAGTATCACGCCAGTCTGTAGGGCATCGAATTCACATTATTATTTCACTTAAGATTTGAGTGTCACCACGGCTCACCTATTTGAAAGACCATGATGAAGAGGATTCGAGATTGAAGAAAAGTACATTTTTTGTTAGGAATATGATAGGCGTGAGTGCCTTTTACTTAACATGTAAGCCTACATCTTCCAAAAGGAAGTGCCTTTATACAATAACATCATGGAATGCAGGAAGACTAAGACGACAACTACTGATGACGTTCTGCTAATGATGTCTTAAAGACTTTCTAAACTACTGTAAGTGGATTCTTTCACTGGTTCGTTAAAATTCAGACATAATAACTGAACCATCTCCCAATACTTTGAGTTAATGTACATGATCTAGATCGTCCCAAAACAAGACAGGGAGAGAGAGAGAGAGGGTATACCAAATGAACATGGAGCTCCCAACGGCGGCTAAGCAGGGTGATCTTGAGAAAATAAAGTCTATTCTAGAAAACGAGACAGGTGATGCAAAGCTGAACTTGGTAAATGGTTCGGATCCGGATGGAAAGACACCTCTCCACGTTGCGTCAGAAGAAGGGCATATCGACATTTTGAAATACATGATTGATATAGGTGCAGATCTAGGAAAGGAAAGTAGAAGCGGGGACACCGCTCTTCATTATGCATCTCGTAATGGCCACATTGATGTTGTTCAATATTTCATTGATAGAGGAGCAGATGTGAATAAAACATCACCTGGCGGTTCAGCATCGTACAGTCATTTCGATTTTGGGGCAGATGATGATAACGATGGATACACACCTCTCTACTGCGCCTCGCAAGAGGGCCACCTTCATGCTGTTGAATGTCTCGTGAATGCAGGAGCCGATATCAACAAAGCCCATTATGATGGTTCTACACCAGTTTATATTGCAGCAAAAAAGGGTCATCTAGATGTTGTTGAATATCTCATCACCAAAGGAGCAGACCTTGAACAGAGAGATTATTACAGTAAGAATCCTCTTAACATCGCATCATTACATGGCCATCTCAACATTGTTAACCATCTTGTCAGCAAAGGAGCAAGTATTTACTTCGCTGGGGGTGATGGCTACACACCACTCATTAGTGCGTCAGAGGGGGGCCACATTGATATTGTTCAATGTTTGTTAAATGCCGGAACAGATATCAATAAAGCCTCATCTAATGGTTCTACACCACTTTATGCTGCGGCAAGCAAGGGACATCTAGATGTTGTGGAATATCTCATCACAAAAGGAGCAGAGCTTGCACAGACAGGTTATTACAGTAAGAATGCTCTGAGTATCGCGTCATTACATGGTTATCTCGAAGTTGTAAAGTATCTTATCAGAAAAGGAGCAGATATTAACATGGTTCAATATGGTGGCCACACACCACTCTATAGTGCTTCTGAGAGGGGGCATCTGGATGTTGTTGAATATCTATTCAATGCAGGAGCAGATGTAAACAAGGCATCATATGATAACGTTCAGGATACACCACTTCATGCTGCATTAAAAAACGGTCATCTAGACGTGGTGAAATATCTCCTCTCTAAGGGAGCAGAAACAGATAAAGCTGATGCCAATGGCTACACACCACTCTACAGCGCCTCAAAGAAGGGCAATATGGATGTTGTACAATGTCTAGTAAATGTAGGAGCAGATGTAAACAAGGCATCATATCACAATGGTGATAAACCAGTTCATGCTGCATTAAAAAACGGTCATCTAGACGTGGTGAAATATCTCCTCTCTAAGGGAGCAGAAATAGATAAAGCTGGTGCCGATGGCTACACACCACTCTACAGCGCCTCAAAGAAGGGCAATATGGATGTTGTACAATGTCTAGTAAATGCAGGAGCAGATATCAATAAAGCCTCATCTAATGGTTCTACACCACTTGATGCTGCGGCAAGCATGGGACATCTAGATGTTGTTAAATACCTTATCACTAAAGGAGCACAGCCTGAAATTAAAGATTATAGGGGTCAGACAGCTCTTTGTGTTGCATCTGTTTATGGCCATGTTAATGTTGTCATGTATCTTACCAGCCAAAAAGCAAGGCTGCATGTAGAAGGATACACTACTCTAGTTGGCGCTTCGCGATGTGGTCATCTTGGTGTGGTTGAACGTCTAGTGAACGCAGGGGAAGAAGTAAACAAACCAGCAAATAACCGTTCGACACCACTATATGCAGCATCATATAAAGGTCATCTTAGCATAGTAAAGTATCTCATTGATAAAGGAGCGGGGCTTGATAGGAGAGGTTATAATGGTCAGACTCCTCTTCGTGTCGCATCATTCTATGGACATCTTGATGTTGTCAAGTATCTTATCAGCAAAGGAGCAGATGTTGGCATGGGTGATGACGAAAAGTGTTCTCCTCTATATGCTGCTTCACAGGAAGGTCATCTTGATGTTGTTCAATATCTCATTACTAAAGGAGCAAACCTGAACGCTGGAAATAACAAGGGGTTTACACCGCTTTATCTCGCTTCAGAGAAGGGACATCTTGATGTTGTTGAATATCTAGTAAATGCAGGAGCAGAAGTAAACAAACCAGCAAATAGCGGTTCAACACCTCTCTATGCTGCATCATATGAAGGTCATCTAAACATAGTCAAGTATCTTATTGATAGAGGAGCGGAGTTCGATAGGAGAGGTTATAATGGTGAGACTCCTCTTCGTGTCGCATCATTCTATGGACATCTTGACGTTGTCAAGAATCTTATCAGCAAAGGAGCAGATGTTGACATGGGTGATGACGAAAAGTGTTCTCCTCTATATGCTGCTTCACAGGAAGGTCATCTTGATGTTGTTCAATATCTCATTACTAAAGGAGCAAACCTGAACGCTGGAAATAACAAGGGGTTTACACCGCTTTATCTCGCTTCAGAGAAGGGACATCTTGTCGTTGTTGAATATCTAGTAAATACAGGAGCAGAAGTAAACAAACCAGCAAATAACTGTTCAACACCTCTCTATGCTGCATCATATAAACGTCATCTTAGCATAGTAAAGTATCTCATTGATAAAGGAGCGGAGCTTGATAGGAGAGGTTATAATGGTCAGACTCCTCTTCGTGTCGCATCATTCTATGGACATCTTGATGTTGTCAAGTATCTTATCAGCAAAGGAGCAGATGTTGGCATGGGTGATGACGAAAAGCGCTCTCCTCTATATGTTGCTTCACTGGAAGGTCATCTTGAAGTTGTTCAATGCCTCATTACTAAAGGAGCAAACCTGAACGCTGGAGATAACAAGGGTTTTACACCGCTTTGTCTCGCTTCAGAGAAGGGACATCTTGATGTTGTTGAATATCTAGTAAATGCAGGAGCAGAAGTAAACAAACCAGCAAATAGCGGTTCAACACCTCTCTATGCTGCATCATATGAAGGTCATCTAAGCATAGTCAAGTATCTTATTGATAGAGGAGCGGAGTTCGATAGGAGAGGTTATAATGGTGAGACTCCTCTTCGTGTCGCATCATTCTATGGACATCTTGACGTTGTCAAGGATCTTATCAGCAAAGGAGCAGATGTTGACATGGGTGATGACGAAAAGTGTTCTCCTCTATATGCTGCTTCACAGGAAGGTCATCTAGATGTTGTTCAATATCTCATTACTAAAGGAGCAAACCTCAACACAGGTGATAACGAGGGGTATACACCCCTTTATATCGCTTCACAGGAGAATCACCTTGATATTGTTGAATGTCTAGTGAATGCAGGAGCAGATGTAAACAAAGGAGCAAATGATGGTGACACACCTATCAATGCTGCATCATATAAAGGTCATCTAAACATAGTAAAGTATCTTATTGATGGAGGAGCGGAGTTCGATGATACACCTATCAATGCTGCATCATATAAAGGTCATCTAAATATAGTCAAGTATCTTATTGATGGAGGAGCGGAGTTCGATAGGAGAGGTTATAATTGTCAGACCCCTCTTCTTGTCGCATCATTCTATGGACATCTTGACGTTGTCAAGAATCTTATCAGCAAAGGAGCAGATGTTGACAAGGATGATGACGAAAAGTGTTCTCCTCTATATGTTGCTTCACAGGAAGGTCATCTTGATATTGTTCAATATCTCATTACTAAAGGAGCAAACCTGAACGCTCGAAATAACAAGGGGTTTACACCCCTTTATATCGCTTCACAGGAGAATCACCTTGATATTGTTGAATGTCTAGTGAATGCAGGAGCAGAAGTAAACAAACCAGCAAATAACTGTTCAACACCTCTCTATGCTGCATCATATAAACGTCATCTTAGCATAGTAAAGTATCTCATTGATAAAGGAGCGGAGCTTGATAGGAGAGGTTATAGTGGTCAGACTCCTCTTCGTGTCGCATCATTCTATGGACATCTTGATGTTGTCAAGTATCTTATCAGCAAAGGAGCAGATGTTGGCATGGGTGATGACGAAAAGTGCTCTCCTCTATATGTTGCTTCACTGGAAGGTCATCTTGAAGTTGTTCAATATCTCATTACTAAAGGAGCAAACCTGAACGCTGGAAATAACAAGGGGTTTACACCGCTTTATCTCGCTTCAGAGAAGGGACATCTTGTCGTTGTTGAATATCTAGTAAATACAGGAGCAGAAGTAAACAAACCAGCAAATAACTGTTCAACACCTCTCTATGCTGCATCATATAAAGGTCATCTAAACATAGTCAAGTATCTTATTGATGGAGGAGCGGAGTGCGATAGGAGAGGTTATAATGGTGAGACTCCTCTTTTTGTCGCATCATTCTATGGATATCTTGATGTTGTCAAGTATCTTATCAGCAAAGGAGCAGATGTTGGCATGGGTGATGACGAAAAGCGCTCTCCCCTATATGTTGCTACACTGGAAGGTCATCTTGAAGTTGTTCAATGCCTCATTACTAAAGGAGCAAACCTCAACACAGGTGATAACGAGGGGTATACACCCCTTTATACGGCTTCACAGGAGAATCACCTTGATATTGTTGAATGCCTAGTGAATGCAGGAGCAGATGTAAACAAACCAGCAAATAACTGTTCAACACCTCTCTATGCTGCATCATATAAAGGTCATCTAAACATAGTCAAGTATCTTATTGATGGAGGAGCGGAGTTCGATAGGAGATGTTATAATGGTAGGACTCCTCTTCGTGTCGCATCATTCTGTGGACATCTTGACGTTGTCAAGAATCTTATCAGCAAAGGAGCAGATGTTGACATGGGTGATGACGAAAAGGGTTCTCCTCTATATGCTGCTTCACAGGAAGGTCATCTTGATGTTGTTCAATATCTCATTACTAAAGGAGCAAACCTCAACACAGGTGATAACGAGGGGTATACACCCCTTTATGTCGCTTCACAGGAGAATCACCTTGATATTGTTGAATGCCTAGTGAATGCAGGAGCAGATGTAAACAAAGGAGCAAATGATGGTGACACACCTATCAATGCTGCATCTCGTAAGGGTAGCCTTGACATTATGAAATATCTTATTACGAAAGGATCAGATATGAAAGGACTTAACAACTATGGTTGGACATTTCTCCATTTTGCATCAGACAATGGTCACTTGGAATCTTTGGAATATATGTTAAGAAAAAACACTAGTAGTACATCAGGAAATAGCTACAGTGCTCATGGAGAGGGAATTCAGGTATGGTTTATATCACTTATTTAATGGTAATACTTTCATGGACTCACTAAATCATTGCAAACGTTTATGGCATGAGACCCTATGTAAATATTCTTATGTAAATATATGTCCTATCGTTCCGAACCGAAAAAAAATGCTCTATGAAATATATGTCAGAAACTGTGATGTCTTGTTTAATAACAAAAAAAAACCTTCATCCGGGTTTGTAATGGTATTGAAAGAATTTCAGTTTATTTGAGCAAAATTAAATGAACAGTAGAAGCACACTGAAATCCGATTTCTGACAAGGAAAGCCCGGGGGGGGGGGCACTCACATATATATGTCACACATGTATGTGCCGCTGTGACGTCCCCCATTTTCAACCTTCTCGGGTCGCTCCCATGATATGCGATTTTCAGATTTTCACTAACCGCACCTCGATTGGCTTCCGACTCGCTCCCTAGAATATGAGAAAACAATGCGCACAGCCCATTGTCCGGGAACGGACACGCTCCCTAGCCTCCCAGGCCAGCGCAGCGGGGGAGCTGGGCGGCCTAGTGCCCTCTAAACTGAACGCGGTATTACTGTGGTAGCGGCGGCTCAGCGAGATCAATCTGCATGCGACAACGAGTCAGTGCAGTGGCTTGGCATATACAACGTTAAAAACAGCGCTGCGACCGCTGACTCGGCTGATGCACCGTATGTGTACCAGAGTAGTGAGATCGCGAGCAGCTAAAATTAGCTCTGCCCATGAGCCCTTTCGCTCCTTAGACCCTCAAAAATGAGCTTCCTCAATTAACCATTTAGCTCCTTAGCCCCCTGTTTTGAGATTGGCAGCGGCACACCCGCATCCAAAAACAGGTTGAGTGCCCCCCCCCCCCCCCCCGGGTAGAAAGTCGTGAATAGAGAGCAACGAACTTAACCCGTTGACTCCGGAATTCTTTATCTCCCATAGGCTTAATACAGGAGCCACCGGGTTCACGTAGTCTATGGGTTAAACGACGGTCAGGCGTATGGGATGTCACATGCGAGTTACTCTCCATTTCTTTTCTCCTAAGGGTTTCATATTATCTAAGCAGTTGTTTTAATATCTGATACATGTGCTTAATATATATTTAGGTTAAAGTCTTATTGCATCCATTTTAGTGTATGATGAATACGTCCCTTGTCAATTGCGATGAAAATGGGTGGTTTTTATAGTTTGGTGCTTCAAAAAGGACATCACAGTGGTGGAGTTGTCAACTTAGGCCTAATAATGAACATGAAATTACATTTTGATACACCGAATATCACCACTATAACATCTCAATGTGCTTCCAAAATACTTTGGGTATTAGTTGAATGTTTCCTACAAATAAACAAATTATTAATTTCATAACTGCAAAAGAAATCAAGCCTTTGTATGCATGTAAAGGATGCTATCACTCCATAATCCTCTATAACCTTGTACAGGACGATATAACTCTATAAAACAAAATTGAGCGTATATGTCAAAACATGCAGCATTCTCCTTTATCCTCAAATCTACAGGCTAAATTATTTACATTTCTTGAAATGAGCATAGGTTATGATGCCAGTGGTCACATACTGTTCATTATACAGACCTCTAGTGGTGTAACGCTGCTGATGCTTGCCGCAAGGGGAGGACACGTAGACTGTCAACGACTGCTGCTGGATAACAGTGCAGACGTTGAAACAGAAGACGCAGAAGGATGGACTGCCCTTCATTATGCTGCAACGAGGTGAAAAACTGCCACATTTTGATAGTTATTATCCAATTCATCTTTTTTCTCGGCGTCGTAGATAATAGCATGCATATCAAATTCATCATAAAAACAAAAAAAACCTATAACGATATCATATTATTGATATTTTGGATGGTCATTGTCTTTTTATAGTTCACTGCATGGAAAATAAAGATATAACACATAACATTATACACGATAGTGAGAGTATACATTATTCATATTCAATGCGAAGGCAAATTGATTAAAAATCATTTTGAATAAACTTCAGTTTATTTAAATGTATTTTTTTAAATTGCAGTTGATGCTTTTATTATCAATTTGCTCGAATTCGGCATTTTAGCATGCATCCTAACTTTACTTCAAATAAGACGTGTACTTTTTGCAAGTGAATAACGTATGAAATGTCTCCACTTTGTTTCTAAATTCAGTGGGAATAAATCATTGGTGAAAGATCTACTCGATCAGAATGAAAATATGATTAAGAGACCTTCCAGAAGAGGCCGATTACCGATAAATGTTGCACTTAGCTCAGGAAATGCTGATACCGCAAGGTATCTACTCGATAAGGTAAATACGACAATAATTTGTTCATTTAAACATAGCTACATAACTCCGATATCTACAGCTGACGAAAATACTCCAAAAATACTCCAAAACTGCTTCTCCTCCTCCTCCTCCTCCTATTTACTACTTATCATTCATCAACAGTAATCATTAGTATCCATACCTCTTCTATTCAGACCTAGTGATATATTTCTTTTATTGTCTTCTTTATTCATAACAATGGTTGATTATTATCAATGATACATGTATATTATCACACCAAATGTAGATATAGAGTATAAGCATATGCGTACACTGATCCAATTAAAATCTATGAAAATGAGGTCATTATTGCTTAATCATTATTATAAGAAGTCCACAATTTATCTGTGTGTTGCACAGGACACCTCGTGTATTAATGACGTTGACAGTGCTGGTCTGACACCCATTCACCTTGCAACTATAAGTGGGCTAACATCAATCGTTGAGGAGTTGGTATCATATGGTGCTGATTTAAATCTTCAGTCAAGTGATGGTCAGACACCGTTACATCTAGCAATTAGACTATGTCACTGTAATAAGAGACGAGTCGCAGGGACACCAGTTCTGCAACAGGTTAAGTATTTC
This sequence comes from Heliocidaris erythrogramma, assembly GCA_025617745.1. Classification (NCBI taxonomy): domain Eukaryota; kingdom Metazoa; phylum Echinodermata; class Echinoidea; order Camarodonta; family Echinometridae; genus Heliocidaris; species Heliocidaris erythrogramma. The sequence goes on along the minus strand of CM046863.1, from coordinate 52,041,144 downwards.
ATATCGTGTGTTGAGAGCCAGAAGTCCTCTCTACATCTCCCAACTGAATGTTGGGGGAAAAAAAAACACCACTTATTATTCATAAATGAGCTGCCATGTAGGATAACCGCCCTTGCCATTTCGCAAACCAAAATCATAAATTGCGAATGAAAAGCTACGCCTTTGATTATGAGAATCATTATTCAAGAATAGATAACGAGGTCTCAGATTAGTAGTATCATCTGACAACTTTAAAAGGTCAATATGGTCCACAATGAAAAAGAAAGCAAAGTTGTCGTGGGCGGGGTTATTCTTAGTAATTGTTAGGCTGTAACCTTTCCAAATTTCTTGGCGTTTGTATTGATAGTCCGTTGTCTTTGAAACCGCATATATGTGAAGTAGAAACTAAAATTCCCAAAATACATATACTTCACATATCTGTATTACTTTCTTCATGTGATACGATAAAATTGTGTCTTATAAACCAGGGTAGCCACATCAGCATTAACACTGCTCTGCATATGGGCCTTGTGAGGGGGGGGGGGGGATAGGAAAAACACCTTGTCGAAGGATGCATGCAAGCACTGAGCAAGGCTCAACCCTGGGACCTCTCATATGAGAGTCAATACTATATAACGACTACTATTTATTTAACGTAAACACATTTCTAAAATCCTATATCACTAGAAAGTCTCTATAGCTTCTAACTGAGCATTTTAGAAACGTGTGTGAGTGTTGTAAAAATGAATTTTTTTCAAGGTCATCGGGTCATCGTGACGTCATCCAGACGCCATTTTGTAAAATGACATTATCTTTCATATCTTCATTACCAGTCATCCAAAGTCAACCATATTTGGTACACATGATCATTATCGCCATTATTACTACATCATGATCGGCATCACTATATCATCATGAATATCATCACCACTATCATTATCATCATCATCACCACTACCGTTATCATTATATCATCATCATAATCATCATTACTATCATCATCATCATCACCATTATCACCACCATCATCGTCATCATCACTATCATCACCATTATCATGATCATTCTTTGTCTTTTGTTTTTTTATTTCGTAATTATTTTCATGATTCTATCATCTCCTAATTTCACAGTATGCATTATTTTCTCCCATCTTATCTTATATCATGGTTTACCATGCGTACCTTTATATTTCACCTGTCAACTTCTCAACAAAATAGAAGATACGGACGACATTGCATGCACATCGTTCTGATACGAAAAATTGCAGTTCTAAATGTTGTCATGATCATTATCGTCATTGTTATATGAGCATCTTATCATTGTCAACATTATCATGATTGTTATCTTGCACAAATATTATCACATCTTACAATGACCGTTTCACACATTTTTCTACATTGCTGTCCTCAAGAAGCATCTCCATTCATGTCATTCTTGACTTCCTATCTTCAGTTTAGCATTTCCCCATTATTATAGGTTTTCCCGGTCAATTTCGTAAGATCGTCAGTCAATTTCATTTTGCGTGCATTAAATTTCAAGGATTTAGGTCGCGCACAGCCGATTTGTAATTCAAATTCATTTTCATATCATTCGAATTTGTATTTATGTCATTTGAATCTAAGTTTTTGTCAATCAAATTCGCACTAAATGCACCTAGTTCGCAAAACGTTCATTCAATTTAGCAAAGAATGGCAAGGGAATTGCGCAATACTGTTATTCCAGCATTCAATTTCATTTCGGATCATTCAACTTAACACGTTGAGCATTCAAAATCAAATGTAGTTCCAGTAAATTTTGTCAGTTGATAATTATTTGGTATTTTCATTCTTTCCTTATGAGTTTTCTGCACACATGGGTGTGTTTTTCTATAATCAATAACATTCTTTTATTTTTCTTCTGATTTATTATTTTTATTTTATTTTCTTCTGATTTATCATCTTTTGAAATTTAGTTCTAGGAATTTTTGTTCTTCATTTCTAACGTTTATAGTGCCTGCAGAATTGCAGATTTTCTTGATTGATTTTTATTCTTTTTCATAATCTTTTTTATTTTATTTTCTTGATTGATAGCTGCAACAACTGTACATGACAAAACATGTTATTTTAAACATTACGACTTGAATAGATGAGCAAAAACACACAAACGCTAAATACATGCTAAATTGAATGAACTCATTACGAATTCGAATGCCCACGTGCGAATTTGAATGCTCGAAAAGATGCTTCCAAGCGAGGTAGCGAATTTGAATGCTCTCCACGCATATTTGAATTTGAATGATGTAAACGCTAAATGTGTTGACCGAAGTGCGAATTTGAATGACCTCAAAATGAATTTGAATGATAAATTTCATGGCACAGATCTTTTTCGCGAATTTGAATGACTCCCTTATCAAATTGAATGACAAATCTGCGAAATTGACCGGGAAAACCTATATTATTATAAACATTAATATAAACAACAGGCAATATCCATAGGCCATCTCGAAGAGGAAACCCTCAACTCATTAATGAGCTAAATACATCTACATGAAAGGATAGGCTGTATTAGAATTGATAAAGTGGCATGTGGAGGGGCAGGTGAAGGTGCCACATGTGAAAAGCTTTACATGCAGTATCCTTTTCCCTTAAACGTGCTTGTTACAATAACTTCAGACTCTCCGGATTGTAATACAATTATGAAGGATTTGATCTGTTGTAGCCGCCATTACATTGTGGCCTCTCTTATTAAAATTGTGCCCCCTCCCATTTTTGAGCTGATAAATTTCTTTTTCTTTTTTATTATTTGTTGCTTGTCAGAGAAATTTGGAGGAAAACTGGACCAATAAAATCTGATAATCCCTTTTTCTGAGACCCCCCCCCCCCCTTTACAAAATATTTTGGAATGAACCACTGACACCCGTGTGAGTGTATTCAAAGAAACTTATTCATACAGCTGAGCCTACCTCTCTTTATTCAAAGTGGGATATGACTTCGACATGTATTGTTCCTGAAGACGAAAAGCATCATCCTGGAAGAAATAAAATAGTTCATACATAAATCACATTATATTCATGCTGGCCTCATTGATTCTCAAAGAGAATAAAAATAAGACATAGGTTCCTTTCAGATACTACCTGAAATTTAAGGTCTTTCTTCATAAATATTTCAAAATATATTTAAGTACATAATTTGAAGAAAAAAAATCTCTTGCTTTTTGTTTGCCTACATGTATTTTTGAAAAGGTTTGAAGAACACTTTCAAAGGAAATAACATAATGTATTTAGAATATATGCTCTTCGACGGGAGCCCGGATAGCTCAGTTGGTACAGCACTGGTCATGTAATCCAGGGTCCCGGGTTCGAATCCCGGTCGGGGCATTGTAATTTTCTCACATTTCTTTATGATATATTCAATTTACTTCAATCCTATCAATTATGATATTTAATTACGAATTTAAATTGTCCTCTATAAAAATTCGTTGGCATGGATTTGCCCGACTTTAGAGGGAAGACCTGTCTCATTGGTAGGCCATTATAGCGTACGCATGGAATTGGTATGGATGTACCCCCTACGCTCGATGGAAAGAGAGGGGCTATATGTGAGATTGTTACTTTGCTTCGACGGGAGCTCGGATAGCTCAGTTGGTAGAGCACTGGTCATGTAATCCAGGGTCCCGGGTTCGAATCCCGGTCGGGGCATTGTAATTTTCTCACATTTTTTTATGATACATTCAATTTACTTAAATCCTATTAATTATGATATTTAATAATGTATTTACTTGTCAACACATTTGAGATCCCCTAAAACCCTCTTCTTAATTCAACATTACATCAAAAGCCAATTAATATACTTCAGATAGTATACATCTAAGCTATCATTCCATCTTTAAGATCTGTAACTCCTCAACTGGATCTTAATGTACATGTACCTATGTTAAGTTTTTGTATGCTCTTAATTTCAAATGATTGGTGGCAGAATAAGGGGCCAAGGGAAGGGGGCACATGAACCTTCTCCAAGTCAAAGCAAAATAGTCTATCATTATAATCATTGACTTGTCTAAATTATCTTGACATTCAGTAAGGGATGTAGTCAACATCCCCGGCCCAAATTTCCATTGAAATAACCATTGAGCTGCCACTTTATTTTATTTTCTTAAATTAGAGCTCTAGATCTAGAACTACTATACCTGTCATGCAATCTGTGAAATGAAAATAAAGTGGCATCCTAAGTAGATCTATCTTCCACTTCATCCTTCATCTCCAACAGTATGTAGTATGATGTGGCAATAGTACAATCAGCCATGCATTCGTGAATTGATGGGTAGATACGGTAGAACTGAACACTTGGTAGGTCTGCATATTCGGTTTATGCACGCTTGGGCTAAAATCACTTGGTCTAATTTCCAGATGGGCTACCTTCATTCGGGCTAAACCCTTTTGGTCCACTCTTCATTTGGTCTAATTTGCACTTGGTCTAATAACCAGAAGGTCTAATGACCACTTGGGCTAATTATCACTTGGTCTAATTACCATTTGGTCTCATTACCATTTCGACTACTTTATTTTGTTGTCACTTGGTCTACTACAAGTTCGTCTAATGTCAGTTTGTCTAATTCCCAGTCAGTCTAAAACTAATTGGTCTACAGGCATTTCGTCTAAAATCCACTTGGTCTAGTATCCATTTGGTCTACGTAGCATTTATATGGTCTAATGTGCAGTTGGTCTAACTTTCATTTAGTCCATTTTCCATTTAGTCTAATTGTCAGTTGGTCTAAATGCCAATTTGTCTAAACATCACTTTGTCTAATTATCAGTAAGGCTAATTGCCTGTTGGGCTATTCCCTTTTCGTCTACGCACCTACCAACAACACTATGCGTCATTTTGTTGGCCATCCCTGGACAGGTTGTGGCCAGAGCTTTTTGAAAGGGTCTAGGGGCGGGGGGGGGGGGGGGGGGGGGGTTGCTGTCTTGACTCTACTCTATCCTGAGCTGAGGTCAAAAAAGAAAAATACTGATATCTGTTAGAAAAAAGAAAAAAAAATGGTGAGAGTATGCTCTCTAGTTTTGTACGTAATATAATATTTTTGTACACAATTTATATTGTGTCAAACTATCCAATACACCGCTGTGGGGCTGCATATTTTGTTTTATATTATGGTATATACTCTATTGTTAAAGTATTTACATAACAAATCAGGAAAAAAACATATATATATGTACGATCTTTTGTAAAAAATTGTTATGTTGATGATGAATAAGGGAACCCCCTGGAAGAAAAAATAAATAAAAATTGCTGCTCGGTCGCTTCGCTTTCTCGCATAACATAATATGACTGGGGGACGGGGGTGCAAATTCACTGTTTGCCCAGGGCGTCATAATACCCATTGGCGGATCCAGGGGGGGGGGGGGGCACAGCCGGCCCGTGCCCCCCCCCCCCTTTGGAAGAGAAGTATGAGTTTTTACCATAGACGATCCGCCATTTTGTCGATTGTGCCCCCCCCCCCCTTTTAGAGTGAAGACCTTTTTTTTTGCTTGTCAGGGAATTATGGAGGGAAACTGGACCCCATAACCCCTTACTAAGCGATTTTGGAAGGTTTTTTTCCAAAATCTGAGCGACTTTTCGAGAAGCTGGCGAGACCAAAAAAATACGGGTCTACCTTTTCACAAACTTTCATTTTTGTGCCCCCTCTTTTACTAAATCCTGGATCCGCCCCTGATAATACCTATAGATACGCCACTGCCTTAAAAGAAGAAAAAGAAGGCAGTGAACAAGTATAACTAAGCGGCATTTTTGTGGGTAGCAGGAGACACTTTTTGGGTGCTTGGAAAGGTGACGGGGGGGGGGGGCATTGTGCCCCCTGCCAACGAGTTAATTTACGTTTTAGATGAACAAATAATAATAATAATAATGATAATAATAGTTGCATACTCTTCTTTCTTTTTCTTCTCCTTTTTTTTCCCTCTCTCTCTCTCTCTCTCTCCCTCTCTCTCTTTTGGTCACTTGAAAAATCATAGGGGCAACCGCCCCCTACCCCCCGCCCTGTAGCGCCACCCCTGAAAAAAGCAGTTTGCATAGATCAAAAGAATCTGGGAAGCTTAATGGCAGAATATTTAGTTCTTGATATGACAAAGTGTGACACCTTTGAGCAGGAACTTAGCGAGAGCTGGGGACACAGTGCCCAATTAAATGTTTAATAATATTGCAGCAATTAAGATATCCCCCGCCCGAAGCTTGCTCGGTACGCTCTCTCGCACTTATCTATTGTAACTCATTGACATAAAGTCCTATCTATCTCATTTATTGAGAGATTGTGCTTGAAATTAAACGCTTTTGTGGCATCTTCGTCATGAAATCACTGTATAATGCAAGCTTCATGCATAACCTTCAACAAGAACATAGTATTTTGGGTTGTTCGCATTCAAGTTAGGAGTAGAGCAGAATTGCATATTAAAAATATATCCTTAAAATTTAATGTGTGTTAAATACAATGTAAGGGTTCAGCAACGTAACTATTGAAACGCCATTTTCCATTCTTGTCTTCACCATTTGTAATTAAGTTTCCCCCTTTTTCTGTGGGTCGTCTTGCCCCTCCTATGAAAATACCATGCATGGCACCGCCCCTAACTTTTATTGACTACTTGCACAAACATTTGTACATCGGATCAAATAAGAAACATGAATAACAGATTATCAACCAAACAAACATAATTTGAAGTGCAGTACAAAATCAGGTTCTTCTATATACTTAGGCCATGAAAGGAAGAGGAGACCTATGAATGTTTTAATTACTAAAAAATAATACTAAATACATGTAATTGAGTTTAATGAATTAAATAATTAACACATAAAATGTAGGGATATTGATTGATCTTGATATAAGCAACACGGTGAATAACTCTAATAGTGCACATTTATGTAGATGAATTCTTTGAAGTTTCATTTTTTAAAGTTTCATTTCCCGAGTCCTTTCTGAACTTACTTATATGGCCAGAAGAATATATTAGGCCAAATGGTTATTAGACTATATGAAAATTAGACCAAATGATAAGTAGCCTAACTGGTTATTAGACAAATTGGATATTAGACCAAATGGTCATTAGACCATATGGGAGTTAGACTAAATGATAAGTAGCCCAACTGGTTATTAGACTAAATGGAATTGGACCAAATGATAGGTAGACAATATGGTATTAGCCAAAGTAGGTGTAGCCCAAATGGATATTAGACTATGTGGCTTGTAGACAAAATGACTGTTAGACTATTTGGAAATAGACGAAGTGAAAATTAGCCGAAGTGAAAATTAGCCCAAATGGGTTTTAGACTAAATGGGGTTAGCCAAACTGTGTATTAGACGAATTGGTTATTAGGCCAAATGGAAATTAGACGAAATGGTAAGTAGACAAACTGGTTGTAGACAAAATGAAGTTAGACCGCGTGGAGTTCGACGAACTGGTGATTAGACCAAGTGGTGGTAGACCAAGCGACGGTGTACCGCATATTCTTCCCGTCATGTCCAACTGGAAAGAAAAAAAAATGAAAATGACAATTGTTAGTGTTACTCTTTATTACCTTCAACAAATTTGTTGGTCCTGCCTAAAAATGAAAATGACTAGCGCATCTGATTTTCCTCCCTACTAAACTGAATACCCCCCCCCCCTAAAAAACAACAACATGCATGCCTTGGGCTTGACTTCTCTTAGTTAAAGTTCTTTTTCAAATTCAATCAAACTATAACTTTTCGTTTCATTTGACATTGGCTAAAAGTTCACAACGCTATAGAGGTTTATTCTTTTCATTCTAATCTAATGTCAGTCATTTTAAAATTAGACTCTACATTGAATTGAATCGGGGAGAACTAACGTTAGAGTAAAAACTAACTAGACCAATCGCCCCCCCCAATTAATTCAATCACTGACAAGGCTTTATTTCAGTAGGTTAGTAATGTGCTTTGCCTTACACTCTAGAGTACGTCTATGTGCAACAGTTACGTTAGACTAGATCTAGGGCCTAGATCTATATACCTAGACCCTGAGTAGGAGTCTAAGTTAGATTAGATCAGATCAAGTCTATGACTATGTAGGACTTGTCAAGACCTACGTCGACTGGTTAGGCTTTTCATGAAAAAGAAAAATAATAATAGACCCTACCAAAAAAAAAAAACACCATCTGTGACGTTAGACTTAGACCTACATGTATGTAGATCTAGTAGTAGTACTATGTCTAATTTAGATCTAACTACTAGGTAACAAAGTTAGACCTAGGCCTACATCTATTTCTAGAGACTAGACCAACTTGTTTTGTTAGGTCTGGTGAGATCTAATAACTAGATTTAACGTTAGACCCTATGTCTACATCTAACTTAGATAACGGATTTCTCAAAGAAGTTTAGCCTAATCAACTATAATTTACGATAGGTCTACCGTCTTCTCTACATAAAAAATTAAAATCAAATTCTATCATTGACATTGGCTGCTTGGGAACTTGTGAACTGCTGAATTCTTCACATCATACTAGCTTGAAAAAAAAAAATTTCTTTCTTCCGACCAAGTTTTGAAATTATCTGTTCCAACAGTTAGTTTTGATCACTGTCATTGACACTGATGGGGATTAAATTCTTTATTATTTTAACCACTGAAATTCTCTGTTAATAGTCTAGGGCCTGGCTATATCTAGTTTTATGACACGGTCCCGCCCGAAACTCCGGGTAAGCTGTCAAGAGTGGCAGGGTTTGTAATGGCAATCCAGCTAAAACATAAGCTCAGAACGATAGAAAATGGAATGAAAGTTCGACAACAGATTGCCCTCATTTTTATAACATACAGTACTTCCAAATACTTTCAAAATGTTCAGAAATTCCAGGAGATCCCTCACATTGGTAGTAATTCATATGAATGTTATTCTATTTATGAAATTTAAGCGTAATTATAGTTGTACTCACCGGTAAACTTTTCACAAGAAATTCACACTTCGTGCGGGTGACGTCATTACATTGACTTTACACACAGCGGAAGTGACGAAAAAGGTCATATTTGTTGTCGATTAATTCTTTTGGCTAATTGTAATGTTCATGAGGTAAGGTCCAATCAGAGCTGAATATTGTCGGGATACGCAAAGCAAAAATAAATAATGCATGAAGTGAATCGGACTTTTATGCTAATGGGGGCTTCGGGAGATATGAAATGTCTCTCGGGGGGCGGAGCCTAAATACGCTTAAATACGCTCAGATTGAATGGTGACGCTGTAGCTTATATGCAAATGAGGCAAATCCGCGGGTGCTACTTTGTCGTCTATACTATTTCAGTTTCAGTTTCAGTTTTTATTTTTTCTCATTTCCAACGAAAAGAAATATACAATTCACATACATCATTAAATCAACAAAGTAGGATACACGCAATACAACACATAAATATAACAGTATTGTAGATTAGATAAGATGTACCAAACTATTGCAGTATGAAAAAATAATTTTATGAATGTTTGGTTGGAAATGGAGAGGTCCACTGTGAAGCTAAGCTTGTAAATTGTGGACCCCTCAGGTGAAAGTATTCAATAATAGTAATTTACATAACAAAAAAACGAGAATAATGGCCAACAGAGAGGGGAAAGCATAAACATATCATACAAAATGTGTGAAAGTAAAAAGGTGAAAGTAACAAGGGAAAAGTAAAAGGAAAGACAGAAAGAGGAGAGAAATTGACTGCATGTGGGACTGAGGAATGACGAATGAAAGATGAATAGATGTAACTGATCAAAACAAAGGTAGCGCGCAACATCGATTCGTGTGAAAAGGGAAATAGTTATGAGGATGTTCCTGGTTGACGAGTGGTGACGAGTTCTTTGTATAATAATAATAATAATAATAAATAATAATGATCATTTAATAATAATAATAATAATGATGCATATATACATAGACACACATACACATTTAAATGCTGCATATATAGAGGTAATCTAAATGATACTAACAACTGACAAAGCGAGTTAGGTTTTGTAGGGAGCCAATAAAAATTTCTTTAGATTTCTCTTAAAGATTGTGAGTGAAGAGGATTTTTCCAAATCATGGTGCAAAGTATTCCAAAGTTTAGGACCTTCAAAAATAAATGTTTTTTGTGCAGAAAATGTTCTCAAAAATGGTAAATGAAATTCATCCGACTGTCTGGTGGGATATTTGTGAATTGTACGATTTTTTAGAAACATATCGTGAAACGCAGATGGTAGAGTACCACTATTGTATTTATACATAAATTCACCAAGATGAAATAAGTACAGATCTTTAATTTTTAGGATGTTATGTTCAAGGAAAAGAGAATCCGTATGGGCACGTATAGGAGCATTACAAATTATACGAATGACTTTCTTTTGTAGTAGTAAAACTCTTTCCAGCAGTGTTTGATGACTGTTTCCCCAAACCAAAAGACCATAGTTTAAATATGGTAAAATAAGAGATGAGTAAAGCATAAGTAAAGATGCTTGAGGAAGGTGTGATTTAAGTCTGTTAATGATACCGATATTGCGAGAGATAATTTTACAAATATTTTCGATGTGTATTTTCCAGGAAAGTTTACTGTCAACCAAAACACCTAAAAATTTGGTTTGAGAGACTTGCTCAAGAGGGATATTGTCAAAAACAATATCAGTAGGTAATGATGCTAAGGAGTTACTAAACAATATATAATTCGTCTTCAGAAGATTCAATGATAATTTATTAGCCCTTATCCATTCTAATATGTTACGCAGCTCTCTATTGATTACATCGACAAGAACATTTGGATCACTGTGAGAAAAAAATAAATTGGTGTCATCTGCAAATAAGATGAATGACAGGGAATCGGATGATTTATGAAAATCATTTATATAAAGTATAAACAATAATGGGCCTAACAGGCTTCCTTGAGGGACGCCACAAGAAATATCTTTAAAATCTGATGCTTGCTCGTTTAAGAAAACAAATTGTTTTCTGTTAGAAAGGTAGCTCCTGAACCACTCCAAGGCCTTTCCACGGACACCAATATGAGCAAGTTTATAAAGTAAAATATCATGATTTATCGTATCAAAGGCCTTGGAGAAGTCCAGGAATATACCTACTGTGTGAGAAGACGAGTCAATTGAATGGGCAACTTTCTCAACAAAAGACATCAAAGCATGAACAGTACTATGTTTCTCCCTAAAACCAAACTGGAAATTAGAGAGGATATCATATTTTTTAAGGAAAGAAATCATTCGAGTAAACACTATCTTTTCCAAAATTTTGGAAAAAGAAGATAGTAACGAGATAGTAACGAGATTGGCCGATAATTACCTACTTCAAGTTTGTCACCTTTTTTGAATAAGGGAATAATTTTTGCTAGTTTCATGGAATTGGGAAATTTACCATGCATCAATGATAAATTAAAAATATGGACCAAAGGATCTACAATAACAGGAATAATGGCTTTCAACATTACGTTATTAATTCCATCAAAACCGGAACTTTTTTTATTCTGTAAGTTGGATACAATATTAATGACTTCTTGCCTATTCGTAGGAAAGAGAAAAATAGAATTTGGATTAGCAGGGCCTAAAAAATCACTATAATTTTTGTTTGATGGGGGAATATTTTTAGAAAGATTGTTGCCGATTGACGAAAAGTAAGTATTAAAGATATTCGCTATATCTTTGGAATCTTCGATAATTTCATGGTTATACATGATTTTGTTTATTTCAGATCTTTTATCTGTCAAATTCATCGCTTGTTTAATAATTTTCCAGGTATTTTGCATATCGTGTTTGAACATTTCCAAACGATTTACGAAGTATTTTCTTTTTTCAAGGCGAATGATTTGAGTCAATGTGTTTCTATAGGATGTATACTTTTCCTTTGATTTTTCAGTACCTTTTATTTTATATTTATAAAAGAGATTATTCTTCCGATTAATTGAGCGTAGTATGGATTTAGAAATCCATGGGAGCTTAGGTGTTTTCTTATAGTTGGTTTTGATTTTTTGTTTCGGCATATTAATATCCAATTGATCGGTCAATATTAAGGAAAAAGTTTCATATGAACTGTCTTCATTAGTATATATACACGACCAATCAAAGTTTTCAAGATTAATGGCAAGACGTGCTAGGCTTTCGGCATTAACTTTACGTCTATATATTGAAGAATTATTTCTGTTAATAGATTGACCTAGTGGATAAAACATTGCAATAGGATAATGATCAGTTATGTCAGATAAAATAATATAAGAATCAGGATGTGGAATAACGTTCGAAAAAATATTATCAATTAAAGTAGCAGATGCATTAGAAACACGCGTTGGCTTAGAAACGAGCGGCAAGCAAGAAGCAGATAAAATTAATTCAAGAAAGTCTTGAGAAATATTGTTATGTTCATGGTTCAATAAATCTATATTGAAATCTCCCATCAAGAAGAAGTCTTTATTGTCAAAATTGACGTCTCTTAACAAATTGGAAAAATATTGTAAGAATTCTTGAGCATTTGAGTTGGGAGATCTATAAATAACCCGGCAATGATATTCTTATTACCAGGAATCACAATTTCAATAAAAAGGGATTCAACAATTGTATTAGAAACTGAGATTTCATCCAAGATAGTGTATTTAAATGATTTGAGGATGTAAAGAGCAACTCCCCCACCAACTCGATTTTGTCTATTTTTATTAATGAAGTCATAATCTTTTATAAGGAATGGGTGGTTTGAATCGTAATTAAGCCAAGTTTCTGTGAGGCCAATCAGCGTAAAGGGGCTTGGCATAGGTTTATCTACGAGTGAAAGAAGGTCATCAAAATGCTTGTTCAAACTTCTGATATTTAAATGAAGGATGGAAAATGTATCATTCTGAAAATCTTTTGAAACCTTTGAAAATTGATTGATGGTTATATAGTTAGTAGTTCCACGTTGGACAGGGTCATCTAAATCAAAATCGAACTCCAGATTTGCAGCTGAAGCGTTAATGTTATCTATGATAAGATTATCATAAGAATTAGCAGAAATATCAGACACATCATCAGACTGAATAGGTCTATGTAAATCAAAGAAATCGTCATCACTAAGCCTATGAAATGGCAGCGATTGCCTATCGTCAGAGTTAAACATCATCGTGAGATAAAAAAATACTCCCTCATCATTGACATTTGGCGATAAGGAGAAATACTGTATAAAAGAGGTAATGGCGCTTTATTCAAGAAGAGTAAGGAAAGGAAGTGTCGATCACATGCAGTAAGAAGAGAAATAAATCGATCGAAATCAAATAGGAGTGGAGGGAAAATGATGACCAACAACAAAAACGAGTAGAGAAAACAAACATATGATGGGGATGAAAATGAAGAGAAAACATAGTGAATCTCTGTTGGCATAACATACTTAAAGGGAAATTAACCTCAGCGTATGAATTAGCTTATTTTGAATGGTGTAGTATATGCCTCTTATTTGATACATGCAATTTCATGTAAAAACACAGGATATAGATATAAATCACTATTTTCCAGCCAAGTTATCGTCTGCTAGCAATAATAAGGGGGCTGCCATTACTTTATGTGTACACGAACATATTTTTCATCCCAAGTAAAATTTCCTTCATCGTTAACTTGTAATTGATTTTTAGAGGACAAATATATATTAGATAAAGTCACATATTCTGAAATGTAAGTTTAGTTTTATATATTTTTTAAAAGGTCTTAATTTGTTCATAAAAAATATACTTCATAAAAAATATACGTCAAGGACGGAGAATTGACGTCAAGGACGGAGACAATCGTAACAATACCAAAACAAAGCGAGAAATCTGCTTTACAGGATGGCTATTAGAACTCATGGGTCGTCAATTATCTAGGCCCATGGCCAATAACAATCGTAATACAATCAGAACAAAGCGACGTATCTGTTGTAAAGGTAGGCTATTATCAATGCATATGGTACCTAATGATCCGTGTCATGCACAAAATGGCAGCCTCCATGGAAAGACGTAGCAGACAATAGGTGCATCTAGAATATCACGTGGGGTTACTTGTCCTTTAAGGGAATCTAAACGCCGGAACGTCATGTGGCAGAAAACAATCAGCAGTGGAGCTAAGAATAACGTACACATTTGAGGAATTTAGATAAAGAGAAAAAAGAACGAAATTGCTAACTCATTGACTATACATAAATACTAAATTTAGTATAATGAGGAATGTATTAACCTACCAACATTGCAATAATTGATTATAGAAACAACAAAGCTAATACAGTGTGTATTAACATTACAGTGGCATTTCACTTCTACAAGAAAAAGAAAATCGAATGAGCATATGTAATATATGTAATGTATGTAACACAGGTTCATCAACAGTATAAATAAAACATCAAGAAATAGATAACAAACTCAGTTGAGGAAGATATTTAATTTGTCTATGGCCCTCACAGGTCATCTAGAGGTCAGGACGTGCGCGTACGCGCGCGTCGAAATTTAAAAATGCTCAAAATCACGCAGGATCAAGTCTGCACACGTTTCAGGTCATTTTGAGCATTTCAAAAATTTCCGTGCGTAAGCGTCCGCGCGCGCAAGTCGTAAATAACGTTAAAACGCTGTTTTCGATTGATTTGCAATCCTGACACATTTCTTCATCATTTCCTTCAACTTGGAATAAATTTCAATCAATAATAAGGTCGTACGGGCGCGTCAAAGTTAAAAATCCGTGCGCGCGTCTATGGCGAAAATAACGTAAAAACGTGCAAAAACATGCCTCTTCAAAATTAACTCTAGCTCTTTAAATATTCCATAAACCCCCCAGAATTCAAACTTTCCATTTTTCATGTTTTGCCCTTACATAAATGTCCTGTTGTACTTGTGTTGTACCTGTGTGGTACCCCTGTTGTACATGTTAGTACCACAGAAATTACCACAGGAATGAAAAATATACCACATACGAGCTGTCCCTGATAGCAGAAAGTGTTAAAAAATGACGTGATATTTACGTCGTGGTTTTCGTCTTTTTTACGTCCTGTAATTACGTCAATAAGACGACAACTTGCACCAACGCAAGACGTCAAGAGGACGTCTTATTTTGACGTCATCTCTATGTCTTGTACACTGTAAAAACTAAAGTGCTACTTTTAGGGGCATGTATAGTGACTGCACCTGAAATGCTGTTTATAGCACTTGTAGTGTGCTAATTTACCAGCAAAAAAAAAATGTGACCGTGGCGAGCCTCGAACCAGGTGCCGCTGATTGAGAGGCGCTGACGTTACCGATGGACTAACGAATGCTTCTTGCAATCCAGTTTAGTCATGGGAGTCAAGTAGATAACATGAACTATGTGGTGTCGTAAATTCACTATGTAACAATATGATCTGCTCTAAATCGTACAATGTGAGTTAGTGGATTTGTAGGACCCCAAGGAAGAACAGCGGCATTTTGTAAATACTGCTGAATTTGGGTCATCCTCCGTTTTTTTAAGCTCATGTATACGTTGTATTTTATGAAATGTATGTGGTTTTCTTAATACGGAAATAAATACAAACAAACAGTCTAGCGGTAATGCCAGCAATTCTCGATCAGCGGACCCTGGTTCGAAGCTCGCCCAAATCATTTTTTTTTAATGAATGTTTAGCAGTTTAAGGAGCCGGTCCAGCTCCCGTGAAAGTGCTGAAATAGCACGCTGTGTGCATTCAATAGCACTCTGAGTGCAGTCCCTATGGATGCCCTCAAAAAGTGCTATATACAGCACTTCAGTTTTTACAGTGTAAAGATGACGTCAAAATAAGACGTCCTCTTGACGTCTTGCGTTGGTGCAAGTTGTCGTCTTATTGACGTAATTACAGGACTTAAAAATAACGAAAACCACGACGTAAATATCACGTAATTTTTACCACTTTCTGCTATCAGGGGTGGTATCGCTGTGTGGTACTCCTGTGGTACATGTAAGTTTTAAAATTTCCTGTGGTACTTCTGTGGTACCCATGTGGTACCCCTGTTGTACATGTTAATACCACAGAAATTACCACAGGAATGAAAAATATATCACATATTCTGTGGAATCACTGTGTGGTACTCCTGTGGTACTGTGTGCGGTACTGTCCTGTGGTATTCCTGTGGTACTGTCCTGTGGTATTCCTGTGGTACTGTCCTGTGGTACTGTGTGCGGTACTGTCCTGTGGTACTGCGTGCGGTACTGTCCTGTGGTATTCCTGCGGTACTGTCCTGTGGTAACGTCCCAAAATACAACAGGACATGTCCTGTGGTACTTTCCTGTTGTAAATCCTGTGGTACTTACCACAGAGTACCACAGGATTTTGTTTGTAAGGGTGACGTCTCACATTTATGCAAATTTGGCTCTAGATTCGTAATTATTGGTCGTTTTCGCCATTCTTCATTTTGATGACGTCATCACAGTGAAATTTTCAATTACAGATGCAATGTCAGAATTTTCCCTATTTGCGTGTTATGTCTATGGAAGATGATTTTTTTTTTTTCGAATCATGAATCTACATGACATTGTTCTCTGAGCTGTATCTCAGTTGTTTTTGGTCAATTCCTCCAGATTTTAGTATATAGCTGAGACTATAAGCGTTTATAAGTGTGGTCTCCAATTTTTGATCAGATGTCGGGATCATGCCCAATTTTGAACTAAAAAATGGGATTTGAGAATTCCTTTTTTCGTGTACGAGTTATTTCTATGGGAAATGTTTTGGTATATTGGTCACAGCACTTGCCTCTCATTCCGGTGACCCAGGTTCGATCCCCTGTGGGTCCATTACAATTTTTTTTTTTTTGCTTCTTTTTGCCTTTCATTTTACCATCTTGTTCGACTATTATAACATAAGCAATCACAAACCAAGTAATAAACTGCCTTAATTTGCGTGTTATGTCTATTGGAAAGTAGTGTGCAGTGGTTTATGTATAACCCTATGGAAAATCTGATTCCCTGACGTGTATTAAAGCTATCCTGCAATATCATTATTCCTATTTGATATCACAATTTCTCAATCCTAATAAGGTCAAGTTCCCGCATCTTTTTCAAGGTCATCAGATTATCGTGACGTCATCCAGGCGCCATTTTGTAAAAATCAACTTATGGTCGTATCTTCATAACAAAATGTGATTTCTCTTTCATATTTGGCATGGTTAAGGTCACTGTCATTATCCCCATCATCATCATCTTCATAATCACCTTCATCATGATTATCATCACCATCATAATCATCATTACCTCATCACCATCATCATCATGATTATCACCAACATCAACATCATCATCATTATCACCGTCATGATCATCATCGCTATTATTATTATATCATCACCATCATCATTATATCATCATAATCATTATAACCATCATCATTATATCATCTTCATCATCATAATCATCACCATTATCATCATCACCATAATCATTTTACAATGACCGTTTCACACATTTTTCTACATTCCTGTCCTCAAGAAGCATCTCCATTCATGGCATTCTTGACTTCCTATCTTCAGTTTAGTATTCCCCATTATTATGATCATCCTGAATACAATCATGATCATACAAATTGAAAGACAGACCACCTAATTCGTCCCCATGACGAATTAAATTCTAGTTTTGTTTTTGTTTTTGTTTTTTTCTAATTTATCGAATTTGTAAATATGTGATTCTTCGATTTGTTTTAATAAAACATACAAAGAAAAAAACAAGAATTTGAACATTTGACTTTTGTATTCAAAATAACTTACTTCATGTGGTTAAGAAATGATAATAACATGAACCGTTTCATTGTCGAGGTAGATTAAAGAAGAGAGTGGTGATGATATAACCAACGCAGAAGCTCTGATAAGGTACCTCATAAACAAAGGATCCAGGGTCGATATCAAGGATAAGGACGGGTTTAAACCAGTACAGTATGCTAGGAATGAGCGGATTAGACAAATGGTATTCTGGAGGTGAGTAAAATATCAAATATATCTCAAATGAGTAAATTCAATCAAGCAAAGCGGAAATTCACATGTTGACTACTACTACTGTCATTTCCATAGGCTTAATGTAGGGACCATCCGGTTTCCGTAGCCAATGGGTTAATTTCTTTTCTATCATTCTTCACTGTCTTTTGAAAACATATAAAGTACACCTAACCAGGGAAGAAGTTCAAGAGGCTCATTCTTTCTCTTCCCTCAAAAGTCTGTATTGATTTTACTAATATTGTGTGTGTGTGTCGGGGGGGGGGGGGGGGGGGGGAGTGGAGTGTGTGTGTGTGTTTGTGAATTGCCGATTGCTTTTTTTTTCCTTTTAGAATGCATATTGAGCATATTTTAATGGTATTTGGGAATACAATAAACTCAAGTAACAAAGCTATACAATTATCGTCTCGTTACATGCAACTCACCAGACTAGACATTATTGACTTGTTCAACGTATTATCCTCATATTTTTTTTAATGTTGACTCTATATAGAAAGCTAATTTGTATAGCAATCTAAACCTAAATTGAAAATCTTTCCTTTCTGATGAGTTTAGGCTGAAAAAAATATGCTGATTGTAGTACGTATAATTCTGTATATTTATGACCACATATGACTACATGTTCATAACTTGTGTAATTTTGTTTATTTATATGAATGTTATGTACTTTTGTAAGCCAACAAAGCAAATTTCCTTAATTGGACGAATAAAATTATCTATCTATCTATCTATCTATCTATTTAAGGTAAATTACATATTGAGATGTCAGCATAACACTTAATAATGTAAAGCATGGATTTCTCTCGTTCAAATCATAAGTGTATAATAAATTGTAAAGCATAACTATACACCAATACATCACAGTATACTTGTTCTCTATAGCAGCTTAACCGAAGATGATGTTCATACCTTACGTGGTAAGTACTTGATTGGATTTTTGTTGACCATGCACTAAATTTTTTTATGAGGCAATTTAAAAGAAAACGCAACCTCACTTTTTTTAAGATTATCGTTAACTTTTAAAGGGCCCCTGCCACCCAAACGGAACCCAAATGCAAGTTTATTATTGTTTATGTGCAGGGATGCATACAACTAATATTCTGTTATTCAAACATATATATATACATGTACTGCATTTCATAGATTTGTAAATGTTTTTGAAATGTTTTTTTTCCAACCTCCTAAGCTCCACCCTAAAAAAGCTCCAGATCTCATTCCTGCAATGATATCTATCAATCATCATTCAGCTACACTTACATTGTACAATAGACAGTGGAATGCAACTCCCCCAGCTCAGCGCATGCTCACAATAGAATGGTTTGCTTTCAAACAATACCTCCGCATTACCATTCCTTTCCTGGTGATTGCTACAGCATGTCTGACATAGCAACTCCTATGTAGGCCTTGTATGGTCTATTAGAACAGATGGTCATCTCTGACAAAGCTACATACCACTGTCTCTCCTTAGCCAAAGAGTTTAAATACGAAGAGTGATCAGTCCCGAATTAAAGCACGCGTATATATTGTGGTACATGTCGATCGGCCGAGAGGGAAAGGTTATAGTCTTAATCAAGATGTTTGTATTTTTTTTAAATTTTTTTTTCTTCTTTTTCTTGACATCGCTTTTTGTAAAGCCGTGACTAAAGGGCATGATCTTGATATTGTCCCTTCAAATACAAACTTATGCCCGAAAACAGATAGGAATCAACTCTAACTGCACCAGGGAGGAGATGGATAGAGTTGGGGGGGGGGGGGGGAGGGGTTAGGATTAGATGTTTGTATTTTTGTTAAAGTTATTTGCTGTGAAATTTCTATTAATTTTTATGTGATGAGGGGGGGGGGGGGGGGGGGGAGTCCAAACATGTTCCCTGATATTCAGCTCTATATGAGCATACACTGCGATATCTGTCAATCTTTATTTTTCTATTAAGTAATAATTTTCATTTAATATGAGTTATGGAAATTATAGGGATTATAGACCTGTAATGTAAATTTATTAGCATTATTCTTTTTAAAGTCAAGACAGAAAAGGCTTTAATAAAATGAGATTGGATTTTTGTTGATCATGCACTAAATTTGTTTATGAGGCAATGGAAAAGAAAACGCAACCTCACTTTTTTAAGATTATCGTTAACGTTTAAAGGGCCCCTGCAACCCAAACGGAACCCAAATGCAAGTTTATTGTTGTTTATGTGCAGGGATGCATACAACTAATATTCTGTTATTCTTATGAGATTGCGTGCGAGCAATTCCTTTTAAATATAAGGATTAAATTAAGAGTGGCGTATCCAAGATTATCTTATTTTTATTGGTAGCGTATCCATGAATGCACGTGCCCTATATGTGCCAGCCAACACCAACTGTGACATATCTTAGTTACACATCAGATGAAAGGGAATGTGTACCCTCCCCGCACAGAAAGAATCTGAAAACTGATTTCTTTTCCCTTGCTTGTCCTAAAATTCAAAATAGAATGCATCTGATGATTTTGTATTTGTTCGTCAGGGGTGAGCCCCCCCCCCCTCCCAATGCATTCCTGGATATGCCACCAATATAACTAACTTACGGTAAGTTATTTATAATATTCTGCGTAGAAATTGGAGACGACAGGCGAAAAAACAGTATAGGGGCTTGCTCCGAAGCCATCACCAACGCAATAGGGCCTATCCCGATTGTACGAAAAGGGGGGGGGGGGGGGGGATGGCCTCCGTGTTTTGAATTGAATTAACTAGTAACCAACAATAGCAGCTGATGATATAATTTATTTATTATTATACAACACCTGAGTAGATCCTTGTAATTTGATTGGAGAATAATAGGTCACATGTTATTAAATATTTGTTCCATTCCATGGTTTAGCGCTAGCTAGCGTGCATTTTTGTTCCATACGATTTTTTCCATTCAACGCCTCGACCTTTTCAGTGTAATGCGCGGCTGCGATACAGCGCACGTAATGATACTACCGGACTTTGCCCATAGATCTATGTGTTATTTTACGCTCGCGAGCGACCGGCCCAGCGCCGTAACTTTGGATTACTGCACGTGATTACTTTTTGGATGGAAAAGAAGCATAATGGATGACTGGACAATTGTAAGTACATATATTTATTTTATTGTACAAATAACAAGGATAATAATAATAATAATAATAATACAACGCACTTATATAGGATCTACTCAGATGTTGTATAAAACAAATAATGAATTTTTTTCATTCGTGCAATGGAAAGAATATTTTCATTCGTTGAAAGATGGAATCTGTTCCATTCAATTCGGCTTCGCCTCATTGAATGGAACATTCCATCTTTCAACTCATGAAAATATTCTTTCCATTGCACTCATAAACATTCATTATTTGTATACCAGTCCTACTCTTTCTTTGTAGCAATACCCCATTACTTTTACCCCAGCTCCTCTTGTCTCTCTCTCTCTCTCTCCTCCCCTCTCATTTTTTTCTTATACTCTCATACTCTCATATTTTCTCTTACTACCGATCTCTAAAAAATGACTCCAATAGAATTGAGGAAAAAATAATGATCTCTTTTTGCTTTTTTCCCCAATCTTTCAATTTAATGAGCTCGACCACCAACATTCTGCAATCATATTCTTCACATCCAAGACAGAATAGCAGGGGCGGATCAAGGGGGAGGGGGGGGGGCAAATCGGCAGAGGCGCCCTTTTTGAAACCCAAGTTGGCATACGGGCTCTTGCCTAAAATGTTGAAAAACCCGGATCGAGCACCAAATTTAGTTTTGGAGCCCACAAGGCTAACAATGTCATTCTATTAACCCTCCAAGAAAACTTGTAAAAATGCCCACCCCGCAAGACTGACGTAACAGTCCGGGCAGGGATCGGTGGTGGATTTAGGGGGCATTTTTTTTAAATTGTATACCCCTTTTACAACTGATTTTTTTTTTTTTTTTTTTTTGCTTGTCAGAGAATTTTGGAGGAAAACTTGGATGACATCTAATACCCCACCCCCCCCCCCCCTCCACTGAGTAACTTTCGGATGGCTGGCGAGAAGAAAAAATACAAATTTCCCTTCAAGCAGTTCCCCAAAGTTGACAGCCCTGCATTAATTCTGTGCCCCCACCCTTTTACTACATCCTGCATTCGTAAACGTAAACGTAAAGTAAACGACGAACAGCAAGCAAAAAAACCTTGATGAGCCAAGTTTTGGCAAACTGACATAGTTCAATCGGCAACGCCATCGGCAACGCCACTACCTCGATCGGGATCACAGAGGGGTAGACCGAGCGTAGATAGTGCTAGACACCTATCACGGTCCATGCACCTATTCCGCTCAGCTATTCCATGCTGCTTGCATGATCTAACATCAGCCATTAGGCTCGGCGTAATGCGGTGATAGAACACTGATTATACGAATTTAAGAATTCAACACATTGAATTTTGCCTCTGGTACATTAGAAATATAAAAGTGAACTGGAATTCAGTTAGAGTTTTTTCTAACCGGCTAGGCTGCGCTTGCCTTCGGGCGGACATACGTCTGCTACATGGTCGTCTGCTAGCGCACGATCTCATTGGATGTCGTCGATCTCACGTGATCCGTACACGCCAACATTAGGTCATCGATAACAAATATTGGAATACACGTGTAGTATGGCAAAAAAAAAATAAAAAAAATATAAAAAATGGTCAAAAGCATGCACATTCCCGGAGATTTATCGAGCCTCAATTATACCCTTTAAGAGCTTTAAATTTCATGTAAATCACATTTTTCATAATTTCAAATAAATACTAGGGGAATTAAAATCATTTCAAAACCCCTGTTTTCATGTGTTAACCTATGGGACCTGGAAGGCCAAAAGCATGCATATTCCCGGGGATTTATGGGGGGCTTACTGGACTCATCAAGCCTTAATTATGCCTTATCAGAGCTTTAAATTTCATGTAAATCACATTTTTTATATTTTCAAATAAGAATTATGGGAATTATAATCATCCTAAATTCCTTGTTTTCGCGTGTAAACCTATGGCAGGCGAGAATTTTTGAGGGTCAAAAGCATGCATATTCCCGGGGATTTATGCGGGGTCTATTCAACTAGTTGAGTCTTAATTATACATTTTCAGAGCTTTAAATTTTATTCAAGGCACATTTTTCAAAATTTTCATTTAATTCTGGGGAATTATAATCATTTATGCGGGGTCCCTTACACTTTTTGAGCCTTCATTAACCTTTTTTCAGAATCTCAAATTACATGTAAACCACATTTACACTAAATTCAAAGTAATATTAGAGCAACTATAATCATTTTTAAAATTCATGTTTTCACGTGTTAACCCTAACCCAGGCATGATCCAAGGGATTCATAGCGGAATTTATTGAAAAAAAAGGTTCAAAAAATGAACTATCCATCCTTTTTCTCATGCAAAAATCAGACTTGAAAGAGATAGAGTAAGATATGAAATATCAAGATAAAATGAAACATCTTTTCACGTGTTATACATGGCGAACCTATTTTTTCAGAGTCTGTTTTTTAACACAGCAATTTATGCCTCCAAAATGTACTACGGAAGTAGGTCAGAGTAATCTGTCTTGATACTATTTAAAGTCTTTGCCTTAGCCCACTAATGATTGACACATGATGTAAGGGGGGAACTTACTATGTATGAGAAAATGTTCTTTAAAAATATTTAAAAATCTATGAAATAAATTTAGATGTATGAATAACAAAATATGAGTTGTATGCATCCCTGCAAATCAACAGTGTATATTCTACACTTCAGAAACAGAAAATGAATATTCCAGTTGAAGTAGACTACGCGGCGTTTTTGTTTGTTGTTGTTTTGTTTTGTTGATTTGTCTTTTTTTTTGGGGGGGGGGGGGGGGGTGAGGGGTGCTATCGGAATTGGTCGAGGTCCAGCATTGGACGAGTTTCTCACATAAACTTTCATTTAACGTTGATAAAATAATGATTCCTGATACCCTAATTCTTTTTGTTTTAATATAGACCTACCTGTGGCAATGTCATCGCAACACTGTCATCGCAACATTGGCTGTGACGGAGGAATTCTATACATGGACGGTTGTGACGTCACAATGTCTATTCCATCGAGGACAGTGCAGGCTGGCTCATTCCACAATGCCTCTGTTGGTATAGCTACTGATCGTGCTGATCCTCCACCTATTCGAGAGGGAGAGTTTCTCACTGGTAATGGTATTGACATAACATTCCCCGCACAATGGCGTTATTCAAAGGACCAACCTGTAACGTTGACTATCCCTCATGCCGCAACAGTGACGAAGTCATCTATTCATGCTGACATTATCTGGAAGGAAGCTGGATCAACTTCAGGTGAGATGTCAAACATCATCAAAAGAAGGGATGTAAATAATCGTTAAAGTAGCTATCCAAAGAAAATCACAAATATGGCAATTAATGTATCACTAGAAACTGGGAAGCTTACAGATGGCAATCGTATAAGTTTTATGTCAACTGCGTATATAATGATTATAAAAACAACACAAATAAAAGCTCTTCTCAGCATCTGGAATATCCGAGGATTCGCCAGAAATATAGCGAAGTTTTGATGTCGTCACACTAGGGACCAATCCTGCTTAAGCAGACGACGTCCTATAATGAATAAACGTAACTGCAATGCAATTATTTATCAAATTATAAAGAGTTTGGTACATTTAAACATGACCTTATTTCACACCATTCTAAAAGGGAAAGTGAACCGATTCTGATAACTAAAACCGTTTGATAGTAAATACACAGGAGAAGGGTCAATGATCAATGAAATAAACCCCACTTTCAAATTGAAAAGCCCTCCGAATAATATCACAGATTGTATTCGTTCCCTCTTGAAACGCCGAACATGCCCCGGTGCAAGCAGCTGAAAATACAATGGCGTCTTATTTTGTTCACAAGTGACTGATTCCTTTATTATTTTTAACGCTGCATTTTTCATCAAAATAATACCATACACGAAGTTAAGAGTGAGGCAACAGACTAACATTGAGACTGACGCTAGTCAAGTAAGAGAAATAAGTGAAAAGGAGATGACAAAACAGGCACTGAAAAATGTGTAAGATGTTATGGGACATCGTCTGCTTAAACAGGACTGGTCCTTCGTGTGTCGTCACACATCTCAGCAGCGTTCAAGGAGCTCTTCAGCTGCTATATCGGGGGCTGTATTTTACCGTTTTATAATTGATAATAATCATTAATTCAAATGTTTCCAAGCGTTGAATTTGGATAACCTTGTTTAATTTATGCCATCTATGCAATAATAAGTATTAAGCCAATATTTATTTTGATGGAATTTTCTTGCAATGAGATCTTTAACACAAAAATTATGCTTTTCAGATTGATATTCACTTCAGTATATCTATTTGCCACATTGAAATCAAGTTACTGTAAACTTCCGCAATGAAATAGTTAATGGATAAGTGACACATGTATTACGTACAAAGACATCCGCTGTAATGTTTATGAATACTTATTTTACAAATGTTTCTTGCTTATCTATTTAAAGTTTTTGTTTCCATTTCATTTCGTCATACCTTTGATTTATCAAGAGCATGGCAAGTGCACCTTACATGAAACTTGACTTACTGGACTGAAATGCTTAGGACGGTGTGTCCATTCGCTCTCCCACGTATCACCACACGCCACTTGGTTCTTCATTGGGCTTGCTGTTCAGCCTCATTAAGGGGGGGGGGGGGGGGGGTCCTAAGTCTTTTTTTTTTTTTTGCTTTTAGTATTAAATTAGTCGTAAATTCAGTAGTAAATCAAGCATCTAATAACAAATTGAAGAATAGTCATTCAAAGTAATTTTCTAATCAATTAGAGTATTACAAAAGAAAGCTAACACAAATATATCTTTTAATGCATTGCATTCGACATTATTACATTTTACAGTTCAACGAAAGGAGTCCTTTGAAGGGAGTAGTACGCAATGTATCATCAAGGAAAGGGAAATCCAGCTTATCATAGATGCTACATCTGTAATCAGGGACAAGGTACAGCTATGGATACCAATGAGTCTTCATCATCACGCAGCTAGTAAACGAATGGTGCGCACGCCTTTCCTTCCCACTGACATGGCCCAGGAAGAAGACATCACGCTCCGGATACACATCCACGAAGATATACCTTGCATTGCACAGGCAAGATATGTACAAGTTGTTGAAAATATACATTATTTTGTTTGATTATAATATAAATTTATCTATATATATATACCAAGTTGTAAGGAAAGAACATTGCAAAGCTTACGGTTCTTTTCTTTCCTTCACTATAAAACTTTATTTAAAGTGTTTGACCCTATCAAATGTAATATCTTTTGTTTACACGTATAAATAAACACGTGAAAGAGATATCCAAACAAATGGCACGATGATAAAACGTAAACAATGGACATATTCAGAAGATTAAATTTTATAAAAATTGATGAGAATCGATTTAATAAAGTGTATATCATGTAATTATCATGTTTGTCAAAAACTTTAGGAAAATATTTTTAAAGAATGATTTAAGAACTATTAAGTAGATTTATATCAAAGGCCATAGTGTAGGACTGGGCAAGTTGATTAATTCATGTTGGATGAAATAATGATCATTGATATCATAAATATTTTCGTAATTACATGAACATGAATTGAGTTTGTCATTTGTCTTCCAGTGTATGTTTCTTTTCAACAGACGATTGTGGAAGAGGAGAAAAATATGTCGTACCGTCAAGCTCATCCGATCAGATGCTTTGATCTTCAACCGAAGTCAAGTGATGTAGTACTGGAATGCAATGGGGAAAAGAAGGTAAAAAAATTATAGGTTTGAATTTTAAAAAATTGCTTGAAGCACGTCATGAGATGCAAATCGATTTCCTTAGTCGAATTGTAAAGTTCAACTCCCTGCTATAATAAATACAGAGGCAATTTGCAATAAACTTTTCACAGAAATATATGTTTCGCCTTTATTCATCTGAATAATTATACATGTAAGAAACCTAATGTCTGTTTCAAAAAGAGGTTCATGTTTGCCCCCTGTACGTTTTTCAATTTTTTATTTTTTTTACCAAGTTGACGTTTTAATCCAAGTGGATATCATTATGTAGGCCAGTCTGAATGAGTGGCAAGAGAAAATTACAATTCTGGCTGAATAACAACTATCATTTGGTGCTAACCATCTTCCAACCTTAATCAACAATAATCATCATTTTAATACCAAGCCGACGGCTCAGTGGTAGAGCAATGGTCCCGTAACTGGGAGAGCCCGGGTTCGATACCATATGGATGTGCTAGTGCCCTTTGTAAAGGCATTAATCCTCATTACCAAGTCCATCGGAGAAGACTGAAAGCCGTCGTCGGTCCTCCGGTTGCTCACTTAAACCATACAATCCATTCTTAGTGGTCAGGTAAAATAAGCCATCAACAGTGAAGCACATCATTTTGTAAATAGACCTTTGTCTACTTGCCTAAGAAGGCGTTCCTCAGTGGGTTCGGGTAGGACTGCTAGTGACTAACGAGGCCTATGCGAGTTTAAAACAAATGTCTTCCACAGCAGGTGAAGGAGTGGTAGGTCTAGGAAAATGGTGGTGTGTTTGGTATTGCAGCTGTGTTTTTTTTTCGGCGCTGGGGGGGGGGGGGGGAGGGGGGAGGGGGGATCCGGTCAGTCATAAAGCTTGTCCATTGACGACAATCTGTCAGGCTTAGTCCGAAAGGGTGGGTACCGTCGCGTCGCGTCGCGTTAACGCGAACGTCACCATTCGTCCAAACCCCCCCCCCCCCCCGGTTTGGCCGAAAGGGTGCATTGGGAGCGTCGAGTCGCGTCGCGTTGACTGGAACGCCACCATTCGTCCAAAGCACCCCCGGTTTTGCCGAAAGGGTGCGTTGACTTTTTTTTGCTAAATACAGTGCATTATTATTATTTTTTATTTTTTTTGAGAAGTGTGCACCACTCTTTGGTTGCCCTCTCATACTGCTCTTCATTGTGTTGTTTCTGTTGTTTCATTCCAGTGTGCTTATCTTCTTTAAACTCAACCACTTGTCAGTATATATGTTGTAGATACTACTGGTCACTTTTGGAGTCAAAATTTACTTTCTACCTTCTGATTTTCCTGACAGTTGATTTTGGTTTTGATACACTACATGACATTGATACTGCACTCCATGTTTTCTCAGCATTAGAGCCTGGGCACTCAACCTCCTGTGGACACAATAGGCCTTGGACAATGACATTCATATGAACAATGAATCTGGCCAAGCTCATCCTCTTTGTCTTCTTTGTTCTGCAGTGCAATGGGACCTGCTTGAAAGAGCACCACAGCCAGTGCATAAGACTTAACAGGTCAGTTTATGTGAAGAAATGCTATGGAACATGTGTTGCATATTATGCAAATTCACTGGCCACCTTTCAGCTCTTACTCTTAAAATCTGGAGATGTCAGTCCAAATCCTGGTCCATCAGACCCTCGTGATGGAACTGTTGGATTCATTCCCAATGCTCCCAAGCAGAACCAGCGTATTGTATATGCTGGCGCTACTTTACATGACGTACAACCGCTCAGACGTGCGATCTACAGCAGATTGCCTGATGGAATTTTCGACAGAATCAAAGTCTTGGGCATTCTCCGCAAACGGAAAACTCATCGTGGGAGTAAAGGGTCTAGAAGGAGAGGACAGCAGCAAAGACATCAACGATCCAAAGAGAGAACTTTTGACAACACTGAAGTATCGACGGACCTCTCTCAAGGAACATCTACTGAGGAGGCAAAACACGATCAACTGAAATTCTGTGTGCTTAATGCTCGCTCACTAAGGAATAAAACAACAGAATTTCAAGACTTTGTTGTAGATAATAGCTTCGACATTGTTTGCATATGTGAGACTTGGCTTACTCCATGTGATGATGCAGTAATTGCCGATTTCTGTCCAGAGGGCTTTATCTTCAAGCACCAACCCAGAGCCAGAAGACGTGGTGGAGGCATCGGATTCCTTTTCCGCAATGAACTGAATGTAAATGTGAAATCGCCATTAGTCTATGAAAGCTTTGAGATGATGTCAGGTACTGTTACATCAAACAGCGTCAGTACCGACATTGTTGTCATCTACAGGCCGCCTGGGACTCAGTCTTCTTTCGCTAAGTTCTTAGATGAATTCTCGTCGATGCTTGATGACAGAATCTTTAGACCGACACCTCTCTTGATAACAGGTGACTTGAATATTCATCTAGACAATCTGACTTCTTCAAACACTAAGAAATTCAATGAATTACTCTCTAGCCATGGTCTGTTACAGGTTATTGATGTACCTACCCATGAGAAGGGACATATTCTTGACGTAATCATACTTCGCAAGTTTGAGTGTCAGTTTCATTCCAATGTTCAAGTCAGACCTGGCATATCTGACCATTCTGCCATCACTTGCAACCTTCATCTTGATAAACCCCATCAGAATAGCAGTTATAAGGTTGTGCGAAATATCAAAGTGATAGACAGGATTGCATTTGCTACCGATGTTCGTCATGCATTCATGTCGTTCTCATCAAACATTGACGTAGACAGTGCTGTTGACTACTACAACTCTCAGCTATGTAGCATTCTGGACACTGTTGCACCTGCTAAGACACGCCGCATGAAGAATCATTCTGTCAGCCCATGGTACAACCATGAAATTGCTCTTGAGAAACGTAGCTGTCGACAAGCTGAACGGAAGTGGCGCTCCAAAGGCAAGCTGGAAATTGATCGGCAGCTATACTGCAATCAAAGAAATGTTGTTAATTCTCTTGTTCGCAAAGCCAAGCGTAATTATTATGTTAGTCTCATAGAAGACTGTGGAACGGACTCGAAACGACTATTCAATGTGGCTAATCATCTCCTTAATCGCACGAAGTCGTCGCCTCTTCCAACTCATCTGAACGGTCATTGTTTGGCGCAGCTCTTCATCCAGTTCTTTCAGTCAAAGATACGTAACATTTGTAGTAATCTATCTACAGATGTCACACATCCGTCATCACTGCAAACCTCAGCATCTTTGATATCTTTTAGATCTACCACACCAGCTGAGATAGAGAGACTTCTTCGCAATACGCCACCCAAGTCCTGTGACTTAGATCCGATTCCTACCAACTTGGTGAAAGATTGTGCCCCAGTTTTTGCACATATAATAGCCAGCATTGTCAACTTGAGTCTTCAACAGGCATCAGTTCCAGTTTCACTGAAGTTAGCATACATCCATCCCTTACTGAAAAAGCCATCTCTTGATCCAGAGGCTCTTCAGAATTACCGGCCTGTGTCAAACCTTCCATTTCTGTCCAAGATTCTAGAGCGTGTTGTCTTCTCAAGTCTATCAGAATATCTTATAGAGAATGATCTTCTGGACAACCATCAGTCTGCATATCGGCCGAATCACAGTGTAGAGACATTGCTTGTCAATCTATCAAATGATGTTCTGAAGGACATGGATGATGGGAGAATTACTGTTCTGTTACTGCTCGATTTATCTTCCGCATTTGATACAGTTAATCATACAATTCTGTTAAATACTCTGAAATCAATTGGTGTTGGTGGTAAAGCTCTTGAGTGGTTCAAGTCATACCTATCTGAAAGGTTTCAAATTGTTTGTGTCAATAACTCAAAGTCTGATCCTGCTGCATTGGTTAGTGGTGTTCCGCAAGGATCTGTTGGAGGCCCGACACTTTTTTCAATTTACCTAAGTGGTCTGAAACAGATTTTGCAATGTCACTCTTTTAATTACCATTGTTATGCAGACGATATCCATACGTCTTTCCTATCTAACCAAACCAATGCCATTGATACCATTCAAAACTTGAGGCTTGTGTTCACGATATCAAGGAATGGATGAGCTCTAATTCCTTGAAATTAAATCAAGAGAAATCGGAGCTGTTGTTTATCGGTTCTAAAGCTGTATTAGACAAGGTCAGCCTTCCATCTATTAAAGGTTGACTAAATTAGAGAGAAAATGGGTGCTCTTTCCATGTAGTTTTGCCTTCTAATCACGAATCTGCCAATCGATTGTCCAAATTATGTCTCGTTTTGGCGAAAAAGGGGGAAAAGTAGAGGTTTTGGGACCGTTCCTTAAAACTAGTGAGCTGATTGGCTAACCCCCAAGTGACGTATGAAAAGTAAGAGGCACAAGATCTGCAGGCTGCAGCATATAATATTGTACACAGAATGCGGTATTTGACCCCTCTGTTCAACGGACAATTTATGAAAAAAGGAAATTAATCAATATAATCTTAGGAGTGAATAATCATTAGCAATATATTTTCTACAAGATCAGAAAACGCTTTTGCCCAAATATACAGCTCTTGTTTTGTTTTTTAGCTTTTCTTTTGAACAATGTTCTCATCCATCTGAACTTGCCGAACGAAAATTTTGCATTGGTCATAAACGCGTGCACAGCCGTTTTATGCGTCTGTATGTACTACACATCTTTAGTACGGCAGTGACTATGTTCCCCTCGTACATAGCGACTGGTTAAAGCCTTTGTTTTGTTTATTTCACTTACGGCTTTTTTTTTTTTTACTTCCGGCTTTTTTTTTTTTTTACTTCGCTTTACATAGTACATTAGTACTGACATAGATTTTGGCTGAATTCGAGTAACTTTTATAGGCCTAGAGAGAGGAAAAGTGGCCGCGATTCCGAGTTGGAGGACTTTTCTGAGCCATGCAGATACGAAGATCAGAAAACGCTTTTGCCCAAATATACAGCTCTTGTTTTGTTTTTTAGCTTTTCTTTTGAACAATGTTCTCATCCATCTGAACTTTCCGAACGAAAATTTTGCATTGGTCATAAACGCGTGCACAGCCGTTTTATGCGTCTGTATGTACTACACATCTTTAGTACGGCAGTGACTATGTTCCCCTCGTACATAGCGACTGGTTAAAGCCTTTGTTTTGTTTATTTCACTTACGGCTTTTTTTTTTACTTCGCTTTACATAGTACATTAGTACTGACTTAGATTTTGGCTGAATTCGAGCAACTTTTATAGACCTAGAGAGAGGAAAAGTGCCCGCGATTCCGAGTTGGAGGACTTTTCTGAGCCATGCAGATACGAACTCTGATTTATCAGATGATTTATCAGACCCCGAAGGCAAAGACGCTCGAGTGGCAAGGGGAAATTCGACCATATTATATGTTTGAACCCCTCGCAGAATACGGTGAAGGGCCGTGGGTGAAGTAACTCCAGGGAGCTTCAACGCGTTGGAGCTCCCTGGAGTTACGGGTGAAGTAGACCGAAAATGCTGTCTCGCGTTCGTTAGGTCGTCGTAGCTAACGAACGAGAGACAGAATTTTCGGTCTACGGGTGAAGCTGCTGCAGCTGCTGTCGTTGAAAAACAAATTGGAAGACTTGACTCCAAGTCTGATCTTTGGAATAGCTGAATCTTTTAGCTAGCTTATCCTTCTCTTCATGCCAAATTCGGAATACAGGCCAGGATTCTCAAAATCATCTTCGGCAAAGTGATCGCTGCTGATTGTACTCCACTCACTTGGGGTGGGGGGGGGGGGGGGGGGGGGGGGGGCTTGCCACTCTGCCCGCGTGAGCTTTACATTTGCGACCCACAATTTCCGTAGATTTTCATCTTTAGGAAAATGATGTAGGCTTACACCATCTTTAGGGGTCTTGCTACAGCCCGCAACTATACACCGATTAGGCATTATTGATGAAACTGTGTCCCAAAATCAAAGTTATTGTGAGGAATTAAACACACGAAAAATACGCAATGCAAATGGTCGATGCGGTGAATATCATGCTCGGCAACGGGCTGGGCCTGCCGGGGGCCTCCTAGCCTCTTGTCGAGGCCCTGGCGCTGTTGAAATCCTTGGCGATATGGAGGCAGAATATAGCTAGCAGAAAGACCGAGGCGCTTGCGCCGAGGGCCTCTTGACACCTGATCTGAATTTCTTTTGTATTTCATTGTTTTGACGAATATTCCGACCAAATCTGGTCGGTGAAAATCATCCAATAAGCGCGAGCTACCATGACGTAATGTTAAATATTCATGACTCGACTGCACGCTAGCTTACATATTAATTAATCGCAGCCAAAAATGGCGTTCAACGTTTCTTCCACGACGAGTGATGAGGATATTTGTAGGAGCTTAGAATATGCCGCTAGAATGTTGAAGATTGACAGATTCAAAGATTTGCAAGTTGATGCAATCAAATCTGCACTTAAAGGACAAGATGTTTTTGTGAATCTGCCTACTGGCTATGGAAAAAGTGTTATTTTTCACGCGCTACCGCTCTGTGCTGATTACCTCCGTGGGCGAGACTGCTGCTAGCGCTAGCAAGCTTAGGGCGCCGGTCAGGCGGATCCCCCGGGGCCTTGCCGGGCAGTGAAGTTGCTGGTAACTCCTTGGTTACATCAGAATTGATGGAGATGCATCTATTGTTGAACGGTGACTTTTATTGCCCATTCTTCATTATTTGTAAATATATGATGATCTCTTGAGAAATATGTACATTTGTCTTATTTCAAATTACCATGGTTTGTAAGCTAGAGATCGAATTCTTCATAATGTGCTTGTCTGTGAATGTATTTTGAGCAAGAGATTTACGTAATCCCCCCCCCCCCCCAAAAAAAAAAATAGACTAGTCAAGAACTGAATGAAGTAAGAAATCCTTGAGATTTCATTGGCCAATTTGCTGGGCGATCGTGGCGGTTATCTATTCACGTTTTCATGCATAATTCAGTAGGAAATCGTGCCTCATGAATATATAATTCAGGTCGGGTGTCAAGAGGCCCTCGGCGCAAGCACCTCGGCCTCCATATCGCCAAGGATTTCAACAGCGCCAGGGCCTCGACAAGAGGCTAGGGGCCTCCGGGCGCGCACGGTATAGGTTAGTGGAATATTTTCCCTTACTTTTCATGCGTCACAGATCACGTGATCACGATGTCGCTTCGATGGGTTTTTTTAGGGGCGGTGCTTATGACTGCGTAAATCAGCAAAAATGTACTTTTCAAATGATTATAAAATATGAATGAATGCATAAAAAATTGTGTGATGGATATTTTTTGGCTCCTGATGACACCTTCCTACGAAAAATGGGCAATTATTTTTTTATTTTAGTGACCCTTTAAGGTTGACAATGTTGTTATTACTCCGTCTAAATCATGTAGAAATCTTGGAGTTTTATTTGATTCTACAATGTCCATGTCCGCTCAGATCCTAGCTGTTTGTAAATCTGTCCGGTATCAGTGACGTAATTTAGGCATCATCCGCAAATATTTAACCCGCTCGGCCACCGAAAAAATAGTTCATGCCCTGATATCATCCCGGCTTGACTTTGGAAATGCACTTTTGTTTCAGCTGCCACAATCTCAGCTTTCACAGTTACAAAAATTACAAAATTCAGCAGCCCGTATTGTTACCCTTACCAGGCGTCCTACTCACATTACTCCTGTTTTGTCTTCACTACATTGGTTACCTATCGAATCCCGCATTGTATTTAAATTATTATTACTTGTTTTTCACTGTATACATGGATCTGCCCCAGAGTACAATATTAATTTGTTGATGCCTTATAATCCTCCCAGACGCTTGAGATCATCTGATTCTAAATTGCTTGTTGTCCCGAAAACTAAGAAATCATGGGGGTATCGGTCATTTGCTCATGCTGGACCTTACCTGTGGAATCCATTGCCACAGGATATCCTTTATATGTCGGGTGTAGATTGCTTTAAAAATGCCCTCAAAACTCATTTGTTCAAAAAGGCTTTTCAGTACCGGTAGATTTACTTTCACACTGTTGTTGTATCATTTTTGTGTATTTTTGTGTACTTGCAAGTTTTTCCTCTCCATTGCGCCTTGAGCACATTAGTCATGTGGAGTTGGCGCATTACAAATTCTCTATATTATTATCATTATTATTATTATTAGGTGGTCTGTCATTTATGACAGACCTCCTTTTAATTTTGTCAAGATTTTTCTTCTTTATTTTTATTACAAAATTTTGTGGCCACCAAATCTCAAAATCGGCCAGGTCAGTATCATCGAGTTTCATGTCATGTATAAGGTCAATCATGGACATGGTCCATTAAGCTTTTGGAGGTCATCAGGTCATCGTGACGTCATCAAGACGCCATTTTGTAAATTTACAAGATCGATTATATCTTCATAATTGATCATCAAAAATCAACTATATTCACATCACATAAACTTCACTTGACGGGTCATCAAGTCATGTCCTCACAGGTCATCTAGAGGTCAGGACGTGCGCGTACGCGCGCGTCAAAATTTTAAAATGCTCACAATCACGTAGGATCAAGTCTGCACACGTTTCAGGTCATTTTGAGCATTTCAAAAATTTCCGTGCGTAAGCGTCCACGCGCGCGCAAGTCGTAAATAACGTTAAAACACTGTTTTTTCGATTGATTTGCAATCCTGACACTTTTCTTCATCATTTCCATCAACTTGGAATCAATTTCAATCAATAATAAGGTCGTACGGGCGCGTCAAAGTTCAAAATCCGTGCGCGCGTCTATGGCGAAAATAACGTAAAAACGTGCAAAAACATGCCTCTACAAAATTCACTGTAGCTCGTTAGATAGTCCGTTGACCCCCAAATTTTTTGTCATCATCAGGTAGGGTATGAATCATAGATTTCATTTCATGTATCATTTGACCCTTATAAACATTATGACGTCATCAAAATGGCGCCAGAAATCAAAATTTCCATTTTTCATGTTTGCCGTCATCACATTTATGCAAATTTGGCTCTAGATTCGTAATTACTGGTCGTTTTTCGCCCAGATTTTAATATTTTGTAGCTGAGGAAATTTCCTACAAAATCAGTCGCCACCATTTTTCATTTTGACGATGTCATAACAGTGAAATTTTCAATTAAAGATGCCATGTCAGAATTTTCCCTATTTGCGTGTTATGTCTATGGAAGATGATTTTTTTTTCGAATCATGAATCTACATGACATTGTTCTCTGAGCTGTATCTCAGTTGTTTTTGGTCTATTTTCTTCCAGATTTTAGTATGTTATAGCTGAGACTATAAGCTTTTATAAGTGTGGTCTCCAATTTTTGATCAGATGTCGGGATCATGCCCATTTTTTCACTACAAAATGGAATTTGAGAATCCCGTTTTTCGTTTACGTGTTATCTCTTTTGGAAATATTTTGGTATATTGGTCAAAGCACTTGCCTCTTACTCCGGTGACCCAGGTTCGATCCCCGGTGGGGCCATTAAAATTTTTTTTTTTTTGCTTCTTTTTGCCTTTCATTTTACCATCTTGTTCGACTATTATAACATAAGCAATCACAAACCAAGTAATAAAATGCCTTATTTTGCATGTTATTTCTATTAGAAAGTAGTGTGCAATAGTTTATGGAACCCTATGGAAAATCTGATTCCCTAAGTGTATTAAAGCTATCCTGCAATATCATTAGTGATATTTGATATCACAATTTCTCAAAATTGGCTTACTCAATTATCTTCAAATTTTCGTCAGTCATCGGTCCTAATAAGGTCAAGTTCCACATCTTTTTCAAGGTCATCAGGTTATCGTGACGTCATCTAGGCGCCATTTTGTACAAATCAACTTATGGTCGTATCTTCATAACGAAATGTGATTTCTCTTTCATATTTGGCATGGTTAAGGTCACTGTCATTGCAGTCATGGTCATCACCATTATCCCATCATTATCATCATTATCACCATCATCATCATTATATCATCAATCATCTTCATAATCACCATCACCATAATCATCACCATTATCACATCATCAATCTTCATCATTATCCCCTTCATTATCATGATTATCATCACCATCATAATCATCATTACACCATCATCATCATCATTATTATCATCACTGTCATGATCATCATCGCTATTATTATTATATCATCACCTTCATTATATCATAATCATCATAACCATCATCATTATATCATTTTCATCATCATCACCATTATCATCATCACCATAATCATTTTACAATGACCGTTTCACACATTTTGCTACATTCCTGTCCTCAAGAAGCATCTCCATTCATGGCATTCTTGACTTCCTATCTTCAGTTTAGTATTTCCTCATTATTATGATCATCCTGATTACGATCATGATCATACAAATTGAAAGACAGAACACCTAATTCGTCGCCATGACGAATTAAAATCTAGTTATTATTATTATCATTATTATTATTATTATTATTATTATCAGCGGTTCCAGTATTTTGTAAAGGGGGGGGGGGGGGCATGGAAATGCAGGTAGGTCATCAGAGGTGGATCCAGGATTTTGTAAAAAAAAAAGGGGGGCATGAAAATGCAGGTCTGTCAGGGGCGGATCCAGGATTTTGTAAAAAGGGGGGGGGGAATGGAAATGCAGGTTTGTCATTAGGGGTGGATCCAGGATTTTGTAGAAAGGAGGGGGCATGGAAATGCAGGTAGGTCATCAGGGGTGGATCCAGGATTTTGTAGAAAGGGGGAGGGGGAGCAACTGGTTTGCCATCAGGGGAGGATCCAGGATTTTGTAGAAAGGGGGCGCACAGATATGCAGGTCTGTCAACTTTGGAGGGAGCCCTCCAAAAGCCCTCCAAAATTCCAATTATCCTCCCATAATTCTCTGACAAGCAAAAACAAGCAAAAAAAAGTTATCAGTTCTAAAATGGGGGGGGGGGGGCATAAAGCATACTTTTCTTTCAAATGGAGGGGGCACGGGCCGCGATCCGTAAATCTGCCACTGTCACGAATATTCTGTTAGAAAAAGTCCAAGCGCACACTTTCGACAAAACTGTGAGGGGATCAAACCATTTGTTTGCCCCCCCCCTTTCTACAAAATCCTGGATCCACCCCTGATGACGTACCTGCATTTCCATGCCCCCCCCCTCCTTTCTACAAAATCCTGGATCATCCACTGATGACAAACCTGCATTCCCATGCCCCCCCCCCCCTTTTTTTACAAAATCCTGGATCCGCCCCTGACAGACCTGTATTTATGTGCCCCCCCCCCCCTTTCACAAAATCCTGGATTCACCCCTGATGACAGCCCTGCATTTCTGTTCCCCCCCCCTTTCCAAAATCCTTGATCCGCCCTAATGACAGCCCTGCATTTCTGCCCCCCCCCCCCTTTTACAAAATCCTTGATCCGCCCCTGATGACAGCCCTGAATTTCTGCCCCCCCCCCTCCCTTTACAAAATCCTGGAACCGCTGATAATAATAATAATAATAATACACTGTATTTAGGGGGAAACAAGTCAACGCACCCTTTCGGAAAAACCGGGGGTGCTTTGGACGAATGGTGGTGTTCCAGTCAACGCGACGCGACCCGGCGCTCCCAATGCACCCTTTCGGCCAAACCGGGGGGGGGGGGGGGCTTTGGACGAATGGTTGCGTTCGCGTCAACGCGACGCGACGCGACGCTACCCACCCTTTCGGACTAAGGCAATCTGTCATACGATGCGAGTTCTTTGTACTTACTCCTTTGTACTCCTCTTTATGGTAGTCGGTGGACAACACAACAGAGAAAACAACCTTTGGTAGGTCGGTATGCGGCAGGCATCCATTCTGAATACAATGTCAGGTCACCATAACTAAGTCAACGACGCCAATGCCTCAATAATGTTAAGATTAATATATCACATTTTACCAGATCCTTCCTGCGGGAGAATTATTCAACCAGCAGAAGAGTCTTATGACAATGCCAGTCGCCATGGAAACAAATGCCAAAACGCAGATGATTAACATATCGATTTCAACCAGTACCGGTCAATCACAAACTAGCATGGCATTCATGGCGATTCGGAGTGGTTAGTTTCTCTTTTTTCAAAACATAGTTTACAGACAACACCCTTCATCAGTTTATCTTTTGGGTGTAATATATTTATAGCCGATTATACTCATATTCATTCACATCTTTATACATTTTCTAAATTTTGGCCATTTCATGCGAAAAGTTGTCTGTGGGAGATTTATTATGCAACAAATATGAATGGAATATTCATGAGTTTATCATGTAATTGGGAAAACATCTTCGAAATCATGCAATTTATAGAAAAAGAAATTATTACCTTTAAAGTAAGATAAGAGGATCCCTTTTATTGTGTATTGTGTATTTTTGTCCTTATTGTTGTTCCTTTCTCATTTGAAACATTAGCCTTCCTGTCTATCTCAGCGAGGTTTGAATGTCGTATGGTGCTAGCTTATAACATGGTGCTTACTCATTAATTTTATTTTCCCCACAAAAATTTCCACCAACATTCTAGAAATGATGGAGCCTGGAACACATATTCAACTGAGGTAAAAAAAAAAAAGTAAAAAACAATAAACAGTTAAATGTGAAACTAGTAATATTAGCAACTTTGTTCTGCTATAAAGCACAATCTGGCAAATAATGTTTTGCTCTTACCACGTTGAAGCCTATTCTGTATGTGGGGATTTGCGTATTTCTTACCTAGTTTTGTCGTGGTATAGTGGTTCATTCACTTGACTCTCAATCCAAGGGTTGAGTGTTCGAATCTCAGCCCGGCACTAGTGTCTTTTGGCAAGACATTAATCCACATTTGCCACTCTCCACCCTGGTGTAGTAAATGGGTACCTGGCAGGATTTATTCCTTGAAATGCACTAGCGCTGATTACCGCTGCCGGAGCTAAAGCCAGGTAATAATATCCAAACCCTTTGGAAGCGCATAGAGACGTATGTATCATAACGTGTTATGCGCTATACAAGAACGGAATATTATTATTTAATCACTTTGGAATCTTCATGTGCCATAACTTTTGGATTATTGAGAGTTCACAGCATACATTCCCCCCCCCCCCTACACACACGCACCTTTCACATGGATGATTTTTCCTTTGCGTGATACTTAATCAATTGTACATGATCAAATGCATCGGTTATACTTCTCGATCATGTTTTCTTAAAAACATAATGATACTTAACGTAATGAAATATATAATGCAATACATTATTCAGAGAATTTTTCAGAGAAGTAATGAAATATATAATGCAATACATTATTCAGATAATTAAACAACTGTCTCTTTACCTAAATTATCATATAGCAAAACTGACGTAATTGGAAGTGAAGAATTCATCACAAAAGAGATGACTAGTGATCAGTACTACCATCTTGGTATAGCATTTGGTTTATCGTACCATACGCTAGACAGCATCCAGTTCAGAATCAGACACCAGAGGGAGTCTGGTGAAGGGGGTGCAGTCAGCCAAACCCAAAAGGCTGTTACCGCCATGCTCTGCCACTGGAAAGGCTTGCATCATTCAGTGTCCATAGCAGACAATCATCTGCGTGAGATATGGCAGTCCGTGAACGACGCAGGTGACTCAGATCGTTGTATGGAACAAAAACCTAGAGAAGGTAAAACTCATTGCGATTAGGAAGAGCTTGAAAAAATAGATGTCAAGGTAAACGAATCTGAAAACACGACTGAAATACATGTAAAGCAGTCATTTTATTGCAAAACGAATATAATTATGTATGTATCTTTCAAATATTTTCATTAACCATCAAAAAAGTGTATAATTATCTCGACTTGAATCGACCAATATGGTTAAAGTGTTTTTTAAGGCCTCCCTTTCCCCACTCTCTTTCAAGATGATAAACCTGAAACAAAAGTGGAAGGCAATACAGAGGAATTACCTCATGAAGAATCGAAGACCGTATCGCCGGTGCAAGATTTGGAACACATGGTGACTTCATCTGCACGTCAGGTATGCGATTATTAAAGTAATTAATTGCAGTGTGGAACCCCCTTTATAACCGAGTCCGAAGACATTTACAATGATGTTCATTATGTCATGACCCAATGATCCAGACTATGTATATTAATGTATGTCAAGCAGATTTAGAAGTCGATACCTTTTTCCTTTGATCAGCAGAGAGAGCAGACATGCATCTATTGCTAGAGTCCAAGTAAAGTTGAGTAACAAGAAATACGCTAAACTTATTCCTTTCAAGGGGCTACAGTAGGTCCGTACTTGCTTCAGTCGTAACAGATGTGATTACCTGGCCGCTGCGTGACCATTTTATGTTATTATCTTTCTCAAGTTTCTAGGCAGAAGGCAAGGGGTAGACAAATCTGTAAGGAAACTAACCAGAGCACTTATCGGAGGAAGTGACACAAGCAGGTATATGTAATACGTCTATACCTGCATCTCCACACAAATATTTTGAAAACAATATGTGC
Source organism: Heliocidaris erythrogramma (assembly GCA_025617745.1). Lineage (NCBI taxonomy): Eukaryota > Metazoa > Echinodermata > Echinoidea > Camarodonta > Echinometridae > Heliocidaris > Heliocidaris erythrogramma. The sequence goes on along the minus strand of CM046863.1, from coordinate 52,000,103 downwards.
ATCGCAAAGAATGCATATTTTTCTTTTAACCTGTAAGATTATTATTACGAGACAATAAACACCGTTCCAAATGTTTTTATCAACTCAAGCTTAACGTTTTGTTTTATAAATGTGCTTGACATGAGAACTTATAAAACAAAGGTATGAACAAACATCCATCGTTTACGAACTAAAACGATCATCACCTCTATATGAAAAAATATGCAAAATGCAGAATATTGGTATTGGAATGACGAAGAGCATTATTGCATTATTCGAAGAGTGCTCTAATTTTGACATTATGTAAGATGATTTACTTTAGGATAAGAATATAAGAGTTTGGTGCTAAATTACGATACATCCATCAAAATTTTTTATTTCTATGAAGAATGTGGATTCATACTGCCGAATTTTGCAATATCCATTTGCATGAAAATTTAGTCATTTGTATTACTGTCAAGTACAGTAATTACTCAAATAGTTCTTTGTACATTTCTTAAAAGAAAAACCATAGCCTACTGCACGTACAGTCCAATAGTTGACATGCAGGTGCAATTTGAAATTAGATGCGATTTGCGTTGCACAATAATTATGCTTATTATCTTTTTTTTTCAGTTTCAACATGGCGCTAGCGGATACATATGGTATATTAGTATTATTGTTATTATATGATTATCACAGTGAGTATGTATTTTACGGATAATAACATACACTTAAAACCATACACAGTGTAAGAGCTCCCGATATATATATACATATATATATAACTCTATTCGCAGCCATAGGGGGAATCCTTTTATCTCAGCCTATTGTTATAATTCCTCGTAACGCCCGTAGAAATTCCCATTAACGCCCAATTTTTATTGTGACGGAATAAACCGCATTGTTAGGATTCCCCCTATGATCGGAAATAGTAATATATACGCACATGTATATATATATATATCTTTTGGATACCGGGATTTAGGCAATCGTCATGCCATATCTGTTTACGGGTTGCTCTATGACAATAGGCCGCTTCTGTAATGTATACACATTTATGCACATTATATTATCTGAGCACCTCGTCACGAGCTATTGTATGAACATGCTTTTTATAAATGAGCCTCAATGCTTGGAATCCATTTTGCATACATTATTTGTTGCTATGTCCGGCAAGCTTTCAGGTCGTCAAGAACAACATTTGTTTGAAATGTATGCATAAAATTTGCATACATTACCGAAGAGGTCTATTGAGAGTTGGATAATATAGGATTTCTCGTTCAAATTCGTAAGCTGGCCACACGAATTCATTTTATGTGCATTCAAATTCACCGATTCTGCCACCGTAGCTGTGTTTTATCATTCAAATTTGTTTTTTAGCATTCGATTTCATAAAACTGTCATTCAAAAACACTTTGTTTGCATTCGAATTAAAACGTGTTTCGTCTTTGGAGAATTTTCATTCAAATTAAAGCGAGACGATTCGCGATTACGTAATAACGCCTTCCGTGAATTCATATTCATTTCTTTGCATACAACTTCACACGCTTTGCAGACAAAATAAACACGTTAATCATGTTAATCTCACCCAATCTTCATATAAATCCGCTAGCTTCGTTCCGTGCTATATTCATTTTAAATTATACGGTATAGTGAGCAACAAACATTTCACTTGCTCCCACTAGGGTTGTATACCCACTAAATCAACACTATTTAGCAACTGAACGATCATAATTTTTTTTATACCTAGTCACATCACCGACATGTAGAATTACCAAAGTGTGTGATGTGGGACATTACATGCTGGGACATCGCTTTATTTTCATGTTTGTTTATTTGTTCAATTTTTTTTTTTTTTTGAAAATTTATTCGGCGGTCATGATCTCTTTTGGGCCATTTATATCTGTGTATATGTAGTCTTTCTCACTATGAACACGATGACAAAGAAAGCGGACAAAATATACAGCTCCTCATTGTACCCTCCCCAATCGTTCTGGTAGACAAAAGAACATCCCTTCATTGCTACTATGTAAAATAAGTAGAACAGGTGAATATACATGTGACACCTGTTCTACATACTTTTACATAATAGCAATGAAGGGATGTTCTACTGTCTACCAGAGCAAGTGTGGAAGGTACAATGAGGAGCTGTATATTTTGTCCGCTTCTTTTGTTTTTACTATGTTCATAGTGTCTACCACAGTCATAATCACTATCACCATCCTAATCGTGCGGGTGGGGGGGGGGGCATGTCCCGCCTGTCCCCCCGCCTGTTGATACCCATAACCCTTTAATAGGTGGTATGCAAGGAGTTATTTCTTAAACACATCACCGGATATTGATAAAGAAAAAAATTCACTTTTGTTAGATGAGAAAAATGTGCATATATCATATGCTTGTAATGATAGGCGAATTTGAATGAAAACTTTATGTTGAATGACCAGGTGTGAAATTGAATGATCCGGACGTCCGCTTTGCCAGCGTTGACGAATTTGAATGCAAACTGCCCATTTGTAACCGTTTGTTAAATTTAATGATACAAGTGCAAATTCCATTGACCAAAGAAGTAATTCAAATGAACGAAGTGCCATTTTGAATGCCATTCTCAAGCCTACATCGGTATTTCGCGAATTGGAATGACCCATGCATCAAAACGAATGAAAAGCTTACGAAGTTGGCCGAGAAAACCTATAATACTAATAACTGATGATGTATTTATATGTTGTGTTAAGGTTTTGTTTGTTGTTTTGGGTTGGTTTTTATTTCTTCCAGTTTTTTTTGTTTTTTTTCTGTTGTGTTTGTGTTTGTTTTTCTTTCGATTTTGTTGTTGTTTTTGTTGTTGCTTTATTTGTATGTTGTTTGTGTGGTTGTTTGTTGGTGTTTTGTTTTTTTTGTTTTGTTTTTTTATGTTTTTTTATTTATTTATTTATTTTTTTTTTTTTTTTTTTTTTTGGGGGGGACTTTTTACCACAAATTTGCCACAAAACAAATATGTTGAGTAGACAAACCGTATAAATTAATACGTGATGAAGAAAGAAGTATTGACAAAAAAGAATACACATATTTCAACTACTACAACAGCATCAGATAGATAAATGTAAACCTCCATGTATGTGTTCGTTGCAATACAACATTGCTAATTAATATTATATATAATTTCGATTCATAATTTATATCAATCTTCATACCACAACTTTTTTTACATTCAGGATACTCCTCACAATCAATAAGTTCAAGGACTGAAACCGGGGGTGATCACCGCTCAGAATCTGAGGGTGCAGAAGAACACGTGCAGGCACTTTATAAAGGTATTGCTTAACTTTGTTGGGAAAAAATTAGCTCATGCTGAAACCTTTACGTCAGTCAGGAATGGTATGACTTTTAAAAGTCAATTGCTGATTTCATTATCAAGATATTTATGATTGAAAATCGAAAGTTTATAAGTGTATGTCATGACACTTACAGCTTGTAACGGTCGGGATACCTCCCTCTTTCGGCACAGCGTATACGCCTATTTACATTGGCCTGTCATTGTGGCTTGAAACCTGCCGCGAAATCACACCAGAAACTAGCCCTGCGCAGTGTAGTGGGGTGTAATGTTGACAGAGCTTGCAATACCAAGGAGTGATAAACTCCTTGGCAATACTAACGCGCGCTGGAGAGAGCATGTTTATCATCTTCAACAAAGTCCGTCTAAGTGTGCAAACGAAAAGTTGATTCCAAACTGCAAAAAATTCCGAAACTTTCATATATCTAACAAAAGGGGTGAATGAAGCAATAATTTTGGTCATTTCTATGTATTTTAATATTGACTTCTGAACGAAAATGTGTAAACTATGGTCAAATGACACAGTAAAATTATATAAATATGAGCTTTACCTGTAGAAGAAAAATTAAAATGAACTTTTTTTTCCAGTTAAAGTGGTAATCCCTTCCAAGATATCGAGAGAATCACTACGAAATTAGCATTTGTTGAATTCTTTGATAGAGTTTTGATAAATAAGGAATACCAATTTCTTTTCAGAAGAAGAGCATTCGAAACAGGCTTTTCTTGCGTGGATGGAAACGGGAGAAGTTGTAACGCCGGTGGATCTGAGACCGAACGAGTACTCATCAAAACGTAGAGATGAAGAGAAACATATAATAGAGTCAGTTCACCCTATCCCTGCACCGAGCTCCCACCAGGATAAAACCCCAGCTCAAAGCAGTGAAATCGGTGAAGATTCCAGTGATGACGTTAGCGTGATTCGCCTTGAGAAGCATGGCATTGAACTGAGGATTCCACCTAATGAAGCTTTCAGCGTAAAGGATGTCACTGTCGCAGTTATTGACGAAGTTCCACCTGAGCTGGTGCTGAAGGAAAATGAAGTGATCATCTCAGTCGGTCTGAAATTATCACCTTCTCATCTACAGTTCAACAGTCATGTTAAGGTTACCATGTTGCATAGCGCAATATTCAGCAACCCAGGAAAAGCGGACATTGTTTTGTACACTAGGGGACATGGTATGAATGTATCACGTACAACCACCAACATGTTATTATTGTATTTGCAGTAATATCCAATCGTGTTGTAGAGTAAATTCATTATATGTAATGTATTTCCAACGGATGTGAATAATACATATACAAATAAATACAAAACAAGCCACTTGAATTATGTGAGGAGCAATGCTTGTTATTAATACGTTGATAATACGAATACTGGAGTGGAGTAATTTCCTAGTGATTTCATTTAAAACGAATTTAACCATTATATTCAATTTTTTTGTGTTATTTTTCCTGTTATTTTGTCTCTCAAGTAATGCGAAACATCATTGCAATAACCAAGTATTTACCATAGCCTAATGTTTATCAAAGCATTAATTCATAATTCATAATTCATAATTAATCGAAGATATAGTTTAGCGTATAAAATGATTTCTAAAAAAGGGGGGAAAATCCTATAAATTATGCGAAGTTCATGCTACGTTTTATACTATGTATAATTATACATTATTATGCTAACTATTCGATAGGTACGGAGAGTTTTTCAGCGGTACCTTGTGAGGCCGGTGGAATTCCACGGTGTGTTGTAAGGCAGCGGGACCTTGATCTCTACATTGATCACTTCTCTGAATGGTGGATTGTTGCCTACATCCGATGGGTATTCATTGGAAAGAGAGTCATCTGCACACCATATATACCAATATCGACCTCCAGGAATGCCGAGTACTGTCTGTACCTTTGTATCACTGATGACAACAATGGGAGACCAGAGGTAACCGACAAACTTCCGGAAGCCTTCAATGGCGTTTTTTAGTAATTTATTATTCTAAGACGCGTAAAATGAATAAGCAAAGAGTAATTTTCCTGTCATTTTAATTCGTCAAAACTACAAAACGACCAATAAGTCGGGGTTTTTTTTTTTTGTTTTGTTTTGTTTTGTTTGTTTGTTTTTTGTTTGTTTGTTTGTTTTTTCTGGGGGATACTAGAAAAGCACGATCCCAGCAAAGCTGAAACACAAAGTTTTAATGTCCAGGAAATAATGGTTATTTTGAATGAGAGAAAAAGCATATTTCACCATTGTATTTTACCCCGAAATATTGTTAGATGGTAGACTAATAAAAATTAAGTCTCAGAAAATATAAAAGACTGAAATGAAAAAAGTCGACCCCAACAATCTTTTTCAGCTATTTACATTAAAACCCCCTTGCGACTTATTGGTCGTTTTGTGGTGGAGGTCACATTTGACCTTTACAACTTTTTAAATAATTATAATCTTCTAATAGTATTTTTCATTACTACTTGCTAACAGATAGATTAATATTTGGCTGGGGGGAGGGGTGCACTGAAAAATACAAGCTGCAGTAACTTATTATACATCGTTCTGTGAGAGAGCATTTTAAAGTAATGAAACTTGACATTGTAATGCATTCCAGAGATTATACAAAGCATTACTTTATCTTCGTGGGGGGCAATTTTTTTGCAATATGGAGGGCACCGGCCCCCCCCCCCCCATCCTCCTCTGGCACGTAGTGACCGAGGTGGGGAAGGTAAATGTAGTTTTGAAGGTGGGAAATTAATTATTACAACTACTGAAATATTTCATATTTGTTGTCAGGAAAGAGAGGGATTTATGATTCCTTTCGGTACAACGCAGTTTTATGTCAAATGGCGTCGAGGAGATCTTACCATTGCCTATTTTAATGGCACCACATTGATGGAAACGAAGGTGAGGGTTTAATTTCATTTAACTCATAGGACTTGGAATTTTATCACATGACATTCCTGACACTGTTATGTCCTTTTGTCATAATACATCGGCTCACATGATTTCTCGGCTCAATCTATAAGAGCAGCAATAATCAACTCTTTCAAGAACCTTTACATTTTTGATAACACATCTTGGATTTACCCCTCTTTTTTCACAACGTCTTTTTATTTTGTTGTTTTTCAAATACCATCATTTCGGGGTGTTTTGGTTTTTGTTTGATTTGTTTTTTTGTTTGTTTTTTTTTTGCTTTGTTGTATGTAGTAAAACCACTTCTTACCCGTGTTAAAAGTGTCGATACAAATGTCCTTGACCAAAATATGAATCACAGATCTGTCACTTCCAATCCAGTTCCTTGTTCTTACAATAGGCAAATAACGAACGAAATGAGCTTTTCAAATTGAGTTAATGATAATGTTTAAGCAAGTTACTACAGGATGGCAATTTCCTGGTTTAAGCATACTTCTCTCTGTCTCCTTTCACAGAAATTACCCGAAGAGACGTTTCATTATTTGACCGATCACACAGAAGAATTCGATTTGAACACTGGACAAATTGTCGGAGACAGAGTGCTCGTTAGATACCATCTGAAGCAAAGCATAGAAAAGGATATCAAATTCCGTATCGATATCACAGGTTAATTGAAAACCGGTTGAAGGCAGTAGAGGATATGCAATAATCAAGGTTATATTGTTAAAGTTCACAGTTTCGATGACTTTTTTTAAAGAGGGATTTCTTTGCAAGGTTCACTTTCACCTACTAAATTAGAGTAGAATGGGCAAAGACTCCTTGTATATACTTTATATACGCATTACATTCATGAACATGAAATTTGATTTCATCTCTGGAAAAGAAATAATGTTACTTCTATGATTATATTACCATTATGTTTTCTTAAACATCTTTCGAGACACTTTGTGTGTTATACAGTCAACGTATGCTTTAAAACCTACTTTTAGTGATATCCCATTGGTGTTATGCATATTGTTAGGGTTACGTTTGTGACAATGGCCGGGTTTAATAAGCGGTCATCTAAAGTCTGTTACCTTTATATTATATTGGATGGCTCTGAATGGGATACCAGAGAATATTGACCCTAACGAGTGGAATATTTTCTGGTATTCCATGAAATAAAGCCATCCAATATAATTATTATTATCTATACCCTACAGGAAAATGATTTAGAACTTAATAAAAATCATTTAACCAACCACATTCAGTTAATAGAGCCCCTCATCATACTTCATTGTGATCACACAAGTTTAACTTAACTTCCGTATGACGCCATATGCGTATTTCTGTATGAGTTGCATTATATGCGCACACGCAAACAGACCAGGCAAAATACGGCATATTATAAAACTTCCAAGAATATTCTGTAATCTGATTGGTTTAAATCGTGTCACATGACATTCAGTGGACTGCACTGTAGCATCCATTTGCATTGGAGTACAGAAAACGTACTATACTAAATGCACTGTACCTGCACTAGCCGGAGTGCAGGTATAGTACATTTGGTATAGTGCATTTTCTACACTCAGAATGACGTCATTTGACGTTTGCTTGTGCATTTGTGGGCCGAAACAATGCACTCTGTGCTCGACTCGCCACCTGGATATACGGCACTCGGTCCTGCGGACCTCGGTGCGGTATATCTAGGGGCTCTTCTCGCACATCTTGCATTATTTGGCCCTGAATGCACTCGCTACCGTGCATTATCTGTATAATATTGCACGGCAAGTTTAGTACTGTAGTCTATGGGGAATTCAGCGATCCGTGCAATATCCTCTCAATCAAGTGCTATTTTTAGCACCTCAAGATTTTGAGGCAGCACCTGTAAGGGCACGCATAGGGACTGCACAAATTGTGCTAAAGTAGCACTTGTACAAGTGCTATAATTCCACACCAGTCAAAGTGCTACTTTAAACACTTTAAGTGGAAGACTTTTTACACTTCTGGTGCTATGAGACGCATGCAGCTCGCAAAAACACACTTCTAGTGCATTAAATAACCCATTTTAGAGCCTCCAAAACGGCCCTACTAGTGCTAATACTTTTGCACCCTATATAGTGCTAAAGAACATACACAAGACAAAAGTATGCATAAAATTACACCTGTAGTGCTGAAAACTCGCCCTTCTGTAGTCTGTTAAATAGCCCTACAGGCTACACTGAGGTATAGATTTTATGTTTAGATTGAGATAAATAGCCCTACAGGCTACACTGAGGTTTAGATTTTATGTTTAAATCCATGGCATGTGGATTTAATCATCTGAGGATTACTTCAGACCAAGAAGTGGCAATTTCTGAGGTTTAATTGTTCCATTTCGGCAATCCACAATCGTGATGAAAATAAAGCACACACCACCGCCTTCCAAACTTCCCGGGCCCGGTCAATCGCGCCCCATGCCTGGTTGACCCCGCATGATCAACAATTTTCATGTCAACGACAACGCGTACCGTAGACGGTTGGCCACACCACACATGCTGAAACATGGCATTTCCACTTCATTGCTTTTCATCATGTTTCATATCCGCCACCACAAAATTAATGTAAATATCATATTATTTGATACCTTTATTCACATAAAATTACAGAAGCTCTAAATTTAATGTCTTAAATTTAAATGTCTTAAATACTTACCACGCCATGTCTGTGCAGCAGATGATTGCTCTTGCACTACAGTTGCGTAATAAGCGATTTCGTAATTGGCCCATGAGCAACTTTTCGCAAATGACCTTTCCCTTTGTTCATTTGGATAGGCATCTTTTCAAAGAAAGATAATACGCAAGCTTGCCCGACATAGCAACCTACAGAATTCAAACTCTATGAAAGAAAGACATCATAGACCAGGTGACTAGAATAGCACGTCAATGAACACTTGGGAAAGCGCATTGTTTGCAAGTTGGCTATCATTTGCCAGACTGTCAAATACCAACCATCAATGAACACTTTGTTACTTTTCAGTGGATTTAATGAAAAGTATAATTAAATGAATATATTAATAATCATTCATTACACAGTCGATGCTTATCTCAGTAAATTTTAAAGACCTCAGCCTGACCGAATTTTGAAATATACCCTTTATTCATCCACGGGGAGCTATATATTTTCTGAACAAATTGAAACCAACTTCATGAGATTCCGTTTCCTGTGGAATGAGTAACAGCGTCCCGAATGTTGAGCCCCGGTGGTTTGGGCCCCGTCTCTGAGGAACGCTACTTTGCGGGGGGTGAAAATTTGATGACGACATATCGTGTAGACGCACTCGGAGCTGTATACATGACATGTCGTCACACGTCTAGCGACCCCCTGCAGTGTTACGCCATAGGGAGGGGGCGGACCAAAAAAATTATCTTTTTTATTTTTTATGGATAAACGGAGACGAAAATTTATGAATAACCAGGTTAATTATATTCTTTGTTTACTAAGCTTTACGTCAATATATGGTTGTTTTGGGTCAGGCTGAGGTCTTTAAACGAACATGCCAGTACAAAACGAGCGTCCTAACATTCAGCACTTACTTTTAACACTCAATTTTTGCACCTTATCATCTCCCAGACGCAAATGGCACGTGAGGTGTTAGAAATAGCATGTCAAGTGCAAACTTCCAATTAGCACTCGTTTTTGAGCACTTTACTTTTTAGAGTGTATTGCACGCGCAAATCAAGCAGACAAAAATATGCGTTTTTAACTGAATGCGCCGCTAAAATGCCTTATAATATGTAATAATACTTTTTAGAGTTATTGCCTCCTTCCACATTAGACGCGTTGTTGAATGTACAATTAGTTCAGTGAGTATGTACTGTATATTAAGAAGGGAATGAATATGCTGTTCAGCTTGTTTTTCATCGCCACATCTTTCTACTTAGATTCACACAGAGCCAAGAGCAGCATTGCCTCCATATTAAGCGCAGCAGGCTCTTTCGACGGGGACCGTCCAGAGGCTATCGCAGGAAGTGCGTCTTCTGGTAGATTAGTTTATACCTCTTTACCTGCATAATACATTCATTTATGTTATAATGTTGTTGTATCTTAAGTTTGTAAACCATACGCAAACACGCATGTCATTGTTAGTGTTTAACGCTTTACGGAATATAGCTCCACAAATTTGAATAAATTTAAAGTCAAGACCTTTTGTATATTTACCAGTACTTTTCCCTGCATGCCAACATTTATTTTCATCAACTTAGATATTGCTGTAATATTCAAACGATTTTAAAGTTTCAAATTTTGAGTTTGAGGTTATTTCCAGTGCACATGTCAGTAACTAATTTCGTCCTCTCGATTCAACTTTATCGTCTGGAAATCAAAACTAAGAATAAAAGAAATACATTCTCAGCAAAATACAAGGCAAAGGTGTTTCTTCACAAAAAAAAAAAAAATATATATATATATATATATAACAATGGCATTTGGTTTCTCTGTGACAGAACCTATGTCATGATTTGAGACATTTGGAACATTATTAATTTTCCTTTATCCTATCAGTCTTACGATTACAGAGTGTAAAGAAGTCATCATTCAGAAAAGGGTTGCTTAAAAACAACCCTCATGGTTTGTACAAACATATTACCTTTACATTTCCCTTTACATTTTTCATATTTAAGGTCAAACGTCTGGCTATTATACCCATTATATAAATGCAATGAGATTTTAAATAGATAAATCGTATTCATGTGTATTTATGTGTTTATTTATTCTTATAGTTGTTTGGTAGGAAGTGGGTTTTCATTTATAGAGCAAATTCTTTATACATGTACAAATAAGCTCAAAGTAAACAAGTCAAATTAATTGTAATATTTTAGGAAAATAAAATGTATTATGTTATTGTTTGATCTAACTTTAGGAAATGAAACAGACGACGTGTTCCTAGATACAGATACACAGGGAATGTCTAGGACTACATCAAAGGCAGAAGAAATGTGAGTTACGTTTCCTTTACAAATGTTCATAAGTGAACCCTATAGTTTCCTTGTTACTTTAATTCCACGGTCCGATTCCGGTTTAATGCATGAAGTGATTTTGATGAACTATGTTTTTGTTTGTTGTTGTTATTGTTGTTCTTCTTTATTATTAATTTCTTTTGTACACGGGGCTTTTGCACAACACTAAGGATGATACTATTTTGATGTTTCCTCTTAAATTTCAGTTCACCAGATGAACAAGAAGTAACAGATGCTCATATCTTGAACCTTTCGAAGCGTCTAGCACCAAATCTTTTCTACGATCTTCACGTTGCTCTGGGTATCGATTACAGCACTGCTGAAGTTATCAAGGAGAAGACAAAAGACGTAACTATACAGTGCATACACCTTCTTCAGAAGTGGAAAGGTGAATCACCTCGGACCCTAAGGGATTTAGATAATATTCTAAACAAGGTCGGAGCTGGGGGTCTTGTAGAGAAGTACAAGCAAGTCAACCTCGCCTAAGTTGATCTTGACGGGACTGAGTGAAATGCGTCGACTTAGGCGATTTTCGAATTATTGGGAAGTCGAAGAAAATTCGTATTACGGGTTGTCCCGTCCTAACATACATGTACATGTATATCGGGAACGCCGCGCGGCGCTGCTGGTTGCTCTATTTTTGTGACTGCACTACAGTTCTTATCCATTGCATGCCGTGGTTTCGTTGTGGAGACATCCAGGAAATGAGAACATCAGAGGCCTGAGTCTATATGCTTTTTCTGCACATCAGCCGATGCTGAAACCGATATCCAATATAAAGAAAATAAACAAAATAACGATATTCATTGAAATAATGAGTCAAAGTTATTTTCTTTGAAGACGAACAATATGCAACGACGTGCTTTATACAGAATGAATATTCATTTTATTTTAATTATAATGATGACCCATATCATTTTCTAACGAGGCTGATAAAAAGATCGTTAAAAGTCTCCGGCTAACGATGATATGGGAATCAACGTTATTTTATTTGAAGACGGAAAAGATACAACGTGCTTTGTAAAGAATAGATATTCATTTTATTTCAATTAGGGTAGGTGCAGGTAATATGGGGCTGCAGGTAATATGGGACCCTGAGCTGAGGTTCACAGTAAAAGCCACAGCAACCATACATATTTTGTCAATTTCACTGAGCTGGAAGCCTAAGCATTGCATTATTCTTGGCATAGGACTGGTCTGCAGGTTTACTTTTCTTCAGACGATCTATAAATTATATAATTTTAAGTCAACATATTCATTAAAGGTTCTTAAAATGTGAAATCATCTTACAGTTAATGACTTTTATACATTTTAAAGTAAATACCTGACATAATAGAGTCGTTTTAATGTGAACCTAATGTCTTTAATTAAAGGACAAGTAACCCCACGTGATATTCTAGATGCACCTATTGTCTGCTACGTCTTTCCATGGAGGCTGCCATTTTGTGCATGACACGGATCATTAGGTACCATATGCATTGATAATAGCCTACCTTTACAACAGATACGTCGCTTTGTTCTGATTGTATTACGATTGTTATTGGCCATGGGCCTAGATAATTGACGACCCATGAGTTCTAATAGCCATCCTGTAAAGCAGATTCCTCGCTTTGTTTTGGTATTGTTACGATTGTCTCCGTCCTTGACGTCAATTCTCCGTCCTTGACGTATATTTTTTATGAAGTATATTTTTTATGAACAAATTAAGACCTTTTAAAAAATATATAAAACTAAACTTACATTTCAGAATATGTGACTTTATCTAATATATATTTGTCCTCTAAAAATCAATTACAAGTTAACGATGAAGGAAATTTTACTTGGGATGAAAAATATGTTCGTGTACACATAAAGTAATGGCAGCCCCCTTATTATTGCTAGCAGACGATAACTTGGCTGGAAAATAGTGATTTATATCTATATCCTGTGTTTTTACATGAAATTGCATGTATCAAATAAGAGGCATATACTACACCATTCAAAATAAGCTAATTCATACGCTGAGGTTAATTTCCCTTTAATGGTCCCATATTACCTGCACTGCAGGTAATATGGGACTATTGGTGATGATGTCATAATTTGCATATAATGGACAGGGGGCTGGTGATAATTTTGTTTTCTTTACATTAAAAGTTAGACTAGTCGTTACTGATTCATGGGAACAAAGTATATTCTGTGTGTCTTTATTTGTCTTTATGCAAATTATGCAAATGAGCTTAAGGGTCCCATATTACCTGCACCTACCCTATATGATGATACATAGGATACATAGGCCTATAATATATATCAGCGCTTTGAGCCAGTTTGGGAAAGGCACTTTATAAATGCCAGGTATTATTATTATTATTATTATTATCATAAACGAGGCTGATAAGGATTGTATCGGGAAAATGGCAATCGACTGGATCACCCTGATCTATAATCATGTTCTTTAATAAAGATATTCCCTGAAATTCCGATTCACATTTTTGGCAAGTAGTAGAAGGCATTCTACGATTCTCCAGAATGAGTATAAAAAAATCTGATATCAATGACGATGTCTCAGTTTTGTAATGGCAATGAATGATTTTAGCTGTCGACATTTAAACAATTTAATTTAAACAAATAAAACAAATGTTGATAGATAAATGACCTTTTAAACGTTTCAAATATTGTACGAAATGTATTTGATTTTTAGATAACACGTAGGCCCTATTCTGATTCCAAAATATATTTCATTCCCACGGGAGGCATCCCTTCTTACCGCCGCACGATTTATGTCATTCTAGCTAGCTAGCTAAGGAACAATGTTGCCTCTATTATTCCAGGCCTAAATTTGTAACACCAAGCAGCCAATAACATCACGAACATCTAACCCTTTTACGCGGCACGTGACTTAAATGATATTCAGTTGCTATGCGAAGTTGAACCAACTTTGCCGATATTGGACCAATCATAGCGCTGTACTGCGATTGACCTGCGCTAGTTTTCGCGCCAAATGTTTACTCATTCAGTTGCAGTGCGAAGCTCGAATGAACTTTCCGATAATGAAACAATCACAGCAGTTTTATTCATGGGGTTTACCCACTCGCGTCCTTTCGGCACACGCACATGCGAAGAACGTCTGCTTATATGAGTTTGCTTATGAGATAACTTACCGAACGAAGTTCGTGTCAGCGATGGAAACCTTTCTCAATTCAGCTTATACATTGCAGCCAGTAATCTGACCCGGCTAGCACACCGGTGGGCTGTAATGACTGGATTTCCAACCTGCAATTTTATAATGTACATAAGTCTCATTTTGAGATAGAGAGTGGTAAATCTATTGTATCAATCCACTTTTGATCGAAAAGGTTAAAGGGAGAATAACAACGAGGGGATATAAGGTAAGGGGGGGGGGGGAGAGAGAAAGAGCGCGGAGATAAGAACGGAATGCTTTTGACAGTCATTGGTTCCACATTCGACTTTGGAAGTGATCTGGAAATTTATCGACTTAAGCGATTAATCGACTTACAAATATCCACTTATACAGAGAATTAACACACGTAAGTCTATGAGGATAAATTGGGACTTTTTATTTCCATCGACTTAAAAGCGACTATTTGACACACGCGAGGTCGGCGAGGTTGACTGTAGTTACAATCAGTGGCTTGGCCGGAGGGGGCGGGGGTAAAAAGGTGATATATCTAGAGAGAAAGAGAAAGAATTTAAAGAGAGAGGGAGAAGGGAGAGGAGGCAAAGTGAAAACAAGATGACAACCCCCCCCCCCCCCCCAATCCTTTACTCGACCCTGTCGTGGTGTTTTTCATCCGTCTACAAAACGTAAGCCCCCAAACACTGCCTGTATACGGATAAATGCCAGTAGAAACATAACTGTTACACTATCAGTTAATCATCATTACGTAGTAAACGCTTGATCATTTTGCGATTATCTTTTCTTTTTTTAGAAGACGAGATCATACTTCACCAATTTAGGGTGATTTCGTTTTACATGCCTGCATGAATTCTACTCAGTGCAACTCAACATCAACGTATGCCAATTCGTCTATTTCGTGGTATTTCAATATCCATGGTCGTTTGAGAAAGTTATGTGATAAAGCATTGCAAATATGATTTCAAATAATTTTTACCTCTGCAATAAAAAGCCAATATTCTTTCTGATTTATTTTCATTTTCAGTCCAGTTTCATCATTATGAAAATCTACTTCTTCCTCTTTCCAAATGTTTTTTTTTCTTTTCGTTTTCTTTTTTTTTAGTTGCTACATTCCAAATGATATCTAATGAAACTCGTTAATGCAATGTAAAAAAAAATAAATAAAAAATAAAAATGTATGCATGTTCATACATTTTCCAGAGGGCTATATTTTTTGTTGATAAATTCTGTTGGTCATAATTATGTTTTTTATTCCGTGCAATAGTTGCCGTAGCTTATATTTATAATGTCAGAATTTAATATGTGAAATTAATTAGTATAGACAAATATCATAACGCACTCGTGCAGATACATGTAGTGTGTAAATAGCCTCGTATGTAAAAATGTACAATATAAAATGTACATGTATTACTAATCCTAATTCATTACTCAGAACTGTTGACCAAATATATATTTTTATACTGTAATGTTCCAGCCATTAATACTGCAAGTATTGATTTATACCAAAATTATTGTGGACATAATGTATGAACCTATCCGTAAAATATAGCACTTTCAATGGTTTACCATTTCATTGTTGCTTGTGGTTGTGTAAAAACTATTAGAATGTCAGCTTATTGAAAAGTATTTATCATTGAAATATTATTTCATTTTGTTTATAAAAAAAGTACATAATAGCGAATATCATTTAAATAATATCGTGTATATATAGATATTGACATAACCCGTTGTTTCCTGAAGATAAATGTCTATTTTGTGCATGAAAAAAATGATACACAGTATCATAATACGGGGTAAATATATATATGGCTCTCCTGGCCTTTCATACATGATGGTACTTCTGCAAATTTGTGTCTTGCCAAAGGGCATTATTCTTTTGTATGAATCTGCTACCAACTTGTAAAATAATATAATAACTATTATGCTAAATATTTTACACTTTTGAAAGTTTCCCTGTGTTGAAATAGGTGTAAGATATATCGTAAATAGTATCATGTCGTAGGAGCTAAACTAATTATCGTTCGAACATGCCATGAAGGAGGACGCAGAGATTATACCTTGTTGTGTTCGTATATTACCTATTTGAATACAGAATACATGCATTTATCACTCGCACGTCAATATACCGGTAGTTCGTTCTTGCTTCTTGCCATTGTTTCAGTTTGAGTATTAGTTGTGTTAGAAGTTGTGTTAAAAGATCAACATTCCATTGAGTTTACAACTACTGCTACTACCCGTTATTCCTTTGCTGCGATTATCCTGAATTCTACTTGAGCTATTCATAATCTTCAGTATCAAAGTTTGTCTATATAATTACCATTACATTACAGTTATTCATATGTTAAATGTAAAAATGGCTCATATGTTTATGTGTTTATCGTGCATCGGCAGGCATGCATTCTTTAGAGTGCGATTTCTTCCATTTTATATCCAACTCCCTTAATTTCATTATGCACTTTAATTATCCATTTGATTTATTCTATACGAGGATGTAAATTTTGGAATTTGTAGCGTTTTCATATAACAATGCTTCTGATTTAACCCATACGACCATGTGTACTGATCTGCGTAGCGGTGCCACATACAAGTACACTAGCCTGTGCTCGCGCCCCACTATCTTGTATAATATACTTAGTAGCCTCCGTAGCGGTGCCACGTACACGTTTAGTCGTGTTCGCGCTTAAGCACCCCAAAACTAAACCCAGCACAGGGGGGATTAGTGGCTGGCACAATAGGGATTAGCACTCTGGCTCTCCTGGATTTGTACATGGGGGTAAATTAAGGGTTAAATGTGTTTCATAATGTATATCTAGCAGTTGAGGTTACATTTTGGAGCAGAAGTCTGCACATTAAATGTGCAGACTTGTAAAAAAGAAAGTCTGCTTATGTAGCAATGTAGAATAAAGCATTTTCAATGATAATTCAATGATAAATTTGCATTTTTGTGCACAGATTTGTACAGCTTCATCATATATGTTATTTAACCAATTATGTATCAAAAACACTTTGTGAGACAGCCTACGTGTAGGTCGGCATAATTTCATATTGAATATCGGGCTTTTAATTTTCCGGATATCATATCCACTCTTGAAGTCATAAGAGTGCATAAGTCTGCACAATTCGAAGTTTAATTTGAATTTTGTTACACTAAAAGTAACTTTTGGAATTTCGCATTAGAAGAGTCCATAGGTTTACACACGCTCATACAAAATTCACTATTATATACTCTTGTTGGAATTGTATTTCAGTTTATACGTCATGATGGTATGATATTTGAATTTAATATGATTTTCTATCGTAGCTTTGTTTTGTGTTATATTACAATACAAAGGCGTTGGTTGCGTGAAAGTGCACAAAATCCCCCCCCCCCCCAAAAAAAAAAAAAAAAAAATGTAGAAATTTGATGTTGAATCCCCATTTTAATAAATTTACTTTTATCCCATCGTTGGAATACAATTTGAATGCATATTTATAGCTCTTTATAGTTTCATCATATACTTCTATCATTAGTTGAAACTGCTTCAGAGTCCATATATTTGTACAATTTGAAGTTTAATTGCAACCGTATACTTGAATTTCGCTATGTGGGAATATTGCATTTGGAATTTTATTAAAGTGCATTTGTGTAACACATGTTTATGCCATGTTTATGGTTGTAAATATGACTTGTTCTGGTACATATTATATAAACCTGATGGAATTCCATTTAAGTTCGTATATCTTCAAGATATCTTAACGTATTGCAGATATGTAGGTTTTAATATACACTTATTCTCTCTATATACAAATAGTACTCTTGCCGTTGTATTCATGTGCATGAGTCTGTTCATTTTAATGGTGAATTTTTAATGCAAATATTATTTGAGGGGAATATTATTAAGTCTGCACAATTTTACTTTGAATTTCCGTTGTATATTCAAAATTAGCTTGAGAGTGCAAAAGTCAGCACATTTTCCGCATGATTTTGCATTGTATATAATATATTTTTACCTTTCTCCAACTGTTGAAATTAGAAGCTCTGTACAGTTTCATTATTCGTTCTGTGTTTATATTGTACCTTATATATTTGACTGAGTTTAGATCAGATCAAGTGTAAATATCTTTATTTGATATGGTATCTGGCTGCTGAAATTAAATTTGAGTGCATAAGCCTTCATATTCTAATGTTCAATGTCCGAAGTAATGTAAATTTATTTTATTTGATATCATATTCTATTGAGATTAGATTTGTGTTCATACGTCTTTACATATTAATAGTGTATGTCTAATGAGATGTTTTCATTTGATATCATAGCTTTTTGTTGACATTTGATTTGTGTGCATAAGTCTGCAAAATTTCAGTATGAATTTGTTTTGTATACATTCATGTGTTTTCCCTTATCACATACCTCTGTTGGAATGGCATTTAAGTCCATTGCTCTGCACAATTTCATCATTTATTCATAATTTACTTTATCATTGATTGTTCCATATCACAGTGAATCTGAATGAGAGAGCCAATGTGGGAACAATTAAATAATGAATTTGCAATGTAGATATATTTTCCTTTATATTCCCTTTTTTCGAATTCAATAAATCCGTGCATAGCTTGGTACAGTTTATTCATTTATGTATATCATAACTTTAAAATCTTTGTATGACAGATGATAAGATTCGGCACATGAATTCATATTGTGCTTGTAATCTCATACCATCTTTTGAAATTGCTTTAGAATGCGTAAATCGGCATAGCTTGATTTTGAATTTTTCATCGTAAATTAGAATGTTGCCTATATGTCAGAATACAGCTTTGTGAGAGTGATTATTAAATCTGCACATTTTTTCTTTACCAGATCTTCATAGCCAATAATACTTGTTTCTTGTCATATTTACTGTTTGAATTGCATTACAGTGTGCCACGGAATCCTGTTGTATTTCCGTTGTATATACATGGATGTTTTCATATATATGTATCCTATATAGGAATATTAATGATGGAATTGACTAATTGTGCATAAGTCTGCGGGCTGTAAAGGTGAATTTACAATGTACATATCATTTATACTTTCAGATTATATCATTGTTCATATGTATTTCATTTTTAATATACACGGTATATTGTGTCATGTTGTATCACAACACAACACGTACTATTGCATGAGAGTGCATAAAACTGCATATATTTAGAATGAATTTACCTTTTGTATATATTTTGATTTATCAACTGTTGGAATTGCATTTCAGTACATAGATCTGTACGATTTAATAATTTGTTTCGACTGTAGATTTTATTTAATTAATTGTATATCAGAAAAGGAATGCATGCGAGAACACAGGTTTCTATATAATTCCAGATAAGTCTGCATATCATAATTGTGCCAAATCTTCAGTGCAAATGCTTTGTATTATTCAAATGTGGTTTATAAGTGTCCTCGATGCCCTGATGCATATACATGAATTACACAACTACATGTATTCTATATGATAACATTACTCTTAGGATTGTATTTATGTACATAGTTCTGAACATTACGTTGGTGAATATTGTAACGATACTGTAAGGATGACAATTGCTAGCTCTCCAGATTAGATTTGTGTACATAAGTCTGCGGAATTATAAAACCCCCACAAGAAATATGTTTATGTTACGTCTTAATGAAACAGTTGGAATTGCGCGAGAGTGCACAAGTCCACATATTGTAGCAAAATGTTCATTGTTTATAATTATGATATCCAGATTTGGGAATTGCACTTGGGTGCATCGATCTGTACAGTGTCATTGGCCTATTTGCTCATATTATGCCTCATGTATATATATATATATATATATATATATAGGAATGCATGCGAGTCTGTGCAATTTCATTGTGAACTTGCTTTGTATAGCGTGTATTTATTTCCTTTCCAATTGTTTAAACTGCATTTGATCGTATACACGTGTGCACAATTGTATCATTTGTTTTTATTGCAACTTACATTTCATTGATTCTACATTATAAAATAACTTTATAGTGCTTGATTCTACACAGGTTTATGATGGATTGGTATACATGTATTTGTCCAGATAAGATATCCATCTATTGCAATTCAGTGGATTTCAGTGCATAAGTCTGCCCTATTATATGTATGAATTTCCAATGTATAATCTCCTTTGTCATTTCCTTACAGTGTAAAATAGGCTAAATTATATTCAACTCAAATAACCCTGAATTGGATATCAATCTGAATGTATAGTTGTAACTTCCAACTATTTCGACATTTTAGAATCGATGTGACCAAATGAACTAAATTTTATTGAATGTTTACGTATACATTGTATTCTACATATTTTTAAAATAAAATTCCTTTTGTATATATATATTGATTTATCAACTGTTGGAATTGCATTTGAGTGCATAGATGTGTACGATTTAATATTTTGTTTCGACTGTAGGTTTTATTTCATTAATTGTATATCAGAAAAGGAATGCATGCGAGAACACAGGTTTCTATATAATTCCAGATAAGTCTGCATATCATAATTGTGCCAAATCTTCACTGCAAATGATTTTTAAATATCACATTCTTGTTTTTTTTTTTAATTCCAATGCGGTTTATAAGTGTCCATGATGCCCTGCTGCATATTTATACATGAACTACATAACTTCATGTATTCTGTATACCATTACTCTTAGGATTGTATTTATGTACATAGTTCTGAACATTACGTTGGTGAATATTGTAACGATACTGTAAGGATGACAATTGCTAGCTCTCCAGATTAGATTTGTGTACATAAGTCTGCGGAATTATAAAACCCCCACAACAAATATGTATATGTTACGTCTTAATGAAACAGTTGGAATTACGCGAGAGTGCACAAGTCCACATATTGTAGCATAAATGTTCATTGTTTATAATATATACATATGATATCCAGATTTTGGAATTGCACTTGAGTGCATAGATCTGTACAGTGTCATTGGCCTATTTGCTCATATTATGCATCATGTATATATATATATATATATATATATATATATATATATATATATATGAATGCATGCGAGTCTGTACAATTTCATTGTGAACTTGCTTTGTATAGCGTGTATTTATTTCCTTTCCAATTGTTTAAACTGCATTTGATCGTATACATGTGTGCACAATTGTATCATTTGTTTTTATTGCAACTTACATTTCATTGATTCTACATTACAAAATAACTTTAGAGTGCTTGATTCTACACAGGTTTATGATGGATTGGTATACATGTATTTGTCCAGATAAGATATCCATCTATTGCAATTCAGTGGATTTCATTGCATAAGTCTGCTATATTATATGTATGCATTTCCAATGTATAATCTCCCTTGTCATTTCCTTACAGTGTAATATAGGCTAAATTTCATTCAACTCAAATTACCCTGAATTGGATATCAATCTGAAAGTATAATTGTATTACTTCCAACTATTTCGACATTTTAGAATCGATGTGACCAAATGAACTGAATTTTATTGAATGTTTTCGTATACATTGTATTCTACATCAAAATTAATCCTATTTGGATTACATTTGTGCGCATAATCTGTACATTTTGAACATATAAGTTTATTGGAAATGTGTTTCTTTGATATCATGTCTCACCGTTGAGATTAAAACTGGATGTAGGTCTATACGTTTGCACAATTATATTTTCCATTTGTTTTTGTTTTTTTTTTTGTCAGAATACAGTGCTTGAAGTTTCGTATGAGTAAGTGTACACATGTTTTATGCGAAATTTATATTTAAAATATTTCTTCCTCCATATATATGTATTACCCGACTTATGGAATTGCATTGCATTACAGGTATGCAAGATACCTTTATGGATTTTGATTGTACAATATGGATTATATTCAATACCAAATATTCTCTTACAATTACATTCCTGTTCAGGTTTTCATAAATGAACTTCTGTTGTAAATTTAATGTTCCAGTTATCATTTACAGCTGTTTGTATTATGGTTTATATGCATACGTTATCAATTTGTGTAATATATGTTAAAATTGGCAACTTTTTTTTACCAATTCAGCTACCAACATATTGACATTATTTCACTGTATAAATAAGGGCTTTATTATGTTCTATTTGAATATTTCCAACATTTTTTTTTATGACCTGTCACGTTGTTTATATTTTTTTGTCATGTTAAAGGTATACATTGGAAACTGAATATATCATTCCGTAGTCTGTCAAATAATGACTTTGTTTTCTGTTGTAAAGGTAAAACTTTATTTAAGACTGCATTTTTGGTTGATGTTGAAAGACATATCTTCATTTTATGTTTTGTTCCTTTATCTAGTTTCCAAACAAGATTTTCAAGATTATCAGAAAAGCAGAATAAGATATCATGTTTACCTATTCAAAATATGTAATCATTTTACAACGACAGGTCTATGTAAATTGTACCTGAAGCGCATATTTTACTATCGTCTATTATTATTGGGATACTTTCATTTATTATTTGCATTAGTTTTTTGGGTAACTATAATCATAAGATTCTTGTTCCTCCCATATTCCATTATGTGAATATATTCCAACGAGTGAAAACAATCTCTATACATGTACATGTATGATGCACGGTCAAATCTCTCAGGCTATGATCCACAATAGGCCTATGAGTTAACAACCAGTTGTGGTTACACTTGTTTCAACTATTTCCTAATTATATCCATCGCCGACGTAGACTTTACTTTGTTTTGTTAGAGGTATTGCAATACAGGATGCGTAATTGCATTGCTGAATATAGATGTTGAGTTTAATAATTTCTACGATTCTATGTTAAATACGATTTCACAATAAATTCAGATAAATATCACACACCCATTCTTTCATCAATTGTTGTTTATCAGCATGGTTATAGGCTGGTATTCCCGAAAGCCGCCTAATTTTAAGCGAGGCTTAAACCCCGCCTATTAAAGTTAGCAGATTTAGGCCACTGAATTATGGAGTGTCAAATATCTAACTCTTAATCCTATACAATGCACAATAGTTCTGAAACTAAATACAAATACAATTACTTTTTTTCATGAAATTGATTTCAGATGTTCATCTCACACTAAAATACAATTTTCAAATGTATTTGTTACATAATTGTAAAAAATTATAAGGAACTTAGGAGTCGACACTTGGCCTTCAATGAATCAATGAATCACTTGGACAGCTTTCAAGAATCCGGGTCATGATTGTAGTGAAAGTGATTGAGAGAAGTCGGGAAAGATAGAAACGTGCAGAAATAAAATGCAGATAGCTAAATGAAAGCGAGATCACAGAAGCCATTACAAGAGTGAGAAAGAGAAAAAAAGAGACTTGAATACAAAGTAGATAGGGAAAAGAGAAGAGAAGTAGACAAGCATAGAAACGTACGGGGCTTAATGTCAGGGAAATATTCATTTTATTAATTCAATTATATGATGATCCATTCATTTTCTATCATTCTCTAACGAGGCTGATAACGATTGTATCCGGAAAATGACAATCGACTGGATAACCCTGCTCTTTAATCTTGTTCTTTAATAAAGATATTCCCTGAAATTCCGATGCACATTTTTTTGGCTAGGAGAAGAAGACATTCTACGATGCTCCAGAATGAGTAAAAAAAAAATCTGATATCAATAGTTATGTCTCATTTTTGTAATGGCAATGAATGATGTTTGTTAGCTGTCGACATTTAAACAGTTTAATTTAAACAAATAAGACAAATATTGATATATAAATGACCTTTTAAATGTTTCAAATATTATACGAAATGCATTTGATTTTAGATAACATTCTGATTCCAAAATATATTTCATTCCCACGGGAGGCCTCCCTTCTTACCGCCGCACGATTCATTTCATTCTAGCTAGCTAGGTAAGGAACAATGGTGCCTCTATTATTCCAGGCCTAAATTTGTAACACCAAGCAACCAATAACATCACGAACATGAGGCATCGCCTCCATCTAACCCTTTTACGCGGCACGGGACTTAAATGTATTCAGTTGCTATGCGAAGCTGAATCAACTTTGCCGATATTGGACCAATCATAGCGCTGTACTGCGATTGACCTGCGCTAGTTTTCGCGCCAAATGTTTACTCATTCAGTTGCAGTGCGAAGCTCGAATGAACTTTCCGATAATGAAACAATCACAGCAGTTTTATTCATGGGGTTTACCCACTCGCGTCCTTTCGGCACACGCACATGCGAAGAACGTCTGCTTATATGAGTTTGCTTATGAGATAACTTACCGAACGAAGTTCGTGTCAGCGATGGAAACCTTTCTCAATTCAGCCTGTACATTGCGGCCAGTAATCTGACCCGGCTAGCACACCGGTGTGCTGTAATGATTGGATTTTCAACCTGCAGTTTCATAATGTACATAATTACAGAGTATAAATAAAGTCTCATTTTGAGATAAAGAGTTGGAAATCTTGTATCAAGCCACTTTCGATCGGAAAGGTTAAAGGGCGAATAACAACGAGGGGATATAAGGTAAGGGGGGGGGGGGGGGGGGTGAGATAGAGCGCGGAGATAAGAACGGAATAGCACGCGCCAGCAAGTCTGGAGTCGATTTAAAGAAAATCGATCGGTGTTTGTGATGCTTTTGACAGTCATTGGTTCTACATTCGACCTGTGCAGTGTGAATTTTAATGTTTTTCTTTGGAACTGATCTCGGAATTTGATCGACTTAAGCGATTAATCGACTTACAAATAGCGACTTATACAGTGCGTCCCAGAAAAAGGAAACCTGTTTTTGGAGATAGATATCTTGATAATGAAATAGGATTGGAATAAAACATGGACACTTTTAGTAAGAATAACGTCTCTTCTTTTATGTGATACCAAATACACGAAGATTTGTTTATGCTTAGAACAATTTTACCAGCTTAATGTAAGAATCGATTTGCACAGAATATTGGTGCGAACGTTTTAATGCAGATTATTCGAGTTTGTTTTCAATTCCCGTAATGTTGTTATCACGTTTTCTGTTTTGTTTTCAGTATCTTCTTTCTTGTGTTTGGTTTTTCTGTTTCTGTTACAGTTTTCATGTTTCTGTTAATTCAGGTTTTTCTTTTCATTTCCCCTTTTCGCTCACTCACTCCTTGCTTTTAATGTGATACATTTTGTTTCACTTTATGAATCATTTCTGGCTATTTGCATCTTTTCGCTTTTTACATTTTCACAGTCTCCATGCAACCCTATTTTTTCATTCCCGATTTCTATTCAATCCTTAAAATTATTTATCTAAGTTATCTTTAATTCATTTCAACATTCTTATTTCATTTCAGTGATATTCTAACGTCAATCTTTTCAATCTCTTGCATATCTCAACTTGCTCTTGCTGTCTTCTCTTGTTTTCCACTTAAAAGAATTGTGACGCCTAATTGTGGCACCGAATAACGACACACAAACAAACGATGAAAATAATAATTTCTTTTTCTTTCATCCTTTACAAGAGCAACTCATAAATCTTGGACCGTGTATCTCTATCCCCAACGTCCCTCAACATGTCCACCATGCCTGTCCACGCACACCTGTGCTCTGCCCCTCATGGCTCCTACTGCCTGGCGAATCACGGGTTCTTGGTGCCGTAGTGCCTCACATTCTCTCACGATCCTGTTACGCAGGTCATTAGTCACCCTACTCTTCAGAAAGCCCCAAAGAAAGAAGTCACACGGGGTGAGATCTGGTGACCTGGGAGGCCATTCGACATCATGATTCAACGCGATGACTCTGTTGTTGAAGAGTTCCTGCAGTCTCTCCCTGACGACTAATCTTCGATGAGGCGGTGCTCCATCTTGTACCCACCAGACTCTTTCGAAGCTCCCATCAGGCTGGCGAACGAAGTGTTGATCAAGTTCTGGAACGATGTCTTCGTTGATAAGATGTAGGTAGCGTTCTCCATCGAGATTTCCGTTGAAGATGAAGGGTCCGATCAACGATCCATTACCACAGAGTCCTACCCAGACGGAAACCTTATCGCGACTGATGTTGATATCGTAGTGGAACTGTGGTGGGTTGTGGATTGGAGCATACTGCCGGACGTTGTGGTTATTGACCTTGCCGTTCATTAAAGGAGAATTACGCTCAAAAAATCAAGACGATAGTGTTCAAAGGTGTTATTTATTCCTACTTGTTAGACTATATGGCTTCGCGTCAAAATATACGAGATCGATACGAATCAAGATTTTCTGAGCAAAAGTTACCATCTGCTAGCAATATGTATCGTCTGCTAGCAGCACATGGGGGCTGCCATTTTGTTTATGTGTACAAGAAGATTTTCTTAATCCAAATACTCGATTGCCTTTTTCAAAATTAAAAACCAATTTGAGATTAAAAATATAGAATAGATATGTCAATTTATTTTTAAACTGAAGATTTCCTTATATATTTCTGTTGAAAATCGATATTCGCTTAATAGAAATCTATTTTCTCGATACTGGACGTATGGGACGGAGCAAATTAATTCAAATTTTATGGATGCTTCTTCCCTGAGCATCTATAGCGGCAAACTATGCATTCACCTGCTTTCGGATAATGGACTTGAAAAGTCGGAATGCATGCTGCATATATTATGTTCTGCTCTGTTTGGCAAACCCAAGAAAATATATTTTTGTTAAGCAAAACCAGACAATTTAAAAGTATCATTATAAAGATTTAATTTTTATAATACATGTAAACACCCACTTTATATTTTTCGTCACATATAGGATTTTAGGTAATGAAGAAAATCAATTTAGGATTTGGATTCCAAATATCTTCCTGACTGGAACATTTCTCAATGGTTCATGTACAACTCCAAATCAGCAAGAAAATGGCAGCCCCCATGTAAATGAGTAGGAGACGATACCGGGTGTTGGAATATCTTTATTTATACCCTTTTCTGATATCTTATTAGAAAATGATTTAGGCCAATAAGTAGGAATATATTACACCTTCCAATATAAGTAAATTTGTAATCAGGGGTTAATTCTCCTTTAAGAAGGATGTTTCATCTCCAATGATGAGGTTTTCAACAAACCTTGGGCCACGATCCAGCAACCATTGGGAATATCGGAGTCGTCTGGACATGTTTGCTTCTAGTAGCTGTTGCCGAATGCGTATCATGCGATACCATTGCACGTCCAGTCGGATGATCCTGTGGTAGGAAGACCTTGACATACCTAGTCCGTTTGTTCTCGTCGAGACATGGGGATTTGCAGCTACTTCCTGCTGAATTGCGGCAATGTTGTCCTCTGTTCGGACTGACCTTGGCCTCCCATATCGGCCTTTGTTGAGGTTCAAACTTTTACCTTCATTCTGGTATTTTCGAACGTTCTTCCAGATCGTTGACTTTGACGGAACATTCCATCAGGAAACCGACGACGGAAAGCTTGGGCAACTTCCTGAAGGCTTCCAGTGCGGTTCCATTCGGTTACTAGGAAAACTCTTTGCTGTGTTGTTAGCTGCATGGTCAGGCAAGCAAGGAAAAGCTTGTGCTTAAAACCGTATTCATTCTCATTGAGAAATTTGGTGAAAGAAACATCAAAAAGAACACAAAAAAATTGCTAATGAGCCCCCCCCCCCCCCCACCCACCCCTTGTTAACGAACGTTGCTGCATCCTTTCCAATCTTGACCACTTAATATTTTGTGTAACTTGATTTTGACATTCAAATTTTAAACTCTCCTTGCTCATCAATGCATAAATTTTAAGTGTCATATTAGGTCTCAAAAGAAAGAGGAAGAGCTAAACTTTATGATGATATATATTATATGACATGAATTGTTCTAATTTACTGGGGAAATAACTGACATTTTTATTGGGACGCACTGTACAGAGAATTAACACACGTAAGTCTATGAGGATAAATTGGGACTTTTTATTTCCATCGACTTAAAAGCGACTATTCGACACATGCGACGTCGGCGAGGTTGACTGTAGTTATAATCAGTGGCTTGGCCGGTGGGATGTGGGGGGGGGGGGGTAAAAAGGTGATATATCTAGAGAGAGAGAGAAAGAAAGAGAGGGAGAGAAGGGAGACGAGGCAACGTGTTTTTCATCCGTCTACAAAACGTAAGCCCCCAAATAATGCCTGTATAAGGATTAATGCCAGTAGAAACATAACTGTTAGACTACAAATCATACCAGTTAATCATCATTACGTAGCAAACGCTTGATCATTTTCCGATCATCTTTTTTTCTTCTTTTTTCTTTTTTTTTTTTTTAGAAAGCGAGATCATACTTCACCAATTTAGGGTGATTTCTTTTAACATGCCTGCATGAATTTTACTCAGTGCAACTCAACATCAACGTATGCCAACTCGTCTAGTTTGTGGTATTTCAATATCCATGGTCGTTTGAGAAAGTTATATGTGATAAAGCATTAGAAATATGATTTCAAATAATTTTGACCTCTGCAATAAAAAGTCAATATTCTTTCTGATGTATTTTCATTTTTAGTACAGTTTCATCATTATGAAAAGAAAAGAAAATCCTCTTTACAAGTGTTTTTTTTTTTCTTTTCATTTTCTTTTTTCCTTTTTTTTGTTTTGTTGATACATTCCAAGTGATGTCCAATGAAACTCGTTAATGCAATGTAAACAAAAAATTAAAAAACATTTCCAGAGGGATATATTTTTTGTTGATAAATTCTGTTGGTCATAATTACGTTTTTTATTCCGTGCAATAGTTGCCGTTGCTTATATTTATAATTTCAGAATTTAATATGTGTAATTAATTATGATAGACTAATATCATAACGCACACGTGCGGAAAGTGTGGAAATAGCCTCGTATGTAAAAATGTACAATATGAAGTGTATATATGTATTCATTACACAGAACTGTTGACCAAATATATATTTTTATACTGTAATCAAGTGATGTTCCAGCCATTTAATACTGCATGTATTGATTTATACTAAAATTATTGTGGACATAATGTATGAACCTATCCGTAAAATACAGCACTTTCATTGGTTTAACATTTCATTTATCAGTGTAGTAAAATCACGCGAAACCGTTATAACGCAAACGCGTAATAATTTGACGTCAAAATAGTAAATCGATCACAGTGAGAGCACCGTCCGCTCTCCACTGAGTCCCCAACTATGCCCGCAAACCGTATGCGAATGGAAAGAAATGGCACGATTACGCGACACGTTCTTCATCTTTACCCTCCCAGGGACAGCTTGGAAGGCGATGGGACGATCGCAAAATACGATACTTTTAACATGCAATGTATACTTGATCGAGCTATCGGCGCCGAATTAGATTTCCCCGTGGCGTTTTTGTAAAAATCAGTCACAAATATTAAACAGCTTTTTCCAGAATCTGAATAGAACAAAATTAGATGTGTGTAACAGCCATCTTCGCTTAATTCGTTTCAAAACCAAAACCGAGTATGTCTGTGTGATATGCATGGGTGTATTCGAGCGTTGTATGTACTACACTGTGTAGTATGTGTATACTGCTGCTCGGCTCGGCCGGCCGTGTGTGTGTATGTGTGAGCGTGTGCTTGTGGCGAGTAGCATGAGTAGTGTAGTTCGCAAATTCGGGCGAACGACTAATAAGAGACTGTGAAATTCACTGGAGCGTAGAACCGGAGTTCGAGCTTGCTGTGCGAGGGTTACGTAACTCGCAGCGAAAATAACGCTATACCGTTATAACGGTTTCGCGTGATTTGACTACACTGTAAGTTGTTGCTTGTGATTGTGTAAAAACTAGTAGAATGTTAGCTTATTTGGAAACTAGTTATCATTGAGATATTATTTCATTTTGTTCATATGTACATAATATAGAATATCATTTAAATAATATCGTGGATATATGGATATTGACATAGCGCGTTGTTTCCTGAAGATAAAAGTCTATTTTGTACATGAAAAAAAATGATACGCAGTATAATAATACGGGGTAAAAGTTGGTTCGAGTATAGCGTCCGTGTTATTTATTGATTTATTGATTTATTCGATACGAGGATGTAAATGTTGGAATTTGTAGCTTTTCATATAACAATGCTTCTGATTTAACCCATACGATGCCACAACCATGTGTGCTGATCTGCGTAGCGGTGCCACGAAATACACCAGCCTGTGCTCGCGTGCCACAATCTTGTATACATGTACATATACTTAGTAGCCTCCGTAGCAGTGCCAGTACACGTTTAGTCGCGTTGTTTGTTCGAGCTTAAGCACCCCAAAACTAAACCCAGCACAGGTGTATTAGTGGCTGGCACAATAGGGATTAGCACTCTTGCTCTCCTGGATTGGTACATGGGGGTAAATTCGTCTGTTTGGAGCTAGAAGGACGTTAACCCATATACTTTAACACAGAGTTAACGACCTTCTGGCTCTCAACAGACGAATTAAGGGTTAAATGTGTTTAATAATGTATATCTAGCAGTTGAGGTTACGTTTTGGAGCAGAAGTCTGCACATTTAATTTTTGAATTTCCGTCGTGCAGATTCTTTACATTTTTAATGATGAATTTGCCTTGTTTATATTAATTTCCCTTGTACCTTATCCAACTGCTGGAATCGCGCATACCTACGTACAGTTTCATCATTTATTGCTATTGTACTTCATGTACTTTATGTTTGATTGATTATATTTCAAAACAGAATTGTACAAGAGAACCAAAGTCTGGCATTAACTAATGAATTTGCATTGTTGATATATATTTCATATTAGATATTATGCAACTGTTGGAATATCATTTGACTGCATAACCTTTACAGTTTCAGCATTGATTCCTGTTATACATTAAATTAAACTTAGCATATTTCCATGCTGGATATTGTGCTTGTAATTTTCCTGATTTTATACCATCTGGGGCCTGTAACATAAAAGATAGGCCTACAATCAATCTTACGATCAATTGTAACTATTCAGTACATGGTTTGCCATATCAAGTTCTACCACTTTAAAGGGATACGCCACGGGACGGCCGTGGGGAAAGTCAGGATTGCGTAAGCCCCATTCACTCGTACACAAAGTTTGTGCGTCGAACGCGTCCGTTGGACTAAGTGGGATTACATTTCGACTGCACGAAGCACTGCATCTCGCACAAGAGCTCGAGCTCAGGCGGAGAGTGCATGCTTGCTCATCCGAGGTGGTTTGCGCCCCGCGGGGCAACGGCATGATCAGGTAACAATCACGGTGCCCTCTCGCGGCATAAAAAAGTCCACAATCTGCGGTTGAGTATCCCTTTAATGCCACTTTGAAATCGCCATCTTTGACAAACCTGCTAACAACTTTGCTTTCAGGTTTTTCTACCAATTTAGCTACCAACATATTGGCATATTTCACAGTATATATAAGACCCTTGTTATGTTCTATTTGAATATCTCCAACATATTGTGCCGTGTCATGTTGTTCATGTTTTTTGTCATTTTAAGGATGTAGATTGGAAGCTGAATATATCATTCCGTAGTATGTGAAATGATGACCATTTGTTTGAGACTGTATATTTTGTTGATGTTGAAATACATATCTTAATGTTATGTATTGTTCCTATATTTAGGTTCCAAACAAAACTTTCACTGGATTTTCACAGAATTTTCAACACTAAGTTTGAGACTGTATATTTTGTTGATGTTGAAATACATATCTTAATGTTATGTATTGTTCCTATATTTAGGTTCCAAACAAGGCTTTCACTGGATTTTCACAGAATTTTCAACACTCAGTTATAAGAAATGCAGAAAATACCTCATGTATGCCTCTTGAAAATGTGTAATCATTTTACATCGACATGTGCATGTAAAATGTACCTGAAACTTATTTTCACTATCGTCTGTATAATTATATTATAGTGATGCTTTGATTTATATTTTGTAAGAAATGATTTGGTTAACTATAATCATAATTTCAGTTGAATTTAAGACAGTTTTCCAACTTTCCAATATAAGTCTACAAAGGTATTTAGTATTTAGATATCATTTCCTTTATGTTATATGTACAAAAGTCGCAGTATTTTTTTCTGAAATGATATCGTGTATGTAAATAGCGCACTGTGTTTTTTAAGATAGATACCTACGTTCCGGATCAAACATGCTCATGCCGATGTCGGAATTTCATAAGGGTGCAACTTTCCATATCATTATGGTGATCTGATGTAAAATGTGTTTCCTTTTATATATTATCGAGCTTTTGAGACGAGATTTCTGCGCATAAGTCTGCATAATTCAATTTTGGATTCCCGTTGCAGATAGGTCTGCACAATTTTAATGATGAATTTGCTTTGTTTGTATTTATTTCCCTTGTACCATATTCAAATGCTGGAATTGCATGTGAGTGCATAGCTCTGCACAGTTTCGTCATTTCTTGCTATTGATTGATTCCATATCACAGTAGCAATGTAGAATAAAGCCTTTTCAATGATAATTCAATGATAAATTTGCATTTTTGTGCACAGCTTTGTACAGCTTCATCATGTATGTTATTTAACCAATTATGTATCAAAAACACTTTGTGAGACAGCCTACGTGTAGGTCGGCATAATTTCATATTGAATATCGGGCTTTTAATTTTCCGGATATCATATCCACTCTTGAAGTCATAAGAGTGCATAAGTCTGCACAATTCGAAGTTTAATTTGAATTTTGTTACACTAAAAGTAACTTTTGGAATTTCGCATTAGAAGAGTCCATAGGTTTACACACGCTCATACAAAATTCACTATTATATACTCTTGTTGGAATTGTATTTCAGTTTATACGTCATGATGGTATGATATTTGAATTTAATATGATTTTCCATCGTAGCTTTGTTTTGTGTTATATCACAATACAAAGGCGTTGGTTGCGTGAAAGTGCACAAAATCCCCCCCCCCCCCCAAAAAAAAAAAAAAAAATAAAAAAAAAAAAATTTAGAAATTTGATGTTGAATCCCCATTTTAATAAATTTACTTTTATCCCATCGTTGGAATACAATTTGAATGCATATTTATAGCTCTTTATAGTTTCATCATATACTTCTATCATTAGTTGCAACTGCTTCAGAGTCCATATATTTGTACAATTTGAAGTTTAATTGCAACCGTATACTTGAATTTCGCTATGTGGGAATATTGCATTTGGAATTTTATTAAAGTGCATTTGTGTAACACATGTTTATGCCATGTTTATGGTTGTAAATATGACTTGTTCTGGTACATATTATATAAACCTGATGGAATTCCATTTAAGTTCGTATATCTTCAAGATATCTTAACGTATTGCAGATATGTAGGTTTTAATATACACTTATTCTCTCTATATACAAATAGTACTCTTGCCGTTGTATTCATGTGCATGAGTCTGTTCATTTTAATGGTGAATTTTTAATGCAAATATTATTTTAGGGGAATATTATTAAGTCTGCACAATTTTACTTTGAATTTCCGTCGTATATTCAAAATTAGCTTGAGAGTGCAAAAGTCATCGCATTTTCCGCATGATTTTGGATTGTATATAATATATTTTTAACTTTCTCCAGCTGTTGAAATTAAAAGCTCTGTACAGTTTCATTATTCGTGCTGTGTTTATATTGTACCTTATATATTTGACTGAGTTTAGATCAGAATAGAATTGCAATAACATGAGGGTGCATAATAAGTCTGCTTGAGTCTGCGTGACTTTTTAATGGTTATTGTCAAGTGTATATATCTTTCTTTAATATAGTATCTGGCTGCTGAGATTAAATTTGAGTGTATAAGTCTTCATATTCTAATGTTCAATGTCCGAAGTAATGTAAATTTATTTTATTTGATATCATATTCTATTTATTGAGATTAGATTTGTGTACATAAATGTTTACGTTTTTATGGTGTATGTCTGATTAGATGTTTTCATTTGATATCATAGCTTTTTGTTGGCGTTTGTTTTGTGTGCATAAGTCCGCACAATTTTAGTATTAATTTCATGTGTTTTCCCTTATATCACATACCCCGTTGGAATTTGAGTCCATTGCTCTGCGCAATTTCATCATCATGTATTCATATTTTACTTTATCTTTGGTTAATCCATGCCACATTGAATCTGAATGAGAGAGCCAATGTCGGAACAATTAAATAATGAATTTCATTGTAGATATATTTTCCTTTATATTCTTTTTTTTTTAATTTAATAAATCAGTGCATAGCTTTGTACAGTTTTTTCATTTATGTATTTATATCATAACTTTAAAATCATTGTATGACAGATGATAAGATTCGGCACATGAGTTCATATTGTGCTTGTAATCTCTTACCATCTGCTGAAATCACATTAGAATGCATAAATCGGCATAACTTGATTTTGATTTTTCTTCGTAAATTAAAAATGTTGCCAATGTCAGAATACAACTTTATAAGAGTACTGTCATAGACCTGGAGTGAAGACTAATCGGTTGTGATAAGTTTCGAAGAGTCGATTGAATACATACCATTTTATAATAATTGCGATCATCGTGTTCTCCTTTCTTGATTTGATTGTCAGTGTGAACGAAATAAAAGGACAATGATTTCTTAACTTCTGTAGCCATGACAATTGGGGGCTTGTTCGAAAAGGACAGAAACCAAGCCATTATGATTATTCTTATGCTGATGACGACGATGCGATGGGCACGAGGGGATTTTGATTCCCCTCCAGTCCCATATACTCGCTTTGGTGGTATGTCTCCCCGAGACGCTGCCGCAGTTTGGTAGGTACTTTCAGTTTCAAGTTTTTGCATGGCAATTGGTGAGGCGTTAGTAGCCCCTGTTTCTAGGCTAGTTGGACTAGGTCTTAGAGTTTGATTGCATGTGTTGGCTGCATATGGCAATTGGTGAGGCGTTTGTTGTCTCTGTTTCTAGGCTAGTTGGACTAGGTCTTGGAGTTTGATTGCATGTGTTGGCTGCAATTTGTGCAGATAAACTTGATCTGTAGATATTCTGCTCGGTTTTATTCTCGAGTTGGACCTCACCGGATGATCGGTTCCGATTATTTATATTGACTTTGTCAATTTGTGCATGGATGTGCATTGTAAACGGTTTCGCTGACTGCATTTTGGAGTTAACGAGTTACACAGTGAATCATGGCTGAATTTAATGTTGAGGTGTTCCTCAAGGAGGATTTGTCAATCGGCAGATTGAAAAGCCTGGTCAAGGCTAATTTGAAGAGTTTGGCTGATAAGCTAGGGGTTGATTTAACGGATTGTTCACGAAAACAAGAAATATTGAATGCAATTGTGGAACAGCAAGGGTTAAGTAACCAAGAAACTGTCGCGTCGGCTGCGAAATCATCTGAACTCATGGTCGAGGCAGATAAAAGCACTAAAAATGAGTCAGATTCTGATCAATTGAAAGCAGAGTTAGCTAAGATTGAGTTGGAAGAGAGAAAGGATAAACTAAGAGCTGCTGAACATGAGAGAGAGATGGAAAGAAAGAGGCTTGAATTTGAGATGATGAGGTATGAGGAAATTAATTCTCAGGCCCGAATATCTATGCAAAATGATCATGGCAAACCAAAAGGAAATGAATTTGCAGCTAGGTTGAAACTTGTTCCCAGGTTTGATGAGAGTGATTTGGATTCTTTCTTCCTCATGTTTGAGAGAATAGCTTCAAAGATGAAGTGGCCGGAAGATGAGTGGGCATTTTTGATTCAGCAAGTAATCACAGGTAAGGCTCAGTCTGTGGTTTCATCTTTGAGTGATGAACAGTCTTTTGATTATCGCACAGTAAAGGATGCTATCTTCCAGTCGTATGAATTGATCCCAGAGGCATATCGCCAGAGATTTCGCAATTTGAGGAGAAATCAAGGGGAGACTCATGTTGAGTTTGTTCGTAGGAAGGAGAATGCTTTGGACCGTTGGATCCGTTCCTTGAAGGTTGAGCATAGTTTTGAAGCCTTGAGAGAGATTATGCTTTTAGAGGAGTGTAAAAGATGTATGTCACAGGAAGTTAGGACACATGTGAATGATCATAAGGTTTCAGATGTGAAGGCTGCTGCCATGTTGGCAGATGGGTATGAATTAAACCATAAAGGAAGTAGGTCACCTCAAAATAAGCGTAAGAATCCTACAAGTCAGAAAAATAGTTCTAGTTGGAAACAAAATCAAACATTGCGTGATGATGGAAAATCTAATTCATCCAAGCCAATTAGCAAAACAAAGCACAATGGTAGTGGTGGTGAAACTGAAGAAAAGATCACTTGCTTTTTTTGTAAAAAAGAAGGTCATTTGAAGACACAATGTGAAAAATTGAAAGCAAAGCTAGCAAAAGAGAAGACACAAACACCTCCAAATGGACTAGCATGCACTGCGCCGGCTTCAATGCGTAATCCCATAGTGCAAAGTAGTGTGGAAAAGAACACACATGGTAGAATGACAGTTGCTGATCAAGATGATATTGATGAGCTGTTTAGGGACTTTGTTTCTTGCGGTACTGTCAAATTCAGTGATGACAAGGAGTTGCCTGTTCAGATTCTAAGAGATTCTGGTTCAACGCAAACATTGCTGGTTGCAAATGAGGCATCCTTGGATAAAACGAATTTCACTGGTAGACACGTTCTGGTTAAGGATGTCAATTTAGGCTATAAGCCTACACCATTGTACAGTATTGAGTTGATTTGTCAGATAGTTTCCGGTCCGGCAATTGTTGGAGTGGTGGACGCGTTGCCAATGAAAGGAATTTCGCTCTTGCTGGGGAATGATGTGGCAGGTGGTAAAGTATTTCCTTCACCAATTGTGAGTGAGAGCCCTGTTGTGAATATTGAAACTGAGAAATTGGTTGAAGAAATTCCGGGAATCTTCCCATCCTGTGCAGTAACGAGAGCACAGGCAATGAAAGAAAAAGTGAAAGAGAGAGAAAATGTAGTTGATGATGAGGTCAGTTTGGCTGATACTTTCTTCAAAGAGTTGAATGAAAGTGCAGATGATCCAATTCAGGGTGAGACAATATTCAGTCAGTCTGCATTGATTAAGGCTCAAGAAGAGGCGAATGATTTGAGCCGGTTACGTGATATTGCGGTGACAGCTGAGGAGGCACAAACCATGTCACAGTGTTTCTACACAAGGTCTGGTGTCTTAATGCGTAAATGGACCCCTTCTGGGCGACCTCAAGATGAGGATTGGACAGCAGTCCATCAAGTTGTAGTTCCTCCAAGATATAAGAACGAAATCCTTTGGTTGGCACATGATGTCCCTATGGCTGGTCACTTAGGTGTGAGGAAGACTGTTGCCAGGATTTTGGCTCATTTCTATTGGCCAAAGCTCAAACAAGATGTGGCTAAATATTGTAGGTCTTGTCACACCTGTCAAGTAGTGGGGAAGCCGCAACATCGCATCAAGCCAGCGCCCCTTATTCCCATTCCAGTGAGCCAGGATCCATTCAGTCGTGTCATGATAGATTGTGTAGGCCCTTTTCCTAAAAGCAAGACTGGTTTTCTGTATTTGTTAACTATCATGGACACAACGACTCGTTTTCCTGAGGCAGTTCCACTAAGGAACATAAAGGCAAGGACAGTGATTGATGCCCTTTTGACCTTTTTCACAAGGTATGGTCTCCCAAAAGAGATCCAGTCTGATCAGGGGTCGAATTTTATGTCCACTGTGTTCCAGGAAGTTATGTATCAACTTGGCATTAAGCAGATCAATTCATCTGCATACCATCCGCAGTCTCAGGGTGCCCTTGAAAGGTATCACCAGACATTGAAGACAATGATCAAGTCTTATTGTCAGGAGAATCCAGGAGAGTGGGACAAGGGCATCCCTTTTCTCTTGTTTGCATCAAGAGACACCCCAAATGAATCCACAGGGTTCACACCCTTCGAGCTTGTCTTTGGTCATGAACCAAGAGGCCCCTTGAAGGTAGTCAAAGAACAACTCTTGTCTGAATCGGAAGAGGAAGGTAGTAATGTGTTGGATTATGTCTCTAGATTTAAAGAAAGACTGTCTAGAGCATGTGAACTGGCAAGTGAGCATTTGAAATCATCCCAGGGTGTGATGAAAACTCGTTCGGATCGGAAAGCGGAGTCTCGCTCATTTGAACAGGGTGACAAAGTTCTTGTTTTACTTCCAATTCCAGGAGACTCGCTGAAAGCACGATTTAGTGGTCCTTACTTGATTGAGAAGAGTCTTGGGAAGGAGACTTATATTGTAAGTACTCCTGATAGGAGAAAGACAAAGAGAGTGTGTCACATCAATATGTTGAAAAGGTATTATCAGCGTGATGAGGAGTTGCCAGTCAGTGTTGTTCATGTGCACAGTGATGTAAAAGGTGCAGATTCAGGTGCTAAGAGCACGAATGAGTTAGCAAATGTTGTTGTTGCGCATGTTCATGATGAGGTACCCTGTGATGCAGAAAGTCCACCTGAAATAGACTTCAAAACAGGTATGATTCCCAGGCTAGACAATTCAAAAGTGATGTCTTATCCAGAGATATTGCTTAGTCATTTGCCCGAGTCAGAGAGAGAGGATGTTGTAAAAATCTTTCATGAATTTCCTGAGGGGTGTAGTGATAAATTAGGATGTGCAACAGACACTGTACACAAGGTTGATATAGGTGAAAGTGAACCCATAAAACAACACCCATACAGACTTCATCCTGACAAAAAGAAAATTGTGAATAAAGAGGTAGAATACATGCTCGAACATGGTATCATAGAGCAAAGCAATAGTAGTTGGAGTTCACCAATAGTACTGGTTCCAAAGCCAGATGGTTCCCAGAGGTTCTGTATCGATTTCCGTAGAGTCAATGCTGTTACAAAGACAGACTCTTTCCCTCTTCCACTTATAGAGGATTGTATAGACCAGGTTGGAAATGCTGCCTATGTGAGTAAGTTAGACCTCATGAAGGGTTATTGGCAGGTGCCATTATCAAAGGAAGCAAAGGAAATCTCGGCATTTGTGACGCCACAAGGCCTTTTCCAATGTCGAGTCATGCCGTTCAGCATGAAGAATGCCCCTGCAACGTTCCAAAGAATGATGAATAGAGTGATTTCAGGGCATGGAAATTGTGTAGTGTATCTTGATGATGTCTTAGTATATAGCCATAGTTGGAAGGAGCATTTGGCTCATCTCCGAGATTTGTTTGGAAGGCTTTCCAAGGCAGGACTAGTTGTGAACTTGGCAAAATGTGAATTTGTCAAAGCATCTGTTACCTATCTAGGTCATGAAATAGGCCAAGGACGTGTTGCTCCACGACGCGCCAAAGTCCAGGCAATCGTGGATTTTCCCTCCCCCTCCTCCAAGAAAGAACTCCTCCGATTTCTTGGAATGTGCGGTTTCTAAGTAAGTTTGTCCCGAACTTTAGTGAAGTGGTTGCCCCGCTGACAGACCTGCTGAAGAAGGGGGTCAAATTTAACTGGTTAGGAGCTTGTGAAACAGCTTTCCAGAAATTGAAGGCTGTGCTGATGTCGGATCCTGTGCTGGAGGCCCCAAACTTTGAGAAAGCTTTTCACCTCGCCGTGGACGCTAGTGATAAAGGAGTTGGAGCTGTACTCCTACAACAGGACAAAGCTGGATTCTTGAAACCTGTCAGCTACTTCTCAAAGAAACTGAACATTCATCAGAGAAGATATTCTACCATAGAGAAGGAGTGCTTAGGTCTAGTGTTAGCAGTGCAACACTTTGAGGTGTATCTGAGCAATTCGTCTGAAGTGAGTGTATATACTGACCACAATCCATTGACTTTCCTTGAGCGCTTTCGGACCAAGAACCAAAGACTTTTTCGATGGAGTTTGATTCTGCAACCGTATGGACTGAAAGTGACACACATCAAAGGAAAGGACAATATAATTGCTGATACACTTTCCAGAGCATAGAAATATGATTGGAGCTGGGAAAAGTGAAATGTGATGAACTTTATTGTGACAAAGTTATGTAACTGCTTAATTTGAGAATTATAATACTTGCATGAAGGATGGACTAAACCTTTGCTTAATGATGTGTTTCCCCAGATTTGATAAAAAGGACACTTGGATTTCATATATTGAGTTAAAACAGTGAACTACATGGACACACACCGGTAGAAATAGTGAAAGGGACATTTCGTTAAACTGACTATTTCGGTATTTAACAGACATTGCATGACGCTCGCATATTTTATGTCTACACTATCTTTCACTATAATAATGGTGATTTTTTTTTAAATTGTTTTCATATTTATGGGATAATGACTTGTAAGGCTATGCATGAAGTCAAGTGTAATTCAGAGATGCCACCTGTTTTAATACAGAAATACTGCAGGTTTTATGAAAATAATGGTTTTCGCAAAAACTGACTTAACTGGTACTACCCATAATGTCTAACAGAAAATATCTTTTTCATCACTCAAGTTACTGCAGTCGTTTTTATACTGTAAGGTTGGCATTCCTGATAATTTGTTGATGGTTACGAAAGCATACAATATGTATGGTGTGCAATTGTAAGAGTGTATTATGTTTATAAAAGTCAAAAGAAATTATGTCAGAATTATTATAACCTGAAAATGCTAGAAGATTGTTGTTAGGTAAAATGCTGATACAAAATATTAATTTAAATTTCATGTAGGTTGTAACCACACAGGATAGAAAATGCTTACAAGTTGCATGTACTGTATTTGTTAACTTTGCTACAAAGTTCACTGTGCTAATTCAAAGTTGATTGCATGATCAAGACTGACTTATGATATGTGATATTCACTATTATGTGCCAAGAAATGTTTACTTGTAAGTACATGTGCAAAACTTTGTATGTTTTACATTGTTTCTACATGACATAAATGTACATATTTCGGTTTATATGTGTATTCCTCAAGCATTATACATATTTTGTAATTATCTTGTTACCTATGTTTGATGCAATGTCAATACATGCATCTTTCTTTATTTTTGTCCATTATTATATGTGTAAGGTATATTGACACCGTTTAACAACTCAAAATGCTCTGTAAATTTCATATTTTGAAAGGCTATCTATATTTCATGTATCAGAGAAGGAACAGAGACACCTTCCACTTGTGTTCATGTTTGAAACTCTTCAAAACCACAGGTAAATGCTTGTTTTGGTATACACAAC
Source organism: Heliocidaris erythrogramma (assembly GCA_025617745.1). Classification (NCBI taxonomy): domain Eukaryota; kingdom Metazoa; phylum Echinodermata; class Echinoidea; order Camarodonta; family Echinometridae; genus Heliocidaris; species Heliocidaris erythrogramma. The sequence goes on along the minus strand of CM046863.1, from coordinate 51,958,856 downwards.
ATGTATTTGTAACCCAATGACCTATATTCTGTTTCGTGCATAATGAGCTTACATTCCGACATAGATAATGAGGTCGTTTCATAGCAACGCGGCTGTTCGCGTGCGCTGCATGACATTATGTTTGTTCGTGCTATACAAATTCAGTGTATAATTTTGCATAAGCGTGCCATCGTGCACATTGCGCATGTGTCGTATATATCGCTGGACTTATGAATAGTCATGTTTTCCTTATATGGTACAACAGCGTCCAGTCGTTCGTAGTCTAGTGTAATCGATGCAGTGTCGATTATATCTCTTGGTATAATGTTACGGTCAATCGAGTTATGATTAGCTTTTATTGAAATTACTATATATTTGAGCACATGTCATTTTTGCAGCCATTGCAGACATTCTATATAAGTTAGTAATTGTATTACTTTTGAAGAACAATTGAACAACGATTCATTTTTAGGACGTTTTGTTAAAGTTTTGACAATCGTTGATTGGCAAAACTTTCTCTTGTGGGGGAGATATGTCATAGACCTGGAGTGAAGACTAATCGGTTGTGATAAGTTTCGAAGAGTCGATTGAATACATACCATTTTATAATAATTGCGATCATCGTGTTCTCCTTTCTTGATTTGATTGTCAGTGTGAACGAAATAAAAGGACAATGATTTCTTAACTTCTGTAGCCATGACAGTACTTACTAAATCTGCACATTTTCTTTACCGGATCTTCATAGCCAATAATACTTGTTTCATTTCATTGTCAGAATACAGTGCTTGAAGTTTCGTATGAGTAAGTGTACACATGTTTTATGCGAAATTTATAGTTAAAATATTTCTTCCTCCATATTTTACCCGACTTATGGAATTGCATTGCATTACAGGTATGCAAGATACCTTTATGGATTATATCCAATACCAAATATTCTCTTACAATTACATTCCTGTTCAGGTTTTTATAAATGAACTTCTGTTGTAAATTTAATGTTCCAGTTATCATTTACAGCTGTTTGTATTTGGTTTATATGCATAGGTTATCAATTTGTGTAATATATGTTAAAATTGTCAACTTCTTTGTTACCAATTCAGCTACCAACATATTGACATTATTTCACTGTATAAATAAGGGCCTTATTATGTTCTATTCCAATATTTCCGACATTTTTTGATGACTTGTCACGTTGTTTATATTTTTTGTCATGTTAAGGGTGTACATTGGAAACTGATTATATCATTCCGTAGTCTGTCAAATCATGACTTTGTTTTCTGTTGTAAAGGTAAAACTTTGTTAATACTGTATTTTTGGTTGATGTTGAAAGACATATCTTCATTTTGTTCCTGTATCTAGTTTCCAAACAAGATTTTCAAGATTATCAAAAAAGCAGAATAAGATATCATGTATACCTGTTCAAAATATGTAATCATTTTACAACGACAGGTCTATGTAAAAAGGTACGTGAAGCGCATATTTCACTATCGTCTATATGTATTATTGGGATACTTTCATTTATTATTTGAAAGAAGTATTTTGGGTAACTACAATCATAACATTCTTGTTCCTCCCAAATTCCATTGTGTGAATATAATCTAACGAGTGAAAGCAATCTATATACATATATGACTCTTGTCTGTATATTCCACGGTCAAATCTCTCATGCTAATAATAAAACTATCCACGATAGGCCTATGAGTTAACAGCAACTTGTGGTTACACTTGTTTCAGCTATTTCCTAATTATATCCATCGCCGACGGAGACTTTACTTTGTTTTGTTAAAGGTATTGCTATACAGGTTGCGTAATTGAATTTCTTTTTATAATTATACGCTGAATATAGATGTTGAGTTTAATAATAATAATGTCTACGATTCTATGTTAAATACGATTTCACATTAAACTCAGATATATATCACACACCCATTCTTTCATCAAATGTTGTTTATCAGCATGGTTATAGGCCGGTATTCCCGAAAGCCGCCTAACTTTAAGCCAGGCTTAAACCCCGCCAGGTTTAGGCCACTGAATTATGGAGTGCCAAATATCTACCTCTTAATCCTATACAATTCGCAATAGTTCTGAAACTAAATACAAATACAATTACTTGTTTTGATGAAGTTGTTTTCAGATGTTCATTTCACACCAAAACACAATTTTCAAATGTATTTTGGTACATAAATGTAATAATTTATAAGGAACTTAAGAGTAGACACTTGGCCTTCCATGATTCAGAGGCCTAAGATAAGCCAGGCTTAACTTGGGCTGCTTTCGAGAATACGGGCCATAGATTTAATTTGGCTGGAAGTTATCAAGAGCAAAAGGCAGAAAAGGCCTTGACCAGCAGTCCTCACTCACTCACAAATGGGGAAAACATAAAAAATAAATCTAAAATAAAGGTACTTATTGTTTTAGAAATGAAGATTGATTCATGTGAAAATTGAAATTTTATAGAACTGCTTCACTTTTTGATATTGAGTTAACATTAAGAAAACTACGGCGAGTTATAACAATAAACAGTAGTTTACGGACGTGTACTTGAGTTAAAACTGAGCGTATTTCATCAAGTGCGAAAAAGTGCACATCACGTTTCCATAGGATTCATAAATTGACATTATTGGCCCCGTCTTATAAAAGTTGTGATTGATTCGAATCAATCGCAACTCCTATCTCTTAAGTACACAGTTGCGATTAACTGTAATTTGCGATCTTTTCGAATCAATCGCAACTCTTTATAAGACAGTGCCCAGTAGAGGTGGAAAGAAGGGAAACATAATACTACATGGGGGGTGTTTCATAAAGCTGTTCGTAAAGTTACGCACGACTTCACGAATGACTTATATATGACAAGCCAAATGAGATGCTCAATCATTTTTAACTGCATTTTTAACTAAAGTGAACTGTGCACATGTAGATTAACATTCTTATCATAGCAAACATTTTTAATGCAGTAATATATTTTTAGCCATATTTTAATTGAGGTTATTAGTTATTCTGTTAAAACATCAGGGAAAACTTTGGGCATCCTATCTGGCACTTCATATTCAAGTCGTTCGTAAAGTCATGCGTAACTTTACGAACAGCTTTATCAAGCACCCCCTGGTTGGTATTTTTGCTTTGAACATACAAAACTAATTATTGTGGTTAAAAACAGCCATTTTGAGTTTCAATCAAGCAAAACTGGCCTGAAATATTAGCTCCTACATGATAAAATAACTGCTAAAAGTACCCACTATTCCACTATCGAATTCAATCAGTTACTATGGATAGGACCAAGATGTCTAACCAATAACTCCTTGGTCTAACGTAACAGACAATGTTAGACATAAAGAAGCTCTATAGCGCTGTAAAAGATCTTGTACAGCGATCAGTATACACCTAAGGAGGTATTAGGCAAGTTACCCTAGAGTACAATGTATATAGTACCTCCGTGGTATACTAGGGAAATCTTAGTGACATTTCCCTGGGTATAAGTATCTCTCTAAGCTATCCCTCTGAACAGAGTATGATGTCTGCTTGTCAACGTGTCTTAGAGTGGCTGTATATAGAGACCAATCCTTGATTTACATTTCCTCTGGCAGATTGGACAGATTAACTCGTCTGTCTGGTCATTAGAATTAAGTTGCGGACTGAGTTTTCTGGCTGCTCTCATATTGTCACGATGCTTCTTTAAGTTTCAAACTTCTTGACACCATGATTAAAAAATGGGTGGGGGGGGGGGGGCAGTTAACCTCAGGGAACTTTCATTCCATTCATTCCATATGTTCACGGTTAAGGAGTATAGCTCAACATAAAAATCTCTCGCAAGGGAAAGATGTATGCGTTGGACATGGGTTCAGAGCAAACCGTTTTTCTTTGAGTGCGTACGGTGCGTCGAATAGTGTTTTCATTTATTGCAAAATTATAGTTATTTTTTGCTGATACTGCCTTCAAAAACATTCCCAAGCAAATGTAAGGCACTTCCGCATCTTGCAATGATCAAAATTATTACTCTGCTCCTGGTCCTTGTTCTTCGTATGCAATCGTGGTAAATTATAGCTCTGCTCCCGGTTCTTCGTATGCAGTCGTTGTAGAGGACCTTTTAGCCAGTAAATGCTACAAATAAACTCCCGCTGACGTGTTCGTCATATAGATTGCATCGTTGCCAGAGCGCTTTTCACTGTGCGCCAATTCTTTCGCTCTTTTATTGCGAATTGAGTAAAAAAAAAAGGGGGCCCCCGTTTCATAAAACTTATGAAAGACAAGTTGCAATAACTGTCATGAAAGTAATGAAATCCTTGCATCTGATTGGCTGAGAGCATATTTGTTGGTAAAAATCACTGACAAGACACTTGATGAACGCCCGGCCCCCAGTTGTGCCTGATGTAGAACATTTACGAGGCACCTGGACAGGTGCTTCAGCCTTCGATTTTTCTGCTTTGAGAATTGAAATGAAACTGTTTAAGTAAATATTAATAATAACTTTCGATTTAGTTAGTGCATACTTAATTATCTATACGCTTTACAAATACAATAATCTTACATAAAAGTATCTGAATTAGAAATTCACCACTTCTGCAAGAAAAGGTATATTTTTAATGGTTTCTCTTTTTTTTTTAATCATGAAGGGAAGACATATTCCTAATGGTTAGGGTAGAGAATTTCCAAGAGCGGGAGCTGATGCTAGGAAAGATCGTTGTACTGCTAAAAATCACTGACAAGACACTTGATGAACGCCCCCCCCCCCCCCCGGCCCCCAGGTGTGCCTGATGTAGAACATTTACGTGGCACCTGGACAGGTGCTTCAGCCTTCCATATTTCTGCTTTGAGCATTGAAATGAAACTGTTTAAGTAAATATTAATAATAACTTTCGATTTAGTTAGTGCATACTTAATTATCTATACGCTTTACAAATACAATAATCTTACATAAAAGTATCTGAATTAGAAATTCACCACTTCTGCAAGAAAAGGTATATTTTTAATGGTTTCTCTTTTTTTTTTAATCATGAAGGGAAGACATATTCCTAATGGTTAGGGTAGAGAATTTCCAAGAGCGGGAGCTGATGCTAGTAAGGATCCGTGTACTGCTAGAAAGTGTTGTGATGATGATTCTGTAAACTCCTTGGGTATCTCTAGAGAATGGTATTTGCGCTTTATCAATATGGTAATTATTACTATTAGTATCATTGAAATGGAACAGTGGCAAAAACTCAGAAACAGAAATTGAAAATAAAGTTGAAGTCCGGTCTTTACTTGAAAATGCTAAAGATTGAATTTGTCGATTGCTCTAGCTAAAATTAACCTGGCCTGGTTTTCGAATTTAGTAGTTTTTTTTTAATTATAGTAGTTCTTCGGTGGCTGGGCAATGAGGAACATAATACATGATAATATGAGACCAAATCAAACAGCAAGCAAAAAGAGTCCATGAGCAATACTTTGTCACCTGCTTAAATACTCCAAAATCAAATGCAATACATAGGCCCAGCAAGCCTCCATTTCCAAAAAGCCCCGACAAATCATAAACTTTCATTCCTATACCTCTCTCTAGGTGTTGGCCATATGTTTTTATGTCGTGTGAGGAGAAAATAGGAGCATTACGTAAATGAAATTTATTTTGTATTGAACCCTCAGCAAAGGCAGTCTGGTGATTATTCGGAGTAACCTCGCTAGTCATAAGGGCCGCTATTCATAAGGACCGCTTTCCATAACGCGTGACTAAATGAATAGAGCTTTGTATGAATAGCGGTCCTCATGAATAGCGAGCACACCATAGACAAATTACCTCGCTATTCATAAGGACCTCCATTCATAAGGACCACTATTCATAACTCTTCATAAGGACCGCTATTCATAACGCGTGTTAAATGAATAGCGGTTTTCTATGAATAGCAGTCCTTATGAATAGCCAGTGGACCCCGACTATTCAATGACAAATGTATCCCCCCCCCCCCCCCAAGAAAAAAAAAGAGAGAAAAAAATCGACTCGTTGTGCCGCTATAGAAAATGGGGGGGGGGGGGGGGGTAGTAAATGATGTATATGGAACAACGCCGACTGGTTATAAAAGTAATCTGTCTCGATATCACCACCTTCGAAAATATCCTTATACATACTTCTTCCCCTGGTAATAGAATGGGGTCTATTTGATTTTTTAACCATTTATCATACTCTCCCAATCTGTGACTTCGTAACCACTTTTATTGCAAGCTTACCTAAATATCCGATAGTACACTGTAAAAATTGAAGTGCTACTTTTTCGGGGCCTGTATAGTGACTGCACCTGAAATGCTGTTTTAGCACTTGTAGTGTGCTAATTTACCAGCGTCGAACCAGGATCCGCTGATTGAGAGGCGCTGACCTTACGGATAGACTAACGAACTCTTAATGCAATCCAGCTTAGTCATGGGAGTCAAGTAGATAGCATGAACTATGTGGTGTCGTAAATTCACTATGTAACAATATGATCTGCTCTAAGTCGTACGATGTGAGTTAGTCTAGCGGTAATCAAGGCCGTACGCAGAAATTTTTTCCTGGGGGGCAAGATGATCGCTTTCAATATTGGATCATTTAAAAGTCTAAAACCCGATTAAAAAAAAGTGTGATTTGGAAATTTCTGGGGGGGGGGCAACTGCCCCCTGCCCCCCGCTGCGTACGGCCTTGGCGGTAATGCCAGCAATTCTCGATCAGCGGACCCTGGTTCGAGGCTCGCCAGAATCACGATTTATTTATTTATTTATATTTTTAGCAGTTTAAAGAGCCGGTCCAGCTCCCATGAAAGTGCTGAAATAGCACGCTGTGTGCTTTCCAATAGCACTCTGAGTGCAGTCCCTATGCATGCCCTCAGAAAGTGCTAAATTCAGCGGTCCTGGTGCTGAAAACAGCACTTAAGTTTTTAGAGTGTATTATAATAAGCGCGCCAATGAACCTGACAGAAAATATGCCCCCTCCCCCCGGACTGGTTGTGAGGGCCCCTACTATGGACAACCTATTCTTCAATCCCTTCTTCTCTGGTATCACTGCACTTCTGATCAAAGAAAGGACTTCATCGACCAGGTTTCCAGGGAAAAGGCATCCTCTTTGATGAAATGTCTTCATCATCACCTGGGCGGGGTCCGCTCGCTATTCATGAGGACCGCTATTGGTAGAAATCCGCTATTCATTTAACACGCGTTATCAATAGCGGTCCTTATGAAATTGAATAGTTATGAATAGTGGTCCTTATGAATGAAGGTCCTTAAGAATAACTGGGCGTTGTGGCGTGCGCCTGTAACCCAGCTACCAGTGGAAGTTATAAACTAATTCAGCGGACCCAGGTTCGAGACTGAGTCACGTCTTTCCGATGGTGACGTTAAAGGTCGGTCCCAGACGTAAATAATCATATCTGATTGATACACGTCTGTAATTTAAACCCAATTACACACACACACAATAGCGAGGTAATTTGTCTATGGTTTGCTCGCATTTTAGAAAGACTTCTATTTATACAAAACTACTATTCATTTAGTCATGGATTTAGTTATGGATAGCGGTCCTTATGAATAAGTGGTCCTTATGAATAGAGGTCCTTATGACTAGCGAGGCTATCCAACCTGGGCATATTTGATGAAAAATCGTTATAAGTCTAATAATGCGGGTTACTTTTAATAAACTTATTTGAATTGGATGTCGTCAAACGTGTTATTCACAGTTACGTGAAACGAAGCACAGGAGCAGTCTGCCTCAAGTATTTTGACATCTAAAAATAGTTAATTTGCCTTGACACCCTAGTAACAGCAACGATACCGACAACGAAAAAGAAAAAGAAATCGAAATAAATCACATTCTTTATGATGTGTTTATGTATTTGTCAATATGTTGTTATTGTATTGCATTTTTATGATGAGTGTAAATAAAATGAACTTGAACTTGTGTCACTGAGGTATTAAACCTTCCAGGTCAAGCAAGTATCATGGTATGGTGTTTTAACCTTTTGAATTTTAAAGTGGCATTAAACTGATAAGATGTGAACAGTGCTTTTTTACAATTGTTCCTAAATTAAGATTATAATAATAGAGATTAGATGCATTTTATGTTTAATTAAAACTATCGACTGGCTAGGAAAATAGGCACATTTATTATTTTCAGACTATTTTTAAAACAAATTTGCACATGTAGAAAATTGCCTGCAAGTACATTCTAAGCTTCTACATGGCCGAATGGGGCAATATTGGAAAAGAGATGCACAGACATTTTCCAAATCCCGTTAAAAGATGGCGCTGTTTGATTTAAGGCAACTTTAGTCATACTGTATTAATATGATGCACGTAGATTGGGATAACCAGAATTGGAACCATTGGCTGTGTGATATAATTATGTCCCCCATTCTGTGGTCAGTGGCACTTTAGTGGCACTAGAGTGGAATTGGCAACCTCACCACGATCTGATTGACTTCCAGTGTGTACAGGTAAAGACGTACAAGATGTATATAAACAGAAATTAATAATAATATTTTTATTCTGAATTGGAAAGTTGATATCAGAGCAAGAGGCATCTCACCCACTAGTGAATATACGTTTTGAAAAAAGGTGGGGGGGGGGGGGGGGGGGGGGGGGGCGGAGAATTTGTGATTCACATGGACCACCTACAAACACTGCACGTAATCCTGGAGTGTTATTTATCAGTAATATGACAATGAATAACTTTGTACAAAAACATGTCAATCAATGTATTTTCATAGACGTAGTATAAAAAAAGAAGATATTGTGTCTTATAAAACAGTTGCCACTTCATGCATTTGTAATTTTTCGTCTTGATTATTGCAATTCTCTTTTGTATAATGTGTCAACGTCTCAAATAGCTAAGCTACAAAGCACAGAACTCTGCTGCCGGAATATTATCTAGGACATGGTAAAGGGATCATATTTCACCAATGTTGAAAGGGCTACATTGGCTACCAGTCAGAGACTGTCGAGTATAAAATTATGCTTGTTACTTGGAAAGCATTACATGGTTTTGCCCCTCATTGAAAATCCTATTTCTGAATATGTACGAACTCGTTGTCTGCGTTCTTCTGGCCAAAATCTTCTTGTGGCACAAAGAACAAAACCATCTCTCGGTGATGGTGCCTTCATAGATGCGGCGCCATGTTTATGGAACCAGTTACCGAATAATATCCGTTCCATAGACATTTTATCTTCTTTTAAGTCAAATTGGAAAAAAAGAAGCAATAATAATAATAATAATAATAATAATAATAATAATAATAATAATAATAATAATGGTGCCTTCTTGTGTAGCTCGCAGGTCCGTCACGCTGTGACGCTCATGGCGCTCCGACATTATTACCCGGGTCATAGCCGAGCGGCCAAATATGGAGCGCTCTAGCTTATCGGGTACCCATTTAGAACTGGGTGGAGAGTGGCAAAAGATTTTGTAGTATTCTTCAGTTCATTTCTACTTTTACTCTCTTGCTTTTCTAATTTTTATCATGAGCCTCGGAATATATTAAACTAAATAGATGGCGCAATATAAGTGCGGTGTAATATTATTATTATTATTATCACTATTATTATTATTATTATAAATAAATAATTTTTAAGAGACGGTGCCGGTTTATTTGAGAGGGCGCCAACTGTATGTGAGATGACGTTGATTTTATGTAAAACGGTACTATGGGAATAGTAAGGAGGCGCTTATGGAACCGCCATTGATCCCACCTTCCCCAGCCCCTCCCCCGTGAAAACTTTGACCTATTTATTTCGTTTATCTTATTTGTAGTTTATTTATACAGGGTAAAATTGTCAGTTTCTGAACTGCTTTCCACAAAGGCCCTGTCAGCCTTTACCATGAGCATGACCAATATATTTTAAGATTGACATACAGAAAATAGGAATATAATCCCTTGTAGAAATTGAAAAACAAAGAAATAAATTAATTTGCGTTTAAACAAAGTTTGAAAGAAAACCTAAACATAATTAGATTGGAGAAAATGTTAAACTTTTGTAAAACACTAAACAAAACCATGATAAAACAGAAACAAAAAGCAATAAAAAGGGAAAATAGAAACTTTAATTTAATAGTTAACTCAAACTTACCGTTTAAAGCTGACTTTTAAAACTCTCTAGAAAATAACATCATATTCAGTGATTGATCATGACTCAACGTTTTGAGGATGACTTTTGGCGACTTAGTCCAGTCTTGGAGTCAGCCCAGTCAGGGACTCCGATACATTTTCATGGTCAATATGGATCACGTTCATAAAGTGTCTCCTTTTTTTTTTAAATCTTCTTGTTTTGAAGTAATAATAATAATAATAATAATGATAATAATAAAAATATGAATTTATAAAGCGCACATATGACAATATTTCGATAAAGGTACGACAACAATGAATATGCAGGCTACATAAAAATAGTTCAACAGATAATGAAAAACTAGAAGAATAAATAACAGTGGTAAATAGTAACATTTCCCCTGTCTGATGATACCTGATACATTTATCTCAGTCACGATAGACTTAAAACCGGGTTTTCTCAAACAATATTGTCATCTTCTTGTAACTTTGGCCTGATTCAATGAACATGGATTAAAGATGTATGCACGTGTTACTTTAGTTTGCGCCCTTTTAGGATGACTTCCCGCTCACACCGAGACTAGGTTTAGTTATCCCCCTCTTACTCGATCTCTTCGTGGTGTTGGCTAGTGTGATGTTAGTGATTCCAGGATCATATACAATACAAACCTTCAGTTTACCTGTTAGCAAATTTTCAATTGCCTTATTTAATTTATTTTAGAAATAGATTCCTAAGTTGTTTGAGTAAAGAGTACTAAAATTCATAAGGAATTCTTGCATTTCAGAGGACTTAAATTGCTTTAAAGGCATTGAGTAACTTTGTGGAGGCTTGATTTAATAAATTGTTGAATATTGATATCTGTCTTGTATAATGATGTTCAGAATGATAAATAAATAGCCAGGCATAGAAAGGTTTTCAAATATATAATGCTATTATTAAGATATCTGCGACTGAATACTCCCATTTACGAAAGCGTATGGCCATACGCTTTAGTCTAACACTGAGTCAATGGGGAAAATGAGTCTGGCATTTTCCGGTCACTTGCATATGTTTACTTTTGTGAAGCACATGATGATTTTGAAGTGCTTTTTTCCACATGGGCTTCATTTTTACACCATATTACATACACTGATAACATGTAAGGCCGGAAAGCTCAGATTTTATCAATCCTCCACAAAGTTACTCAATCACTTTAAGGACTTTGGATCCGAGACAGGATGCAGGAAATTATTAATCTGTTTACACTTCCCTCAAGTGCGTGTACAAAAAAACTATATTTGCTACAACGCACTTTGGAATCGATACCGACCAAAGAGATTAATCACTGTGTTTATCACATGTATGGTCACATGATTATAATATTACTTTACTAAAAATAGTAACACGTTTGTAGGCAATACGTGAGCAACGGGAAACCGTGATGATACGCGTTTGCTAACGTCTGCCTGTTTTGTCGACCGCCATTTGGCATGAGCTATTTCCTTAGGATTATTACTCAGGATGAAACTAAGCAGCTGCTTGTCGTTGTTTTTGATGTAAGGTACCGTCAAGTCGTATTCGACTCCTGGTGACGCCAAGGACATACTTTCTCCGCGTATTCTGTCTTAGCATTACTTTCGTAGAGTCATGTCTGTTTCTTTGCTTACGACTTCGGTTCATCTAATTCCATGGACCCCCCCCCCCCCCCCCCCCTCCCTCTTCTCATTTTGCACTGCACTTTCCAGGCATGATGTTCTGCTCCATGCCTTTGGATCTTGTACGGTGTCCAAAGTAGCCATTTCTCTGCTGTTGTACTCCCGTAAGCAGCCGGGAATAAAAATAACACCAAATGTTTCTCGGCAAAGTGAGTATCACGCCAGTCTGTAGGGCATCGAATTCACATGATTATTTCACTTAAGCTTTGAATGTGACCACGGCTCACCTTTTTGAAAGAACATGAGGAAGAGGATTCGAGATTGAAGAAAAGTACATTTTTTTTAAAGGAATATGATAGGCGTGAGTGCCTTTTACTTAACATGTAAGCCTACATCTTCCAAAAGGAAGTGCCTTTATACAATAACATCATGGAATGCAGGAAGACTAATTGATGACGTTAATGATGTATTAAAGACTTTCTAAACTACTGTAAGTGGATTCTTTCACTGGTTCGTTAAAATTCAAACATAATAACTGAAACATCTCCCAATACTTTGAGTTAATGATCTAGATCGTCCCAAAACAAGACAGGGAGAGAGAGAGAGAGGGTATACCAAATGAACATGGAGCTCTCAACGGCGGCTAAGCAGGGTGATCTTGAGAAAATAAAGTCTATTCTAGAAAACGAGACAGGTGATGCAAAGCTGAACTTGGTAAATGGTTCGGATCCGAATGGAAAGACACCTCTCCACGTTGCGTCAGAAGAAGGGCATGTCGACATTTTGAAATACATGATTGATATAGGTGCAGATCTAGGAAAGGAAAGTAGAAGCGGGGACACTCCTCTTCATTATGCATCTCGTAATGGCCACACTGATGTTGTTCAATATTTCATTGATAGAGGAGCAGATGTGAATAAAACATCACGTGGCGGTTCAGCATCGTACAGTCATTTCGATTTTGGGGCAGATGATGATAGCGATGGATACACACCTCTCTACTGCGCCTCGCAAGAGGGCCACCTTCATGCTGTTGAATGTCTCGTGAATGCAGGAGCCGATATCAACAAAGCCCATTTTAATGGTTCTACACCAGTTTATATTGCAGCAAAAAAGGGTCATCTGGACGTTGTTGAATATCTCATCACAAAAGAAGCAGAGCTTGCACAGACAGGTTATTACAGTAAGAATCCTCTTACCATCGCATCATTACATGGTCATCTCAACATTGTTAACCATCTTATCAGCACAGGAGCAAGTATTGACTTAGCTGGACGTGATGGCTACACACCACTCTATAGTGCTTCTGAGAAGGGGCATCTGGATGTTGTTGAATATCTATTCAATGCAGGAGCAGATGTAAACAAGGCATCATATGATAACGAGGATACACCACTTCATGCTGCATTACTAAACGGTCATCTTGACGTGGTTAAATATCTCATCTCTAAGGGAGCCAAAACAGATGAAGCTGATATCGATGGCTACACACCACTCTACATCGCCTCAGAAAAGGGCTATCTGAATGTTGTGGAATGTCTAGTGAATGCAGGAGCAGACGTGAACGAAACGTTGTATGAAGAAGATAATAAACCACTGAATGCTGCATTGCTTAATGGTCATCTGGACGTTGTGAAATATCTCTTCTCTAAAGGAGCAGACTTTATCCAGAGGGGATACAATGGTGAAACTCCACTTCATGCTGCAGCTTCCCGTGGTCATCTCGATGTAGTGAAATATCTCATAACTATTGGTGCAGAGATAAATGTAGATGATAACGATAATTACACACCTCTTAATACCGCTTCACAAGATGATCACCTTCATGTTGTTAAATGTCTAGTGGAAGCAGGAGCAGATATCAGTAAAGCATCTCATACTGGTTACACACCGCTTTCTTCAGCATTAATAAAAGGCCACCAAGATATTGTGAAACTCCTCATGTCTAAGGAAGCAGATCTTGGAAATAAATGTAATATAGCTCATACCACCCTCATCAATGCATCCTCCAGGGGTGATCTAGATATTGTAAAGTATATTATACGTAAAGGGATAGACCTCGATGTGGGTGACAGAGATGGTTTCACACCCCTCTATTATGCGTCAGAGAAAGGACATATTGGTGTTGTTGAATGTCTAGTGAATGCAAAAGCAGATGTGAACAAAGCAGCAAACAGCGGTTCCACACCACTTTATGCTGCATCACATAAAGGCCATCTTAACATCGTAAAGTATCTCATTGATAAACGAGCGGATCTAAATAGGAGAGGTTATAATGGCCAGACTCCTCTTCGTGTCGCATCATTCTATGGACATCTTGATGTTGTCAAGTATCTTATCAGCAAAGGAGCGGATATTAACATGGGTGATGACAATGGGCATACGCCTTTATATGCTGCTTCACATAAAGGTCATCTTGATGTTGTTCAATATCTAACTACTAAAGGAGCAACCCTAAACGAAGGAGATAACGAGGGTTTTACACCCCTTTATATCGCTTCACGGGAAGGTCATCTTGCCATTGTTGAGTGTCTTGTGAATGCGGGAGTAGATATAAACAAAGTGTCACATGATGGTTATTCCCCACTAGGTATTGCATTACGGTATAACCATCAAGATACAGTGAAATTCCTCATGTCTAAGGAAGCAGAAATTGGAAATAAATCTGATCTAGTTCATACCACCCTCATCAATGCATCATCCTGGGGTGATCTAGATATTGTAAAGTACATTATACGTAAAGGGGTAGACCTCGATGTGGATGATAGAGATGGTTTCACACCCCTCTATTATGCGTCAGAGAAAGGACATATTGGTGTTGTTGAATGTCTAGTGAATGCAAAAGCAGATGTGAACAAAGCAGCAAACAGCGGTTCCACACCACTTTATGCTGCATCACATAAAGGTCATCTTAACATAGTAAAGTATCTTATTGATAAAGCAGCTGATCTTAGTAGGAGAGGTTATAATGGCCAGACTCCTCTTCTTGTCGCATCATTCTATGGGCATCTTGATGTTATCAAGTATCTTATCAGCCAAGGAGCAAGGCTGGATGTTGGTGATAACTACGATTACACGCCACTCTATGTCGCCTCACAAGAGGGTCACCTTGGTATTGTTGAATGTCTGCTGAATGAAGGGGCGGATGTAAATAAATCATCATATAAGGAGAGACTATCTCTTCATGTCGCATCTCTAAAAGGTCATCTTGACGTAGTGAATTATCTTGTATCAAAAGGAGCAGAACTCAATAGGTGTGATAACGATGGTTACACAGCACTCTATGCCGCTTCACAGGAGGGTCAGCATGAGGTGGTACAATTTCTCATCTCAAAAGGAGCAGAAATTAATAAGTGTGATAAGGACGGCTATACATCTGTTCATGTCGCCTCAAGACATGGATATCTTGCTGTCGTTAAATACCTTGGAAATGCGGGAGCAGACATTAACAAGGAATCAACAGATGGTCATTCACCGTTATATTCTGCCTTGATCAAGGGTCACATAGATATTGTTAAATATCTAATCATTAGAGAAGCAAATATTGGGAGCAGAGATGAGATCGGCACTACTGCCATTCGTCATGCAGTACTTAATGGTTATCTCGATATAGTCAAATATCTTATAGGTAAAGTTGAAAACCTTGATAGGTATGACATCGATGGTAACACACCTCTTTACATCGCTACACAGGAAGGACTTCTCGACATTGTTGAATGTCTCGTGAATAAAGGAGCAGATATGAACAAAAAATCAGCACATGGCGGTACACCTTTACATGCAGCAGTAAAAGGACGGCATATCCAAGTTGTAAAATACCTTATCTCAAAAGGTGCAGAGCTTAATATTGTTGATCATTGTACTCCTCTTCATATCGCTTTACAGGCAGGCAATCTTGTCATTGTTGAGTGTCTTGTGAATGCGGGAGCAGATATAAACAAAGTATCACATGATGGTTATGCCCCACTAGGTATTGCATTACGGTATAACCATCAAAATACAGTGAAATTCCTCATGTCTAAGGAAGCAGATCTTGGAAATAAATCTGATATCGTTCATCCCACCCTCATCAATGCATCCTCCAGGGGTGATCTAGATATTGTAAAGTATATTATACGAAAAGGGGTAGACCTCGATGTGGGTGATAGAGATGGTTTCACACCCCTCTATTATGCGTCAGAGAAAGGGCATATTAGTGTTGTTGAATGTCTAGTGAATGCAAAAGCTGTTGTGAACAAAGCAGCAAATAGCGGTTCCACACCACTTTATGCTGCATCACATAAAGGCCATCTAAGTATAGTGAAGTATCTCATTGATAAAGGAGCGGAGGTTAATAGGAGAGGTTATAATGGTCAGACTCCTCTTCGTGTCGCATCATTCTATGGACATCTTGATGTTGTCACGTATCTTTTCAGCAAAGGAGCAGATGTTGACATAGGTGATGACGAAAAGCGTTCTCCTCTATGGGTTGCTTCACAGAAAGGTCATCTTGATATTGTACAATATCTCGTTACTAAAGGAGCAACCCTGAACGAAGGGGATAACGAGGGTGTTACACCCCTTTATATCGCTTCACAGAAAGGTCATCTTGATATTGTACAATATCTCGTTACTAAAGGAGCAACCCTGAACGAAGGGGATACCGGGGGTTTTACACCCCTTTATATCGCTTCACAGGAAGGTCATCTTGATGTTGTTCAATATCTCGTTACTAAAGGAGCAACCCTGAACGAAGGGGATACCGGGGGTTTTACACCCCTTTATATCGCTTCACAGGAAGGTCATCTTGATGTTGTTGAATGTCTAGTGAACGCAGGGGCAGAAGTAAACAAACCAGCAAATAGCGGTTCGCCACCTCTCTTTGCTGCATCACATAAAGGCCATCTAAGTATAGTGAAGTATCTCATTGATAAAGGAGCGGATCTAAATAGGAGAGGTTATAATGGTCAGACTCCTCTTCGTGCCGCATCATTCTATGGACATCTTGATGTTGTCAAGTATCTTATCAGCAAACGAGCAGATGTTGACATGGGTGATGACGAGAAGTGGTCTCCTCTCTATGCAGTATCACATAAAGGTCATCTCAATATAGTGAAGTATCTCATTGATAAAGGAGCAGAGCTTGATAGGAGATGTTATAATGGTGAGACTCCTCTTTTTGTCGCATCATTTTCTGGACATCTTGATGTTGTCAAGTATCTTATCAGCAAAGGAGCAGATATAGATATTGGTAATGACAATGGGAGTACGCCTTTATATGTTGCTTCACAGAAAGGTCATCTTGATGTTGTTCAATATCTCGTTACTAAAGGAGCAACCCTGAACGAAGGGGATAACGAGGGTTATACACCCCTTTATATCGCTTCACAGGAAGGTCACATTGATGTTGTTCATTGTCTGGTGAATGCAAAAGCAGATGTGAACAAAGCAGCAAATAGCGGTTCGACACCTTTATATGCAGCATCACTTGAAGGTCATCTCGATATAGTGAAGTATCTCATTGATAAAGGAGCGGAGGTTGATAGGAGAGGTTATAATGGTCAGACTCCTCTTCGTGTCGCATCATTCTATGGACATCTTGATGTTGCCAAGTATCTTATCAGCAAAGGAGCAGATATTAATATTGGTGATAACAATGGGAGTACGCCTTTATATGTTGCTGCACAGGAAGGTCATCTTAATGTTGTTGAATGTCTAATGAACGCAGGAGCAGAAGTAAACAAACCAGCAAATAGCGGCTCGACACCTCCATATGCAGCATCATACAAAGGTCATCTTAACATAGTCAGATATCTCATTGATAAAGGAGCGGAGCTTGATAGGAGAGGTTATAAAGGTCAGACTCCTCTTCGTGTCGCATCATTCTATGGACATCTTGATGTTGCCAAGTATCTTATCAGCAAAGGAGCAGACATTGACATGGGTGATGACGAAAAGTTGTCTCCTCTCCATGCAGCATCACATAAAGGTCATCTCGATATAGTGAAGTATCTCATTGATAAAGGAGCAGAGCTTGATAGGAGAGGTTATAATGGTCAGACTCCTCTTTTTGTCGCATCATTTTCTGGACATCTTGATGTTGTCAAGTATCTTATCAGCAAAGGAGCAGATATTAATATTGGTAATGACAATGGGAGGGCGCCTTTATATGTTGCTGCACAGGAAGGTCATCTTAACATCGTCATGTATCTCATTGATAAAGGAGCAACCCCGAACGCAGTGAATAACAAGGGTTTTACACCCCTTCATATCGCTTCACAGAAAGGTCATCTTGATGTTGTTCAATATCTCGTTACTAAAGGAGCAACCCTGAACGAAGGGGATAACGAGGGTTATACACCCCTTTATATCGCTTCACAGGAAGGTCACATTGATGTTGTTCATTGTCTGGTGAATGCAAAAGCAGATGTGAACAAAGCAGCAAATAGCGGTTCGACACCTTTATATGCAGCATCACTTGAAGGTCATCTCGATATAGTGAAGTATCTCATTGATAAAGGAGCGGAGCTTGATAGGAGAGGTTATAAAGGTCAGACTCCTCTTCGTGTCGCATCATTCTATGGACATCTTGATGTTGCCAAGTATCTTATCAGCAAAGGAGCAGACATTGACATGGGTGATGACGAAAAGTTGTCTCCTCTCCATGCAGCATCACTTGAAGGTCATCTCGATATAGTGAAGTATCTCATTGATAAAGGAGCAGAGCTTGATAGGAGAGGTTATAATGGTGAGACTCCTCTTTTTGTCGCATCATTTTCTGGACATCTTGATGTTGTCAAGTATCTTATCAGCAAAGGAGCAGATATTAATATTGGTGATAACAATGGGAGTACGCCTTTATATGTTGCTGCACAGGAAGGTCATCTTAATGTTGTTGAATGTCTAATGAACGCAGGAGCAGAAGTAAACAAACCAGCAAATAGCGGCTCGACACCTCCATATGCAGCATCATACAAAGGTCATCTTAACATAGTCAGATATCTCATTGATAAAGGAGCGGAGCTTGATAGGAGAGGTTATAAAGGTCAGACTCCTCTTCGTGTCGCATCATTCTATGGACATCTTGATGTTGCCAAGTATCTTATCAGCAAAGGAGCAGACATTGACATGGGTGATGACGAAAAGTTGTCTCCTCTCCATGCAGCATCACTTGAAGGTCATCTCGATATAGTGAAGTATCTCATTGATAAAGGAGCAGAGCTTGATAGGAGAGGTTATAATGGTCAGACTCCTCTTTTTGTCGCATCATTTTCTGGACATCTTGATGTTGTCAAGTATCTTATCAGCAAAGGAGCAGATATTAATATTGGTGATAACAATGGGAGTACGCCTTTATATGTTGCTGCACAGGAAGGTCATCTTAATGTTGTTGAATGTCTAATGAACGCAGGAGCAGAAGTAAACAAACCAGCAAATAGCGGCTCGACACCTCCATATGCAGCATCATACAAAGGTCATCTTAACATAGTCAGATATCTCATTGATAAAGGAGCGGAGCTTGATAGGAGAGGTTATAAAGGTCAGACTCCTCTTCGTGTCGCATCATTCTATGGACATCTTGATGTTGCCAAGTATCTTATCAGCAAAGGAGCAGACATTGACATGGGTGATGACGAAAAGTTGTCTCCTCTCCATGCAGCATCACATAAAGGTCATCTCGATATAGTGAAGTATCTCATTGATAAAGGAGCAGAGCTTGATAGGAGAGGTTATAATGGTCAGACTCCTCTTTTTGTCGCATCATTTTCTGGACATCTTGATGTTGTCAAGTATCTTATCAGCAAAGGAGCAGATATTAATATTGGTAATGACAATGGGAGGGCGCCTTTATATGTTGCTGCACAGGAAGGTCATCTTAACATCGTCATGTATCTCATTGATAAAGGAGCAACCCCGAACGCAGTGAATAACAAGGGTTTTACACCCCTTCATATCGCTTCACAGAAAGGTCATCTTGATGTTGTTCAATATCTCGTTACTAAAGGAGCAACCCTGAACGAAGGGGATAACGAGGGTTATACACCCCTTTATATCGCTTCACAGGAAGGTCACATTGATGTTCTTCATTGTCTGGTGAATGCAAAAGCAGATGTGAACAAAGCAGCAAATAGCGGTTCGACACCTCTCTTTGCTGCATCACATAAAGGCCATCTAAGTATAGTGAAGTATCTCATTGATAAAGGAGCGGATCTAAATAGGAGAGGTTATAATGGTCAGACTCCTCTTCGTGCCGCATCATTCTATGGACATCTTGATGTTGTCAAGTATCTTATCAGCAAAGGAGCAGACATTGACATGGGTGATGACGAAAAGTTGTCTCCTCTCCATGCAGCATCACATAAAGGTCATCTCGATATAGTGAAGTATCTCATTGATAAAGGAGCAGAGCTTGATAGGAGAGGTTATAATGGTCAGACTCCTCTTTTTGTCGCATCATTTTCTGGACATCTTGATGTTGTCAAGTATCTTATCAGCAAAGGAGCAGATATAGATATTGGTAATGACAATGGGAGTACGCCTTTATATGTTGCTTCACAGAAAGGTCATCTTAACATCGTCATGTATCTCGTTACTAAAGGAGCAACCCTGAACGAAGGGGATAACGAGGGTTTTACACCCCTTTTTATCGCTTCATACAAGGGACATCTTGATGTCGTTGAATGTCTAGTGAATGCAGGAGCAGGTGTAAACAAAACGTCTCATGATGATTATGCATCTCTTCAAGCGTCATCTCATAATGGACACATTGGCATTGTAGAGTATCTCATTTCCAAAGGAGCAAACCTGAACGCTGGAGATAACAAGGGCTTTACACCCCTTTACCTCGCTTCAGTGCAGGGACATCTTGGTGTTGTTCAATGTCTGGTGAATGCGGGGGCAAATGTGAACAAAGCAGCAAATAATGGCTTAACACCTCTAGATGCTGCATCAGATAAAGGTCATCTAGGCATTGTGAAGTATTTCATTGGAAAGGGAGCAGATCTTGATATTGGTGATAAAGAAGGATACACTACTCTCTTTTGCGCTTCTCAATTTGGTCATCTTGGTGTGGTTGAATGTCTAGTAAACGCAGGGGCGGAAGTAAACAAACCAGCAAATAATGGTTCGACACCTCTCTATGCTGCATCAAGTAAAGGTCATCTCAGTATAGTGAAGTATCTCATTGATAAAGGAGCAGAGCTTGATAGGAGAGGTTATAATGGTGAGACTCCTCTTTTTGTCGCATCATTTTCTGGACATCTTGATGTTGTCAAGTATCTTATCAGCAAAGGAGCAGATATTAATATTGGTGATAACAATGGGAGTACGCCTTTATATGTTGCTGCACAGGAAGGTCATCTTAATGTTGTTGAATGTCTAATGAACGCAGGAGCAGAAGTAAACAAACCAGCAAATAGCGGCTCGACACCTCCATATGCAGCATCATACAAAGGTCATCTTAACATAGTCAGATATCTCATTGATAAAGGAGCGGAGCTTGATAGGAGAGGTTATAAAGGTCAGACTCCTCTTCGTGTCGCATCATTCTATGGACATCTTGATGTTGCCAAGTATCTTATCAGCAAAGGAGCAGACATTGACATGGGTGATGACGAAAAGTTGTCTCCTCTCCATGCAGCATCACATAAAGGTCATCTCGATATAGTGAAGTATCTCATTGATAAAGGAGCAGAGCTTGATAGGAGAGGTTATAATGGTCAGACTCCTCTTTTTGTCGCATCATTTTCTGGACATCTTGATGTTGTCAAGTATCTTATCAGCAAAGGAGCAGATATTAATATTGGTAATGACAATGGGAGGGCGCCTTTATATGTTGCTGCACAGGAAGGTCATCTTAACATCGTCATGTATCTCATTGATAAAGGAGCAACCCCGAACGCAGTGAATAACAAGGGTTTTACACCCCTTCATATCGCTTCACAGAAAGGTCATCTTGATGTTGTTCAATATCTCGTTACTAAAGGAGCAACCCTGAACGAAGGGGATAACGAGGGTTATACACCCCTTTATATCGCTTCACAGGAAGGTCACATTGATGTTCTTCATTGTCTGGTGAATGCAAAAGCAGATGTGAACAAAGCAGCAAATAGCGGTTCGACACCTCTCTTTGCTGCATCACATAAAGGCCATCTAAGTATAGTGAAGTATCTCATTGATAAAGGAGCGGATCTAAATAGGAGAGGTTATAATGGTCAGACTCCTCTTCGTGCCGCATCATTCTATGGACATCTTGATGTTGTCAAGTATCTTATCAGCAAACGAGCAGATGTTGACATGGGTGATGACGAGAAGTGGTCTCCTCTCTATGCAGTATCACATAAAGGTCATCTCAATATAGTGAAGTATCTCATTGATAAAGGAGCAGAGCTTGATAGGAGATGTTATAATGGTGAGACTCCTCTTTTTGTCGCATCATTTTCTGGACATCTTGATGTTGTCAAGTATCTTATCAGCAAAGGAGCAGATATAGATATTGGTAATGACAATGGGAGTACGCCTTTATATGTTGCTTCACAGAAAGGTCATCTTAACATCGTCATGTATCTCGTTACTAAAGGAGCAACCCTGAACGAAGGGGATAACGAGGGTTTTACACCCCTTTTTATCGCTTCATACAAGGGACATCTTGATGTCGTTGAATGTCTAGTGAATGCAGGAGCAGGTGTAAACAAAACGTCTCATGATGATTATGCATCTCTTCAAGCGTCATCTCATAATGGACACATTGGGTGATTTCACGCTCGGTATTGGTGTTTGGTGTTGGTGTTTAGAGCGAAAATTATCCTAAAATCGAGCTCAAACACCGCTATTCAGATTAAGGAGCCGATACCGATATCCTAACAAAGCGCATCGATAGCTTAACACTGGTAATGGCGTCAACACCGTTTTTAACGAAGGGAAAAAATTGTTTAAAACTATTTAATTATTAGTCTAGAATATCCTTAAATTACACGAGTAGTCCGGCAATTCTAAAATAAATAATTATTTGATCTAGAGTGTGGTAAGAAACTTCACAGAATGGATGGTCTTGACAGGAACAGTAAGTTTAGATATGATTTCTCTTGAATTTCTCACTTGCAGCAGAAAATGCTGCGGTAGCTAATGCAGCTAGACGCCGGATCGGACGGCGTAGCGCGTACAGGGCAAACAGCCAAATTTCAGGCCTTGGCACAGATTAGCCGTGAAGATTCATGGCTTTTGTATTGTAAATGTTGATTTAGATCTCATCCTGATAAATGATATGGATTCTCTGGGTCTTTAACTACGGAATATCTAACGTCATTTTTATTAAATCTATCTTAAAAAGAAAATTAGGTCGGAATTTTTATTCACTCCTTCAAACCCATTAAAAAGCAAAAGTAGTTCCTTTCTGTGTGCTCTAGATCGAACGTTAGACCAAATGCTGGCCTAGATCTAATATCAGGCCTATATGAACATAATACCTCTTAACGCCTATGAAATTACACTTCGAATAGCGCCTACTGTCTTTATTTCTCATGACTAATCAGCAAAATTTCCCATAGCTAGAAACACCAACACCAACACCGACCGTGAAATCGGTATTTCTTAATCCCTAGGGGTATAGTGTTAGTGAATTGGAATTTGTACATGAAATTAAACACCGACGGCCGAGCTCGGTTCAGTAGACGATTATTAACAAAAAACAAACACCGGCAACCGGAACTACGTCAAAAAAATCAGAGGTCAACACCTAACACCGACTGATTTTTTTTCATTTCATAGTCGGAGTTAGATCACGATTTCGGGCAAAATAGACACTAACACCAAACACCAACACCGAGCGTGAAATCACCCATTGGCATTGTAGAGTATCTCATTTCCAAAGGAGCAAACCTGAACGCTGGAGATAACAAGGGCTTTACACCCCTTTACCTCGCTTCAGTGCAGGGACATCTTGGTGTTGTTCAATGTCTGGTGAATGCGGGGGCAAATGTGAACAAAGCAGCAAATAATGGCTTAACACCTCTAGATGCTGCATCAGATAAAGGTCATCTAGGCATTGTGAAGTATTTCATTGGAAAGGGAGCAGATCTTGATATTGGTGATAAAGAAGGATACACTACTCTCTTTTGCGCTTCTCAATTTGGTCATCTTGGTGTGGTTGAATGTCTAGTAAACGCAGGGGCGGAAGTAAACAAACCAGCAAATAATGGTTCGACACCTCTCTATGCTGCATCAAGTAAAGGTCATCTCAGTATAGTGAAGTATCTCATTGATAAAGGAGCAGAGCTTGATAGGAGAGGTTATAATGGTGAGACTCCTCTTTTTGTCGCATCATTTTCTGGACATCTTGATGTTGTCAAGTATCTTATCAGCAAAGGAGCAGATATTAATATTGGTGATGACAATGGGAGTACGCCTTTATATGTTGCTTCACATAAAGGTCATCTTGATATTGTACAATATCTCGTTACTAAAGGAGCAACCCTGAACGAAGGGGATAACGAGGGTGTTACACCCCTTTATATCGCTTCACAGGAAGGTCATCTTGATGTTGTTCAATATCTCGTTACTAAAGGAGCAAACCTGAACGAAGGGGATAACGAGGGTGTTACACCCCTTTATATCGCTTCACAGGAAGGTCATCTTGATGTTGTTCAATATCTCGTTACTAAAGGAGCAACCCTGAACGAAGGGGATAACGAGGGTTATACACCCCTTAATATCGCTTCACAGGAAGGTCATCTTGATGTTGTTCAATATCTCGTTACTAAAGGAGCAACCCTGAACGAAGGGGATAACGAGGGTTATACACCCCTTCATATCGCTTCACAGGAAGGTCATCTTGATGTTGTTCAATATCTCGTTACTAAAGGAGCAACCCTGAACGAAGGGGATAACGAGGGTTATACACCCCTTTATATCGCTTCACAGGAAGGTCACATTGATGTTGTTCATTGTCTGGTGAATGCAAAAGCAGATGTGAACAAAGCAGCAAATAGCGGTTCGACACCTTTATATGCAGCATCACTTGAAGGTCATCTAAGTATAGTGAAGTATCTCATTGATAAAGGAGCGGAGGTTGATAGGAGAGGTTATAATGGTCAGACTCCTCTTCGTGTCGCATCATTCTATGGACATCTTGATGTTGTCAGGTATCTTATTAGCAAAGGAGCAGATGTTGACATGGGTGATGACGAAAAGTGGTCTCCTCTCTATGCAGCATCACATAAAGGTCATCTAGATATAGTGAAGTATCTCATTGATAAAGGACCGGAGCTTGATAGGAGAGGTTATAATGGTCAGACTCCTCTTTTTGTCGCATCATTTTCTGGACATCTTGATGTTGTCAGGTATCTTATTAGCAAAAGAGCTGATATAAACACTGGTGATGACGGTGGCTACACACCACTTTATGTCGCTTCACAAGAAGGCCATTTTAATGTTATTGATTGTCTAGTGAAAGAAGGAGCAGATGTGAACAAAGGAGCAAATGATGGTGATGCAGCCATCCATGCTGCATCTCGTAAGGGCCATCTCGACATTCTGAAATATCTCATAACGAAAGGAGCAGATATGGAAGCACGTAATAACTATGGTTTGACAGTTTTTCACTTTGCATCAGATAATGGTCACTTGATATCTTTGGAATATCTGTTAACGAACAACTCTAGAACTACATCGGGAAATAGCTACAGTGCTCTTGAAGTGGGACTTCAGGTATGGTTTCAATCACTTATTTCATGAAATTCATGAAATTTCGTTTCAAATGTATAGGACATGTGACAAAGATATTTCTGATGACTGTAGATTGATCGTTCTCTAATCGAAAATAAGAATTATTTGTCAGTATACAAGAATTCATGTTTTGATTAACAAAATAGTAACGTAATGCTGTTTTTTAAATGCGTAGCATACATTTTAGTTGACTTGAACAAAAGTAAATGAACAGTAGACATGATAGAAGCACACAGATATCCGATTGGTAACAATCATAATGTGTTTAGTAGAACGTCGTCAATACAGAGCACAAAACTAGAGCGGCGGTCTGACTAATTAAATGTGACACTCGATCTACTCCCCATTAATTTGCTTACTATACGGGGTTTCATGAATCTCAAGCTTTAACGAAACAATTTTTTATATGATACTGTGATGAAGAAATATAAAGGTTAACATTCTATCATGCGCTCTCGCGTGTATGATACTCTTTGTCAAAAGGGGATTTTTTTTCAATATAGTTTTTTTTTCACCAAAAAGGACATCACACTGGCAGAGTTTTCAATTCAATACCAATAATGAAGTTCTAACTTGATATTTAAGATGATGTATCTCTATGTGCATAAAACACTCTGCATATTAGTGTGGATGTTCCCCGAATATTAATTGCACAGATTACTAATTTCAACATTACGAAGAAATATATCAAGCCCTCGTAGTTGTAAAGGATGCTATAACTCTATAAAATAAATGACCATCTATGTAAAAACATTTCGTTTTCTTCCTTATTATCACCTCTGTAATAAAGGCAATTTATTTTCATTTCTTAAAATGAGCATCGGAGGCTATAATCCCAGACCGTACATATTGTTTATTCTACAGACCTTAAGGGGAGTCACGCTGCTGATGCTAGCCGCAAGAGGAGGACATTTAGACTGTCTACAGCTGCTGCTGGAGAACAATGCAGACTTTGAAACAGAAGATGCAGAAGGATGGACGGCTCTTCATTATGGTGCAACTAGGTGAAAAATTGCCACAAAAGTTTGATAGAGTTTTTATCCAATTCATCTTTTTCTGTGCATCGTAGATGATAGCATACATCATCATTCATCATCAAAACAAAAAAGCATATAATGATGTCATATTACTGATAGTTTTTATGTTCATTGTCTTTTAATAATTCACTGCATGGAAAATGAAGACATAGCACATGACATTACACACGAGAGTGAGAGTATATCATATTTATTTTCAATGCGAAGGCAAGTTGATTTAAATTAATATTTTGAATATACCTTTCGCGGCGACTTCTGATGCTGCGCCGTATCCAAATTGTACCCGAATGAAATGTACCGAAGGATGCGTAAGGCTCTAGGCAATAACGTCATGAAAGCTGTCGGCGCAAAACATTTATCCTCGAACATATCGCGGCAAACGTCCGGGTGTGGATTCCATCCCCCGTCCCCTGCCCTTTTTAGGGTTAATTCAAAGAAGACGTGTACTCATTCAAGTGAATAACATATGAAATTTCTCCACTTTTTTCTGAATTCAGTGGGAATAAAGCATTGGTGAAGGAGCTACACGATCGGAATGACAATATCATTAAGAGACATTCTAGAAGAGGCCAATTACCGATAAATGTTGCACTTAGCTCAGGAAATGCTGATACCGCAAGGTATCTACTCGATAAGGTAAATATGACAATTATTCGTTCATTTAAACATAGATACATAACTATGATATCACTCATATAGCTGATGAAAATACGACTACAACCATCACCTCCAAAACAACTTCTCCTCCTCCTACTACATGTCCTATATTACCATTTCATCAACAGTTGGTATCCATACCTTGCTATTCAGGCATAGTGCATTTCTCCTGTTGTCTATTGATATTAATGGTTGACTATTATCAATGATACGTGAATATTGCCACATCAAATGTAGATATACAGGATAAGAATATGCGTACACTGACCCAAGTAAAATCTATGCAAATTACGTCATTATTGCTTAATCATGATTATAAGAAGTCCACAATTTATGTGTGTTTCACAGGAAACCTCGTGTATTAATGGCGTTGACAGTGCTGGTCTTACACCCATTCACCTTGCAACTATAAGTGGGCTAACATCAATCATTGAGGAGTTGGTAGCATATGGTGCTGATTTAAATCTTCAGTCAAATGACGGTCAGACACCGTTACATCTAGCAATTAGACTATGTCACTGTAATGAGAGACGGGTCGCAGGGACACCAGCTCTGCAACAGGTTAAGTATTTCATATCTTAGTCCTCTATACATTTCCCAACTGAATGTTTTATTTTTTTTAACACCACTTATTACTCATAAAAGAACTGCTACGTAGGATATCCCTCCCTTGCCATTTCGCAAACCAAAATCATATGGTAAATTGCGAGTGAAATGCTACCTAACGCCTTTGATTATGAGAAAATTCAAGAATAGATAACGAGGTATATGACAGATTATTAGCATTATCTGACAACTTATAAAAGGTCGAAATCTTCCTCACTGAAAAAGAAAGCAATGTTGTCGTGGGCGGGGTTTTTCTTAGTAATTGTTAGGCTGTAACCTTTCCACATTTCTAGGCGTTTGTATTGATAGTCCGTTGTTTTTGCAACCGCATATCTGTGAAGTAGAAAAATAAAATTGCCAAAAATATAGCTATTTATATACATAGATTTCATTTTCTGTTTCCTCAGAATGTTCCTCGAAGTTTGTAATGCTTTTTAATTCTATTATATGCATGGTATTGCACTCATGTGTGGGGGCAATACCTATGCGTCTAATACAGGTAAGCTAACTACATTACAAAAGAAGATTATACGAAAAGTACCATCTTGAATTCACACCAACCCTTTATTTCATGACTTGAGACTCTTATAATAAAAAGGTCAGCACCAACAAACATTTACTTCTTTCATCATTCAACCCCTTTTCTCTTTTAATTAAGGGAAAGACAGAACAAGGATATCTTAGCATTTTCAACGTAACAGTCCTCAAAGGACACGAGTAGACAAATGCAGTTGCAAATATTTGGAGAAAAATATAAACAGTATTATAAAGTTTACAAGCCAAAATAGTGAACAGTGCAGGGTGAAGTTCCTTGACACTTAAGATATTTTAAAACAATAACTGAAACTTTAACTTCGACATTTTTGTTGTTGTTATAGACATCCGATGATTTTTTTATTTTATTTATTTATTTATTTTATTTTTATTTATTTATTTATTTATTTTTTTTTTTGGGGGGGGGAATAAGGATTTAATTTATATATCAATAAAAAAGAGAACACCCAGAACAACGTAAGCGAGTTTTATACAGAAAGGGGCAATGTGCGTTTACAAACGATGTATATCTGGAGGGAATTACTGCGGTGATACGGACGCTCAAATCGCCCCTCAAGTAGTGACATTGTTATATTTGTTGTATACATTTTGCTATCAACAACCAATGCAGGATATTTCGGGTGGGCGATGGGCGTATTACGTTCATCATGTGGTACGATAAAATTGTGTCTTATAACCCATGGTAGCCACATCAGCATTAACACTGCTCTGTATATGGACCTTGTGAACATTATTACTGTAGAGCATGTCCAGATACCCATTTAATACACCATACGAAATGGGGGGGGGGGGGTATAGGTAAAACACCTTGTCGAAGGATGCATGGAAGCACTGAGCAAGGATCAAACCTGGGACCTCTCATGTGAAAGTCAATACTATATAACGACAACACTTATTTAACGTACACACGTAGCTACAATCCTATATTCTACAGCCTCTATGGTTTCTAACTGAGCATTTCAGCAACGTGTATGAGTGTTGTAAAAATGAATTTGAACATTGACTTTTGTATTCAAAATAATTTACTTCATGTGGTTAAGAAATCATAATAACATGAACCTTTTTATTGGCGAGGCAGATAAAAGAAGAGAGTGGTGATGATATAACCAACGCAGAAGCTCTGATAAGGTACCTCATAAACAAAGGATCCAGGGTCGATATCAAGGATAAGGACGGGTTTAAACCAGTACAGTATGCCAGGAATGAGCGGATTAGACAAATGGTATTCTGGAGGTGAGTAAAATATCAAAATTATCTCAAATGAGTAAATTCAATCAAGCACAGTGGAAATTCACCTGTTGACTACTGAATTCTCTCATTTCCATTGGCTTAATGTAGGGACCACCCGGTTTCCGTAACCAATTGATTAATTTATTTTCATTCATTTATTATCATTCTTTTCTGTCTTTTGAAAACATATAAAGTACACGTAACCAGGGGTGAAGGTCAAGAGGCTCATTCTTTCTCTTCCCTCAAAAGTCTGTATTGTTAGTACTACTATGTGTGCGAGTGTTTGTGAATTGCTGATTGCCTTATTTGTCCGTTTTAGAATGCATAATTGAGCATATTTTAATGGCATTAAAGTTAAATTCCATAATAATGTAAAGCATTGATTTCTCTCGTTCAAGTCATAAGTGTATAATAAATTGCAAAGCATAATTATACACCAATACATCACGGTATACTTGTTCTCTATAGCAGCTTAACCGAAGATGATGTTCATACCTTACGTGGTAAGTACTTGATTGGGTTTTGTTGATCATGCACTAAATTTGTTTATGAGGAAATGTAAAAAAGAAAACGCAACCTCGTTTTTTTAAGATTATCGTTAAAGTTTAAAGGGCCCCTGCGACCCAAACGGAACCCAAATGCAAGTTTATTGTTGTTTATGTACAGGGATGCATACAATTAATATTTTGTTTTTCAAATATATAGATATACGTGTACTGTATTTCATAGATTTTTAAATGTTTTTTGAAATGTTTTTTCCAACTTCCTAAGCTCCACCCTAAAAAGCTCCAGATGTCAGTCCTGCAATGACATCATCTGCCAATCATCATTCAGATACACTTACATTGTACAATAGACAGTGGAATGTAACTTCCCCCAGCTCAGCGCATGCTAACAATAGAATTGTTTGCTTTCAAACAATACCTCCTCATTACCATTCCTTTCCTGATAACGCTACAGAATGTCTGACATAGCAACTCCTATGTAGGCATTGTATGGTCTATTTGAACAGATGGTTATCTCTGGCAAAGCTACATACCACTGTCTCTCCTTAGCTCACTAATGATTGACAGATGATGTCATTGCAGAAATGGGATCTAGAGCATTGTTTAAGGGTGGAACTTACTATGTATGAGAAAATGATCTTTACAAATATTTAAAAATCTATGAAACATATTTAGATGTTTGAATAACAAAATATGAGTTGTATGCACCCCTGCACATCAACAGTGTATATTGTACACTTCAGAAGTAGAAATGAATATTCCAGTTGAAGTAGACTACGCTACGTTTTTTGTTTGTTGTTTTGTTTTCTTGTGTTTGTCTTCTTTTTTTGGGGGGGGGGGCGAGGGGGTGGTTGCTATCTGAATTGGTCGAGGTCCAGCATTTGAAGAGTTTCTTACATAAAATTTCGTTTAACGTTGATAACATGATGTATTTTCGAGCTTCAGTTGGTGATTCCTGATACCCTAATCCTTTTTTTTTTCGTGTAATAAATATAGACCTACCTGTGCCAATGTCATCGCAACACTGTCATCGCAACATTGGCTGTGACGGAGGAATTCTATACATGGACGGTTGTGACGTCACAATGTCTATTCCATCGAGGACAGTGCAGGCTGGCTCATTCCACAATGTCTCTGTTGGTCTAGCTACTGATCATGCTGATCCTCCACCTATTCGAGAGGGAGAGTTTCTCACTGGTAAAGGTATTGACATAACATTCCCCGCACAATGGCGTTATTTCACGGAACAACCTATAACGTTGACTGTCCCTCATGCCGCAAAAGTGGCGAAGTCATCATCTATTCATGCTGACATTATCTGGAAGGAAACTGCATCATCTTCAGGTGAGATGTCAAAGATCATCAAAAGAAGGGATGTAAATAATTGTTAAAACAAAAATTATGCTTTTCAGATTGATATTCACTTCAGTATATCTATTTGCCACATTGATTCAAGTTACTGTAAATTTCCGCAATGAAATAGTTAATGGATAAGTGACACATGTATTACGTACAAAGACATCCGCTGTAATGTTATTATTTATTATTTTTCAAATGTTTTTGCTTATATATTTAAAGTTTTGGAGGTTTTTTTCCATTTCATTTCATCATACCTTTGATTTATCAAGGGCATGGCAAGTGCTCCTTACACGAAACTTGACTTACTGGACTTAGATGCGTAGGACGGTGTGTCCTTTCGCTCTCCTACGTGTCACCATACGCCACTTGGTTCTTCCTTAGGCTTGCTGTTCAGCCTCATCACTGGCGTAGATACGAACACGCTTTCTATTATTAGTGGGGGATGATGAAAAGATCATCCTTCCACTAAAAATGGATAATTATGCGTGTGTATACGCCCATGAGCGTCATTAAAGGGGAGGGGGGGGGGGGGGGGTTCTAAGTCTTTTTTATTTCTTTTAGTAGTAAATTAATAGTAAATTTAGTAGTAAATCAAGCATCTAATAACAAATTGAAGAATAGTCACTCAAAGTCATTTTCTAATCAAAGTATTACAAAAAGAAAGCTAACACAAATATATTTCTAATACATTTGCATTCGACATTATTACATTTTACAGTTCAACGAAAGCAGTCCTTTGAAGGGAGTAGTACGCAATGTATCATCAAGGAAAGGGAAATCCAGCTTATCATAGATGCTACATCTGTAATCAGGGACAAGGTACAGCTATGGATACCAATGAGTCTTCATCATCATGCAGCTAGTAAACGAATGGTGTGCACGCCTTTCCTTCCCACTGACATGGCCCAGGGAAAAGACATCACACTCCGGATACACATACACGAAGATATACCTTGCATTGCACAGGCAAGATATGTACAAGTTGTTGAAAAATACATGATTTTGTTTGATTATATAATATATATATATATATACCAAGTTTTAAGGAAAGCACATTGCAAAGCTTACGGCTCTTTTATTTCCTTCACTCTAAAACTTTTTTAAAGTGTTTAAATACGTTTTCTTTTATCAAATTGTACTACTATAAATACTTATTGAAATTGCACTAGGATATTGTTTTCTCTCTTTCAAACAACAAATTGTTTCTATAGGGACAAAATAACAATGGCCTGCCATTCCCCAATTTGTTATGGCAATCACATGGTGTGATGGACGTATCTGAAATCGTTTCTTAATTATTTTTGGTACCATAATTCAATTGACCCTATGAAATGCAATATCTTTTGTTTACACGCATTAATCAACACGTGAAAGAGATATCCAAACAAAGGGCATGGTAATGAAACGTAAACAATGGACATATTCAGCAGGAAGGTTAAATTTAAACAAGAAATGATGAGAATACATTTAAGTGTATATCATGTAATTATCATGTTTGTCAAAAACTTTAGGAAAATATTTTTAAAGAATGATTTAAGAACTTTTAAGTAGATTTATATCAAAGGCCACTCTCTAAATTTGAAAGACTTAAAATTTAAATCTTAATTGAGACTTACAATAATCTAAGTCTTTAAGACTTATTTTCCACGTTCTTTGATTAAAATTTTCTCTCGAGACCGCGAACAAAATCTCCTGTTTAAATCTTTTAAGGAGATTTAAGCTTTAAGCCAATCAGATTTACGATGATGCAACACGTGATCGAACATTCAAGCCAAGCGCGCGATCGACGACATCTTTCTTTTTGCGGTTGTGTGAATCTTGCACATAACTGCAACACAAAAGTGAGAGCCAGATGACACTATGAACACGATGACAAAGAGAGCGGACAAAATATACAGCTCCTCATTGTACCCTCCACAATTGCTCTGGTAGACAAAAGAACATCCCTTCATTACTATTATGTAAAATAAGCAGAACAGGTGAATATGCATGTGACACCTGGGGAGCGTTTCATCAAGCGTTTTGTCAGTGATTTTTACCGACAACTGTTATAAGCTACTGAAATCCTTGCATCTGATTGGTTGAGAGCAAATTTGTCAGTAAAAATCACTGACAAAACGCTTGATGAAACGCTCCCCTGTTCTACATATTTTTACATAATAGCAATGAAGGGATGTTCTTTTGTCTACCAGGGCAATTGTGGAAGGTACAATGAGGAGCTGTATATTTTGTCCGCTTCTTTGTTCGCCATGTTCATAGTGTGATTACTGTTTTTCAGATAAGTTGGATCGACATTGCCGTGTATACACTTTTCGTTGGGATCAACCATACACCTTAATAAGGCCGGTCTCTATTTCTGCATTTGACACTTGCAATTATTATGATATTATGTTTGAATGTCATTCAATGTGTTTGTTATGGAGCTGCACTCAAATAAATGTTTGCCGGAATAAATTGCACATTTTGAGTCTATGTTGTTGTTTTTCTCCAGTCCCACTTCCTCTGAAAATTTAAATCTCCAAAAGATTTATCTGTTAATAAACCTTAAAAAGATTTAAAGGTAAAACTGAAAAGATTTAAATTTTAAATCTAAAAGACTTAAGACGGGCAGCGACTTAACCACCTGGCTATTCTGGTTCACGGCCAAGTCACGATGAACTGGAATCAAATACCCAAGATCCTCTTCTTTCTGACTCATTAATATTCAACAGTCCGCCGTAGACAATGGTTAGTAAACGAAGAAGCTTGATGGGAGGAATTTAATTTGTAAACAAATTTTTAGGCATTTTACTCCCAGTGTTAAAGATCGTATGCTCGATCTCGATCACTTGGCCGTGAACCAGAATAGCCTGGTGGTTAAGTCGCTGCCCGGCAAGCAGTAGATGACAGGTTCGAATCCCGCTGGTTCCAATTTTTTCTGACTTGTGTTTTTCATTACAGCTTGAGCATACCATCTTTAACACTGGGAGTAAAATGCCTAAAAATTTGTTTACAAATTAAATTCCTCCCATCAAGCTTCTTCGTTTAGGACAATCTAAACTTTAATACGTCCCTTCAACTATGTCTAAGGTGAGCAGAGTATAATATACCTTTGACTTGTGCTGTCAGCTAACTTAGGGGTTAAAAGGAACCTACAAAATGTGCCAACTCATTTTTTTAAAATGCATGTGTGGTTGTCGGGGAAAAAGGCATCCTCGGCACCCCCCGTGAAAAAAAGTTGTTCCCATGAGCTTGTTTCATTCCGGCTATTGGCACATGTTTTTTTTTAGCTAGAAACATTTGAAAAATTTTCTTCATTAAGACATTTTTTATTGTTAAATGTTTAATTGAACCAAAACAGAAACTTTCAAGATATTGTCAATTTCTTCCTATTTTCAAGACACCCTGTATTCTAGTATTATTTTCATATTCAATCTATGTGAATCTATGTTTTAAGTCTTTTGTGGTTTTAAAATTTTAAGTCTTAATAAAGACTTATTTTAAATCCCAAAGGTTTCGTCACTAATATCAGTCTCTGTTAGATTTAAAAGTAAGTCTTCAAGATTTAAATATAAGACTTTCAAATTTGGAGAGCATAGTGTAGAACTGGTCAAGTTGATTAATTCATGTTGGATGAAATAATGATCATTGTTATCATTAATATTTTCGTAATTACATGTATTGAGTTTGTCATTCCTGTGTATGCTTCTATTCAACAGACACTTGTGGAAGAGGAGAAAAATCTGTCGTACCGTCAAGTACATCCTATCAGATGCTTTGATCTTGAACCGAAGTCAAGTGATGTAGTACTGGAATGCAATGGGGAAAAGAAGGTAAAATATATTCCACAATAATTTGTAGGTTTTGAATATAATACACCTGCTTGATGCAAGTCATGAGATGCAAAGCGATTTCCCTAGTCGAAGTGTTAAATTCAACTCCCTGCTATGAATACCTAGGTAATTTCTAATAAGATTTTTAAAAAATATATGTTTCGCCTTTAACATATTCATCTGAATATACGTGTAAGAAAAATAATGTATTTTCCAAAAAGAGGTCTATGTTAGCCCCTGTACATGTTCCAAGGAAAATTATTTTCACCAAGTTGATGTTTTAATCCAAGTGGATATATGTAGGCCCATCTGAATGAGTGGCATGAGAAAATTTACCATTCTGGCTGAATAACCGCTATCATTTAGTGTTCATCATTGTCCAACCTTAATTACCAATAATCATCATGTTAACACCAAGCCGATGCCTCGGTGGTAGAGCAATGGTCCCGTAAATGGCAGGACCCGGATTCGATACCATGTGGATGTGCTATTGCCCTTTGTAAAGGCATTAATTCACATTACCAATTCCATTGGTGAAGACTGAAAGCCTTCGTCGGTCCTGTGGTTGCTCACTTAAACCGTACACATTCTTTCTTAGTGGTCAGGTAAAATAAGCCATAAAAAGTGAAGCACATCATCATGACCTTGTCTATTTTTTTAAATAACCTTTGTTTACTTACCTAAGAAGGTGTTCCTCGGTTGGTTCTTATAGGACTGCTAGTGACTAACGAGACCTATGCGAGATTTAAAAAAAGTGTCTTCCAGAGCAGGTGAAGGAGTGGTAAGTCGGAAGATGTTGGTGGTAGTTTTGGTATTGCAGTTGTTTGTTTTTGTTTCGGCGCTGCCTCATGTCGTTGAACCTTTTTTTTAATCGTCTCGAGGGGGCTTTGAAGACTGTCTGGCTCAAGCACTCCTGTCAGTCGGAAAGCTTGTCCATTGACGGTAGTCTCTACGGTAGCCAGTGGACAATTCACCAAAGAACACAACCTTTGGTAGGTTGGTAGGCGGTAGGCATCCATCCTGGATTCATCGCCAGGTCACCGCAACTACTTCAACTGCAACATTGCCTCAGTAAGATTATTTAAATCCTATATCGCTTTATATTAGGTCTTTCCTGCGGGGGAATTATTCATCCAGCAGAAGAGTCTTGTCACAATGCCGGTCGCCATGGAAACCAATGCCAAAACGCAGATGATTAACATCTCGATTTCAACCAGTACCGGCCAAGCACAAACTAGAATGGCATTCATGGCGATACAAAGTGGTTGGTTTCAATTTTCCCCAAAACATCATTTGCAAACAACACTGATCATCATTTTATCGTTCAAGTGTAATATATTTATTGCCGCTTATACTTGCATTCATTCATATTAGTAGACTTTTTACAAGATAGAAGTTTTCCACTTTTACATCAACTTTTTTTCACAAAAACGATTTTACAAGCACATTTGTCAATTTCTAAACATAGGTGTAAAGAACTCAAATCAAGTACAATGTAGTAAATATGTAGAAGGTTTGAGATATATATGAACGACTGGCAAAAGGAAGAAAAAAATTGTAAAATGTGGGGAGCCTAAATAAAGAGCATTGCTTGTAACATTTAGGATCCCGTATAGCGTACGTAATTCTGATTGGGATGCAATAAAAAAGCGAGACGGATTAGAAGTATCATATCTCCTAAACATACGAGCGAAGCTCAGAATGTGTAGTAAGGAAACGAAAAAGACGAAAGAGAAGAAGAAAACAAAAAGGACAGTAAAAGGGAAGAAAAGGAGAAAAGGAGCAAAATGCAGGAGAAGAAGTAAAAAATAGAAGGAGAAAAAAAATTGTATTGAGGCAGGACAGTGTTACACGAGCTAAGTCTATGTGACCATCTGTACGGTCCAGCATGATATGAATATTCATACATACTTAAATGGATTGGAGGGGCTATCAACTAGTTCGTTATTCATGCTGTTCCAGAATTTGAGTCAAGTAAAGGTGATTGTTTTGTCTGCTAAAATGGTGCGAGTTCGGGGGAGGTGGAAACGGTTTGTTTGTGTAATTGGATAGGAATGTACAACATCGTTGCCTTGAAATAATCATAGGGACGAAAGCATCTGGTAAATTACCTCTCGATAGTTCGTGCATAAATATTCCAGGGGGGTGTTTCATAAAGC
This sequence comes from Heliocidaris erythrogramma, assembly GCA_025617745.1. Classification (NCBI taxonomy): domain Eukaryota; kingdom Metazoa; phylum Echinodermata; class Echinoidea; order Camarodonta; family Echinometridae; genus Heliocidaris; species Heliocidaris erythrogramma. The sequence continues at coordinate 51,921,589 of CM046863.1, read as the reverse complement.
TGTTCGTAAAGTTACGAATGACTTTACGAACGACTGTAACATGTTCTTGGGTGCTATACTAATCAGATTCTCAATCATTTAGCACAAAAACTGATCACCAGTCGTGCGTAAAGTCGTGCGTAACTTACGAACAGCTTTATGAAACACCCCCCAGGATTGCATAAGTACAAGTCAGATATCTTAAGGATATTACAATAATAGAAGAAGCTCATTTATACGTGCACGAAATTCAACATTATTTACTATAGAGAACTGGGGTAAACGTGTTAAATGGCCCTGAGCGTCAAAGTGTGACATTATTGTGCAACAAATATGAATGAGATAATTATGACTTTATCATGTAATTTGGGGGAAACAATTTTTAAGTTTAAAGTAAGATAAGAGGATCCTTTTTATTGTGTATTGTTTATTTGTTTCTTTGTTGTTCTTCCTTTCTCATTTGAAATGCAAGCCTTCCTATTTATCTCAACGAGTTTAAAATGTTGTATGGTGCTAACTCTTTAATTTTTATTATTTCCCCACACAAATTTCTACAAAATCGGCATAATTCTAGATGAGATTGAGCCTGGATCTCATTTTCAACTGAGGTAAACAAAAATGTTTTTGAAAATAACAACTAAAAAACATAATAAACAATTAAAGGTAAAATAGGAATATTAGGAACTCTTTCAGCTGTAAAGCAGAATCGGACCAGTAATGTTTTGCTCTTGCCACGTTGAAGATGGCGAATACGTCTATTCTGTCTGTGATGGGGATTTGCCTCTTTCTTACCTAGTTTTGTATTAATCCCGTTTATAATCTTCATGTGCCGTAACTTTGGGGTTATTGGGAGTTCACAGCATATATTTGCCCCAGGTCCCTGGGAGCCGGGGGTGCTTCAGCACCCTCAGAATTTGTTGAGGGGGTGCACCGCCTAGAAGGCTGAGAATGCTGGGTGCTGTAGGGGGTGCTGGGGGTGCTGTAGCTAAAAAGTAGATATAAAGAGGCCCTAATATGATGACACTTTTTTTTTGCTCACATCACCCCCAGTAACAAAACAGGTACCATTCACAGGGATGATTTTTCCTTTGCGTGATTCTTACAGGGATACTCCACCGTAGATTGTGGACGTTATTCCGCGAGAGGGCACCGTGATCGTTACCTGATCATGCCGTTCCGGGGCGCAAACTCCGGACAGACAGGTCGCCGCGCAACATGCACGCTCTGCCTGAGCTCGAGCTCTCGTGCGAGATTCGGTCATGCAGTCCAAAATGTAATCCCAGCTCGATGCACATCCGTTGTGTACGAGTAAATGGGGCTTACGCAATCCTGACTTTCCCCACGGCCGCCTGGTGGAGTATCCCTTAATCAATCACAATATAACTGAAGTATTACCATAATTATATAATTTACAAATGGATCGGTTATACTTCTCGATCATCTTTTCTTAAATACATAATATCAGAAATACTAAACATCATAAAATGTATAATTCAATACAGTATTAATTATTTTTTACCTAAATTGCCATATAGCAAAAGTGAAGTAATTGGAAGTGAAGAACTCATCACAGAAGAGATGACTATTGATCAGTACTACCATCTTGGTATAGCATTGGGTCTATCATACCATACACTAGACAGCATCCAGTTTAGAATCAGACACCAGGAGGAGTCGGGTGAAGGGGGTGCAATCACCCCAAACCAGAAAGCTGTTTCCGTCATGCTCCGCCACTGGAAAGGCATACAGCATTCGGTGTCCATAGCAGACAATCATCTGCGTGAGATATGGCAGTCCGTGAACGACTCAGGTGACTCATATCGTTGTATGGAACAAATAACTAGAGAAGGTAAACCTCATTGCGGTTAGGAAGAGGTTAAAAATAGATGCCAAGGTAAACCAACCTGAAAACACGATTGAACTACATGTAAATCCGTCATTTTATTGCAAAAATATCATTATGTATCTTTGAAATATTTTTCATCAAATATCAAGAAAGATTTGATTGACAGAAGTGTGTTCCTTGACTTGAATCGACAAATACGGTTAAAGTCCACCGTTTATAAGGCCTCCTTTTCCCCAATCTCTTTCAAGATTATAAACCTGAAACAAACGTGGAAGGCAACCGAGGAGAATTACCTCATGATGTATCGAGGATCGAATTGCCAGTGCCAGGTTTGGAACACATGGTGAGTTCATCTGCACGCCAGGGTGTGTTGGCACATGTATGTCATTATTAACATGATTAATTTCCATTATTGATCCCTTATCGATCTGTTTATACCACGTATTGTTAGGCACAATATAGTTAATGTCTGATTAGTTGCCGCCCCCCCCCCCCCCCATTATACGGGAGTAAATGAGACAGGGTAAAGACAAAGTATGATCACTTCACCTAATACCGGCCATGTCGTAATACCGACCATTAAGCGTATCATGGCATCTACCCTGATAGCAGAAAGTGGTAAAAATTACATGATATTTACGTCGTGGTTTTCGTCTTTTTTACGTCCTGTAATTACGTCAATAAGACGACAACTTGCACCAACGCAAGACGTCAAGAGGACGTCTTATTTTGACGTCATCTGTTCACTGTAAAAACTGAAGTGCTGTGTATAGCACTTTTTGAAGGCATGCATAGGAACTGCACTCAGAGTGCTATTGAATGCACACAACGTGCTATTTCAGCACTTTCACGGGAGCTGGACGGGCTCCTTAAACTGCTAAACATTCATAAAAAAATGATTTGGGCGAGCTTCGAACCAGGGTCCGCTGATCGAGAATTGCTGGCATTACTGCTAGACTAACTCACATTGTACGATTTAGAGCAGATCATATTGTTACATAGTGAATTTACGACACCACGTAGTTCATGTTATCTACTTGACTCCCATAACTAAACTGGATTGCAAGAAGCATTCGTTAGTCCATCGGTAACGTCAGCGCCTCTCAATCAGCGGAACCTGGTTCGAGGCTCGCCACGGTCACATTTTTTTTTGCTGGTAAATTAGCACACTACACGTGCTATAAACAGCATTTCAGGTGCAGTCACTATACATGCCCCTAAAAGTAGCACTTTAGTTTTTACAGTGTACAAGACGTAGAGATGACGTCAAAATAAGACGTCCTCTTGACGTCTTGCGTTGGTGCAAGTTGTCGTCTTATTGACGTAATTATAGGACGTAAAACAGACGAAAACCACGACGTAAATATCACGTCATTTTTAAAACTTTCTGCTTTTAGGGAAGAGGAATGAAGACGTAGAGATGACGTCAAAATAAGACGACCTCTTGACGTCTTGCGTTGGTGCAAGTTGTCGTCTTATTGACGTAATTACAGGACGTAAAAAAGACGAAAACCACTACGTAAATATCACGTCATTTTTTAACACTTTCTGCTATCAGGGTAGCGCGCGTCTTGCAAATCAACCCATGGGACTACGCGTAGAATGCCTGGCAACGTTGAGAACAGCCAAAATAGAGCAAGATGAGGAATAAAAACGTAATTATTATCAAGTTTTTGTTAATTTTTCATATTTTCATTAAAATAATCTCTTTTCATAAATTGCCATTGACTATGTGTAGGGGTCGGTATTTAAACGCACTTCTCCCTCTATGCGTAAAATGAGATGACTCTATTGCAACGCCATTTCTACAAGAACGCGCAAGTATTATCGCTCGTTAGTACCTGGATCTTGTTCCCCAGTATTTGGGTAATAGTCTGATGAATTTTCATTACGTTTCATGAAGAATCTTTGCCGTAGTTGTTGGAAACATCGTTAAGAGGCCGGTATTAGGTAAAGGCATCATACAGGCTATCGTTTAAAGGAAAATTGGCATATTTAAAAAAAACAATCTACATGTATTTGCGGATCCAGAAATGGAAGAAGCTTTGTTTCCTTCATCAATACTGAATTAATTTATGTGTATTGTACAGTCAGCTAATCAGAAAATCCTCAATTAATGATAAAGGATTTTTTTTCTTGTGGTGATCCGCATACATTAGCTTGTGTCTCCTTCTTCATCTTCTGTACATTTACGACGAAAGAATATCTTCTAGGTTCTTTTCAAACAATGCTGGTCTAATCTTTCAGCTTTGGTGCATGTAGCCTTACGGAACACAATTTTAATGTTAGTTACCTTGTGTTCTTCTTAATTTAATGTATTTAATGTAATGTATTCATCTTTTTAATCTTTTTTTCGCCCCCCCCCCCCCCCCCATTTAGTCACTGATATTTTTTTGTGGCAGCCCATCCCCCCTCTCCCTTTACCCTTATTACTATTTCTGTCTTCCTTATTCTTTAAAACTCCTTCTTTCCACTTCCAATTTCAAAGCAATTCTAAATATTCTGTTCATTTTTTGATAATAAGACCTAGTAGGGAGGTTGGTAGTAAGGAAATCACGCGGGCCCAATATCATAATGGTATCGCAGAGACTGCAACTTTAATTGATGAAAGAGAGAGAGAGAGAGGGGGGGGGGGAGACCACATTTGAACATAAACACGCTATTCTCGTCATCTTGTGCATTGTTGATGGGGATAGGGCAAATATCTAGCGCCGCTCAAATATATTACTTATCTTCCATAAATTACTGTTTGATTTATTAATCTAGGAGTGGGAATTCAATGTAATTCATTGTAAGCTGCAGCTGCACCACCTTGACGGTTAGAATTCAAACTTGAAAGCATTTTGTGAAATAACATTGTGTCACGATTTGATAAGGTCAACCAAAGAATGGGCAGCATTTTTAATATGTATGATAAGAGGAATTCATGTTTACCAATATTCTTCTTATTGTGTTAAAAAAGAAACCACTATCCTCTTGGCCTCTAAATGATGTGTATTGTTTGCAATTATGACAAATTATTCTGGTATTCGAAAATGGCACCCCATTAGGTGTCGGGCTTCTTGCCGAGTTCAAGTTCATCTGCCATGACCCATTCTGTCCAGACTCTGTGTAAATCGAGCATGTTAAAATTAAATTGGTAACTTGTTCCCCTGACCAGCAGAGAGAACATGCAGTGATGTGTCTATTGCCATAATCCGAGCAAAGTAGAGTAACAAGCGATACACAAAACTTCTTCGTTTCATGGTCGTTACAATCATAACATATGTGATTACCTGGCCGCTACTTGAACATGTTATGTTATCTCCTTTCTCTCTGTAGAGGTGTCGTCGTTTAGTGGATACGCCACCGGACTGTGGATCTCATGGTTCGCGGTTCGAATCCCGCCGCGGCACTAATGTCCTTTGGCAAGAAATTAATCTACATTTGCCACTGTCCACCCAGGTGTAGTAAATGGGTACCTGGTAGGAATTTATTCCTTGAATGCTTTCAGCGTCTTATAGCGTCTTATAGGGCATGGCTAAAGCCAGGGTAATATTGGAGCTCCTTGAGCACCATTGGTGGATATGAGCGCTATATAAATATCCAATATTATTGTTATTATAAAGGTTCCAGGAGGGAGAGAGAATTCGGAAGACAATGTCCTGAGAAAGCGAACCAGGACACCTAGTTTCGGAAGTGACACGTCAGGCAGGTATGGCTGCCGATTAAATTTTATGTTCGAAATTGTGTGCAGATCTTTCGAAAACAATATATTCAGATATCCATGCCATAGAATTCATATTTTTTTTTTAACCTGAAAGATTTTAAGTTATTATCACCAACAAGCTTTACAATTTGTTTTTCTAAATGTGCTTTGAAAAAGTGGATGTAGAAAACAAAGGTATAACAAAACATATCAGCATTCACCTTTGACGAACTAAAATGATCATGACATGTATGACACATTTCATTTGCTTCCTATGAAATGCGGAATTTTGTTATTGAAAAGACGAAGATCATTATTGAAATATTTAAATATTTAACCTATGTTGAAATTATGCAAAGTGATTTACTTTTGGATCTGGATATTTGAAGACTGTGATGCTAAATCATGATACATTCATAAAAACTAATTTCTTTGAAGAGCGTGAATTTATACTGCCATGTTTTGCAATATCCATTTGCAGGGAAATTTAGTCATTTTTTATCACTTTCAAGTGCAGTGATTAATCAAATAGTATTAAAATTCTTTGTAGTATTTTAAAACAGGACAACCATGGACCAGTATACGCCCAATGCTCGCAATTTAAAGGGTTATTACAACAGTTGATATGCAAGTAAAGTATACAAAATGATGCAATTCGCGTTGCATATTAATTATGCATATTAACATTATTTTCAACAAGTTTCAACATGGCGCTAGAGGACAAGAATCGCTCTTCGGTACACGGTAAGTTGCCCTGATATATACCACAATAATATACATTCTGTACTTTAGGGATGGTAACATATACTTATACCAATACAAAGCGGGGGAGCTAGGGCTTCTACCCCCCCCCCCCCATATTTATTTCTTAAAAGGAATCACGGCGATCATCAGGGGGCATCTCGTTTTTCCGAAGGTTCGTTTTTCCGAAGGTTCGTATTTCCGAAGGTTCGTATTTCCGAAACACTAATTTCCCATGCCTGGGGGTTCATAATTCCGAAAATGAAAAAGGGTTCGTAATTCCGAACATTTGTTGCATTATTCCGAAGGTTCGTTATTCCGAAGGTTCGTTTATCCGAAGGTTCGTTTATCCGAAGGTTCATAATTCCGAAAATGAAATAGGGTTCATATTTCCGAAGGTTCGTATTTCCGAAAATGAAAAAGGGTTCATAATTCCGAAGGTTCGTATTTCCGAAAATGAAAAAGGGTTCGTATTTCCGAAAATGAAAAAGGGTTCGTATTTCCGAAAATAAAATAAGGTTCGTATTTCCGAAAATGAAAAAGGGTTCGTATTTCCGAAAATGAAATAGGGTTCGTATTTCCGAAAATGAAATAAGGTTCGTATTTCCGAAAATGAAATAAGGTTCGTATTTCCGAAAATGAAATAGGGTTCGTATTTCCGAAAAATGAAATAGGGTTCATAATTCCTGTTAAAAAAGGGCGAATTCATCAGGAGCAGAGGTGTAGCAACGGGGGGGGGGGGGGGGGGGAGGGCACGCCCCCACCCCTCCCTCATCGGATGGTGAAAAAAAGAAAGAAAATGGAATAGGAAAGAAGATGGTTGGACCCCTTCCGGCAACCCCCAACCCTCTTCCACCAGCGGCTTCTTAGATTAGCTTTAAGATTATTCCAAAAGACTTGTGCCTCCAATGGTGCCAGTGCTCCCACAATGCCTAGACTCTAGCTTCGCCACTGTTATCGGGAAACTTTAGGGTAACGATAGGATATTATGGTTTTAATTGCCATCTTTAAAAAGCGGATCTCTTTTCGACGAAAAGCACCTCCCCCACCCCCGCAATGAATAAAAAAATAAAATGGAAACTGGAAACGCGAAGGTTGGGGTTTGATCCCTGTTACGGCACCTATGGCCTTTTTGTTGTAAAAAATTTACGAGCGCGCGAAGCTAGCGACCAAAAATAATTGTGCCATTCCGTTGTGAAGAATCATAAAAATAACGTATTTCGGCATATAATGACTGGAATATGAGGATATTCGGGCACCTCACTCACTGAATATGAGGTGTGAGTTGCCGGAATATCTGCACTTTCAAAATCCGGGGGGGGGGGGGGGGGGGTTGGCTGCAGCAGCCCCCTTCTCGTACGCCTATGCCTAGGCCTATGTTAAGTACACAGTTGCGATTGATTTTAACTTAACTGGTTGATAAAAGCCATTAATTTAGGTCAGAATGTTTTCTTCTCCATGTGTAATTCCTTATTTCTATTTTTTACGATGAGGATTGTTTTACTCTCAATGTTTTTTAGTGTTTTGTAATTCGTTATGCTTGTAAAAGTTATTTCAAACCTCCGGTCAGCGGTTGTAACGGTTAAAAACGCAGACTGTGCAGTAAAATGAAGCAACTCATTAGAATCTGTACAAATTTATTATGCTGTAAGCAGCTGTATAAAATGAAAGATTTTCATCCATGTTTAGAAATGATGGCATTTTGGCAAAGTTAAAGAACATGTTCAATGATTTTAATCTATTTATGCGGCATAGATAGTTAGGATTATTCCCTGTATGATAATTATTTTAGCCCGACTGAAAGAAAACTTAACATTTTGATCCACTATTCTTCAAATTTGGTTGTATGTTGCTTTTAATCATTATCATTATATTCAATTAGCGATTGCACCTGACTTATATACTTACACATAATATGCCAGTATAAAGAGTTATTTTTATTCTTCAGATGCGGTGTGCTACATAGCAGTGGCTTTAACATTTTTGTTATTGCTCACTAGTTATCTTTCTTTTCTTGAATTTGGTTTTCTTAAGAAGTAGCTGCTGCACGGCTTTTGTAAAGTTCTGTTGGAATTGTAAAGTGTTTGAAAACTATCTGCGTCATAGATCATTTCTGATATGCGGCAAACAAAATGCTGTATAGTTGTGTAAGCAAGGTCATTACTTACAGCATACTATGCTGCATTTACCTCTACAATTTAAGATTTTAATCTGTTTTAAGAAATGTTAATATTTTTGCAAGGTTATAAAACATGCTCAATGATTTCAGTCTGCCCTGCTGCATAAATTGTTTGAGATATTTTGCATTATAGTTTGGTTTTACTTTTGTTTCCTTTTATGATAATCATATCAGCCTGATGATAAGACTCCTTCTTTAACTTGTTACGATCCATCTTTCTTCGGCTTTGGTTGTTTATGGTATCTATTCATTTATTTATTTATTTTTTTAATCACAATTTATGTTGAATGTTGACGAAGTAATTACATCTTACATGTCTTAAAGATAATAAAGTGTCAATGTTTGGCTCGCTGGAATCCAGCAGCGTGGTTCCCGAAAATCCTTTTATTTTGGGAAGCGAGATGGTCGGCTATCCTTATCTGTGGGCGGGAAGGTACTCAAAATGTTATCGTTGTTTGGATTATCTGGTAACAAAATCATTATTCTATAGACAATATCTCTTTTTTTTTACTTGCTCACTAGCTCGTAAGATTTAGAAACGGAATAGTTTGGGACAGGGAACGCCCTTCATTAGGGCGAGTGAAGTGCCCAAATATTCCATATTCGGCAGCAGTTAAGTAATATTATTCATGGCTCATTATTACATGTTTTCTGAATTTATAACCATTTTTCATTTTCGGAAATACGAACCCTTTTTCATTTTCGGAAATACGAACCCTTTTTCATTTTCGGAAATACGAACCCTATTTCATTTTCGGAAATACGAACCCTTTTTCATTTTCGGAAATACGAACCCTTTTTCATTTTCGGAAATACGAACCCTATTTCATTTTCGGAAATACGAACCCTTTTTCATTTTCGGAAATACGAACCCTTTTTCATTTTCGGAAATACGAACCTTCGGAATTATGAACCCTATTTCATTTTCGGAAAAAAGAACCTTCGGAAAAACGAACCTTCGGAAAAACGAACCTTCGGAGTAACGAACCTTCGGAATAACGAACCTTCGGAATTATGAACCTTCGGAAAAACGAACCTTCGGAAATACGAACCTTCGGAGAAACGACATGTAACCGATCATCATGTCATATCTGTTCACCAGGCGCTCTCAGATATCAGTTAGATAGTCCCCGATTACTTACAAGTGGCTTTAAATATTGGGGCACCCGCTGCCTCAATGGATTTACAGTTATATAGTATGTTTTAATGGAAATAACCTTTTGAATATAATAGTGTCAAACTGCAGAGCTGAAAAGCGATATTAGCCCTTTCTCCCATTATGTTGTACCCGTACGCAATTTGGAAAGTTAAACACTTCAAAGTCACGTTGGGTGGTGTTTGCCGACGAATGATTGTGTGCTTGCCAAAGTGAATGCAACGAGGAGAAGTCATAGAGGCAAAACCTGCTTCATGGAAGTGATCAGCTAATATAGAAGAGGAAAAAAAATCAAAGATAACCGAGGAGTGTAGCTAAATTCCGGTATAATTGCAAATGTATTCCTTTGGTATCAACGCATGCTCTTTCCATTGAAATGTCACAAATGCGTTATCACATTCTTCAGGTAAAAAATTTATATATTTTTTTCCAGAAGAAGCGGAGGGCCACTTTACAACACGCAAGTATGAAATACGGACCTTCTTTACTCCTAAACATGTAGTTCCAGTATGATTATTTTTTTTGGACGTTATTTTCCAGACCCCATGTTTATTATACATCTCAACTTGTTGTTATGGTATTAGTTTTATAGCAACCACAAATTAGCAATATTTTTGACCAATCTGTGAAAAATTTTATGAAAGCAAATTTCAACTGATTTTATTTGGTATGTGTATTAACATTTACATCAAAAAAAGTTCGGTGGGATAGAGGGTGGTGAAAATACTTTCTCTAGAGGTCAAATGCTGAAAACATGAGAAAATGTATCTCAGGTATAAAATATGGTATGTAAACTATTTTCGTGTCAAAATGCTCTGAAATATAAAAGAAGTACACTCAAAATAAGATTTGATTCTGATGACCAAGTCATGACCTCTAAATTAAGGTCAACAAAAAAATATCACATGAAATCACCCCCAAATTAGCCATTTAACACTAGTCTGTGAAGACAAAATTTTATGAAAGCAAATTTCGACTGATTTAAGTAGGTATGGGTATAAACATCTACAAAAACAAAAAAAAAAAAAAAAACGTTAGGTGGGATAGGGGGTGGGGAAAGTCCTTTTGCTTGAGGTCAAACGTCACTGACCTTTGCTGAAAACATGAAAATTGTATCTCAAGTATAGAATATGGTATGCTGTCAATCTTGGTGTCAAAATGCTCAAAATTGTAAAAGAAGTACACCCATAATAGAATTTTCCTCCGATGACCATGTCGTGACCTCCAAAATTGAGGTCAAAGGTCAAAAACAAAAAAATGTGACTTAAAATTAGCCCCAAATAAGTCCTATTTCTCACCGATCCCTGGAAAAAATGTGAAAGCAAATTTCATCTAAATTCAGTTGATATGAGTAACATAACCCCCCCCCCCCCCCCCCAATAAGTAAGATATGATAGGGACGTTACAAATATGAAAAAAAGATATGGTAGGGATGGGGAAAGTCCTATTTCTAGAGGTCAAAGTTCACTGACCTTTGTTGAAAACATAAAAATTGTTTCTCAAGTATAAAATGTGGTATGCGATCAAATTTGGTGATAAAATGTTCAGAATTGTAAAAGAGGCACACACAAAATAAAAGTTGTCTCCGATGATCAAAGCTTGACCTCCAAAATGAGGTCAAAGGTAAAAATAATAGAAATGTTTTGCAATATCACGATAGTATTCAATCCGATGGCCAGAAGAAAATCTTGAAAACCTTTCGAGATGTGGACAAAGGTCAAAAGAAGTCTGATTTTTAATCATTAAAAAAAAAATCATTTGGTTATAATTAGTTGATTTCTTCTTCGTCGCTAGCCATTTCTTTGCATTTTTCTCTCTCTCCACCGATAGAGGCTTAGATCATTGTCCACACACTCCACATTCCAACAGGGTTAATGATTGCTTACATGCATAAAGATTCTTTCATACCCTAATCTGCAGATGAAGGCAGGGAGATTGTTATGTTAATTGTTGCATATTGTGTAGGGGTAGTCTGTCAGAGTCGATCCTTTCTTTTGCTACTAGCTTCTGAAAGTTCAGAAAAGAAATCAGTTTCCCCACAACCATAAGTGATCTGCCAGCCTTTAATCAAGGTTATCTTTTTTTGAGTAATTTGAAGTTCAGCATAACAAAGTGTGTTTATGAAAATACAGGAAATAAGTATTAATTTGTATAGGGTATAAGATTTATTTGTCCATGAAAAGAGGAGACGGAACTATGTTCAGACTATTATAGGCATAACTGGAAAGAAATTCATCTCTGTTAGTGATGTCATTTGTTGAAATGTCGTAGAGGCCATGCATTCATTTCTGATTGCAAGTACAATTTGTACGGTTGTTTGGTTGATGTTAGATTAGAAAGGCAAAAACATCAGTTTCTTGGGTAACAACAACAACAACTGGAGTAAACACTTTCTATATACTAAATCAATTTAATTCTCTACAATCAACGTGTAACCATCATCTTGTACAGTGATGTAGTGGCATGCAATCTCTGTAGATCCCTGATAGCAGAAAGTGGTAAAAATTACGTGATATTTACGTCGTGGTTTTCGTCTTTTTTACGTCCTGTAATTACGTCAATAAGACGACAACTTGCACCAACGCAAGACGTCAAGAGGACGTCTTATTTTGACGTCATCTGTACACTGTAAAAACTGAAGTGCTGTATATAGCACTTTTTGAGGGCATGCATAGGGACTGCACTCAGAGTGCTATTGAATGCACACAGCGTGCTATTTCAGCACTTTCACGGGAGCTGGACCGGCTCCTTAAACTGCTAAACATTCATCAAAAAAATGATTTGGGCGAGCTCCGAACCAGGGTCCGCTGATCGAGAATTGCTGGCATTACCGCTAGACTAACTCACATTGTACGATTTAGAGCAGATCATATTGTTACATAGTGAATTTACGACACCACATAGTTCATGTTATCTACTTGACTCCCATGACTAAACTGGATTGCAAGAAGCATTTGTTAGTCCATCGGTAACGTCAGCGCCTCTCAATCAGCGCAACCTGGTTCGAGTCTCGCCACGGTCACATTTTTTTTTTTTGCTGGTAAATTAGCACACTACAAGTGCTATAAGCAGCATTTCAGGTGCAGTCACTATACATGCCCCTAAAAGTAGCACTTTAGTTTTTACGGTGTACAAGACGTAGAGATGACGTCAAAATAAGACGTCCTCTTGACGTCTTGCGTTGGTGTAAGTTGTCGTCTTATTGACGTAATTACAGGACGTAAAAAAGACGAAAACCGCGACGTAAATATCACGTCATTTTTAACACTTTCTGCTATCAGGGATATGATTTTACATTTCCTTTGTTATTTTCATTAGCCATAATACGGGTACATTAATTCCGGGTTAACTCCACGACATTTCAAAAATTAACATCACTAAAAGAAAAGTTTTTCTTCCATTCAATTATGACTAGGGGATATGACACGGTCTCCTGTATTCGTGGACAGACAACGGTTTCCCTCCTGTTTTATCAACAATTCTTATGTAGCACCTCAAATACCTTAGAAATCAGACAAGTTGGAATAAAGGCCATGGAGATCACTTCTGATCGTGAGGATACTATTTTCAAAAGACTCATTTACTGATATTTCAGAAGCAAGCTGCACAAAGAAGACTCGATCCTGATAGACTACCCCTACAGAAAAGCAACACTCTAAAAAGCTGCATTCATTAATATTTTGGAGTGTGAAAAGAATCCCAATACAGTAACCGTTGACCCTGTCAAAAGAGGATGGGAGTTTCACAAGAAACTCAAGGTGATATCACTCCAAAAACATTCTCAGATGAACTTGTAGCTGTCAATCAGCTGATCAGCAGTGTCAAACACTGAAATGCTGTTGCCTTAAATTTGGCATGATATGCGTTGCTGAATGTGGAAAGTTTTGAAGACATTACTCTAACAGTGGAAAGGGAAAATCGTGACGAAGAAGAAACCAACTATTTTGACCTTTGACCTAAAATATGAAGGATCAAGATTTGCTTCTGACCATCAGACTGAATGCTATTCATTACAGAACAGTTCTGCGCACCTGAGAATAAAGATACTTTATAATCATATTTTGTCTCACAGATACTGCATATCCGCAGAGATTGTAAGACCTTTGAGCCCAAGCTGGCCAGAAAAGAATTTTGCCCATCACTTATATCTAAATATTAATGTGTGTAATTTCTGCTTAAATGTTTGTCGGTAGATTGTTTAACATAGTAAGTAATATGTGATTTTAAGTGATAGGCCTATTTTTGTTTTTGACTTTGGCCTTATTTTAAAGGTCACAAAATAATTGGTTATCGGAGTGAACTGCTATTGTGTATGTATTTCTTTTACAGTTCTGTGCATTTTGACACCAAAGTAATCCGCATACCATAATTCATTCCCGAGATATACAGAGCTTCCTGTTTTCATCAAAGGTAATTGACCTTTGATCCCTAGAAATATGACTTTCTCCACCCCCTATGCAAACTAACATGGGGGAGGGGTGTTAATACCTATATACTTACTTAAATCAGTTTAAATTCGCTCTCCTGATATTTTTCTTCACAGATTTGTGACATACGGATAATTTACAGTGAAGTGATATTTTTAGTTTTTGACATTTGACCTCAATTTAGAGGTCACGATGGTCATTGGAGTCAACTTTTATTTTGTGTGTACTTCTTTTGCAGTTCTGGGCATTCTGGGCACACCAGGATTAACCATATACCATAATTTATACTTGAGATATAATTCATGTTTTCAGCAAAGGTCAGTGACCTTTGACCTCTAGAAAAAGCACTTTCCACACCGCCTCAACCTGTTTTGGTAGATGTTGAAACCCATACCTACTTAAATCAGTCGAAATTTGCTTTCATAAAATTTTATCTTCACAGACTAGTGTTAAATGGCTAATTTGGGGTGATTTCAGGTGATATTTTTTTGCTTTTGACCTTTAACCTTAATTTGGAGGTCTCGGGTTGGTCATCAGAGTCAAATTTTATTTTGAGTGTACTTCTTTTATATTTCTGAGCATTTTGACACAGAAATCGTCTACATACTATATATTATACCTGAGATACATTTTTTCATGTTTTAGCAAAGGTCAATGACCTTTGACCAATAGAAAAAGCACTTTCCGCACCCCTATCCCACCTAACATTTGGGTGGTAAATGTTGATACCCATACCTACTTAAATCAGTTGAAAATTGCTTTCATAAAATTATCATTCTTCCGTTTGATCAATTTGCACCATTGCACGCTGACGTCACTATGTAGACAGTATGTTGTGAGGTAAGTGACATCACCCGTGCAATGGAACAAAACAAACATAAAACATGGTATGCGCGGCGCAGTTTTTATGCAACACAAAATATGCCCATCACACCGTACCCATCGATCGATGACCATACCTAGCTAGCTAGCTAGCGATGCAACGACGCCGCGCACCGCGCCGAGACTATATGTTTACGTTTGGCATCGATCATAGCGCTAGGCTACGTATCGTAGACTAAAGTCAAGTGAGATATGATTTGGTCCCCGAGGATTTGTTCTTTGACTTTTGAATTAATAACACTGACATCATGGCAGGACCAAACTTTGTATTGCTAACTGAAACTGATGAAGGATTGAATGAATTATTGTCCCCTATGCTCACAATTTAGAGAGGTACCGTACCGGTAAGTTTGCGAAGAGCCGTTTGGAATCCTTTGCAAAATGTGTATCAATGTCGTTATAGCGGACCAGAATCTACTGCCTACTGGACATATATGTATATAGATTTAGTTACTCTTTCTCAAGAACTGCTAATCTAACAGGAATCTAAGTAAACTATTCAGAACACATCTTCTTCCACAAGCTCCGTGCAAAATTTTCATTCCCACACGGACCCGTTATTAACGTTAGATCTAACGTTATCTAACTTAGGTTAGACATAAAGTTAATCCTAACGTTAGAATCTAATTAGTACGGAAATACTGAAAGATATTGTTTTCTATTGTGTTTCTGATTGGATTCGATTCTTATCGTTTGGATTACTAGTATATTATTGGAGTTCATTCAGTGAGTTACAAATATTTGCCAAGTTGAACGATAAACTTGTTTGTTGCTTTCTTTAGTGTAGTAGTGAGCACTGATAATTGTATGGGTCGCTGAATCTGATTGGTCATATTTGGACTAGTAAAACTGTTCTTAAATAAAAAAACGTTTTAAGCCCGTTAACATCCGAGGTGTTGCATAAAACAAAATTAGTGAATGGTCTTTATTCGTGCAATGGAACAAGATTTTGCATTCGGTGAAAGATGAGACGCTTATCTTTCACCTCGTGCAAAATCTTGTACCATTAATGCACTCGTTGCATTCACTATTTGAATACAATTAAACATATCATATCAAGAGACATTTAGCAATTTCAAGCAATATTATTACAGTGATTTTCATTTCAGACGACAGAGGATAACTGAGTCCCACGAATATGAAGGTAGGCAGCCGCTTCATAGTTTAGGAATTGAATAGTGATTTAAACTAAATACCAATTCATCTGTTTGAATGTAAATGAAGCTTCTCAAATAATTATAATGAAAACAAATTAATGGAGTCAAACTGGCTTACAAATCCCAACCCGACAGGTCATCCCGAAAATAATTTATAATATAATCATTTATAAGAAATTGAATTTCTATGTTTGTTTAACTGTTATGCCTGTCAACCCCCCCCCCCCCCCGAAAACACACACACTTGTGTTTGTTTTGTTTGTATATTATTATTATTTTTCTCTCTTTCTTTCTTTCTTTCTTTTTTCCTTGGCTTTTGTTTTGTTTTGATTTCGTTACTATTTCGTTACTGGAGAAACCGTACTAATGGATGTGAAAAGAGCGATCTAACGTATATGATGCGTGATATGATAATTTCATATATTAACATATTTTAAAGATGGAAGTATTTATTAGAAGAAAAATGACAAACGACCATTAGTTATCAACATTAAATAGATAAATGTGAAGCTCCATGAATTTGTCCAATGCAATCAATAATTGCAGTTTATATGATTAATAAATGCAATTCTTATAATTTATATCAATCTCGATACCCCTCTTTCTGGTTAAGAAGCAGGATATTCCAAACAAGCAATCTCTTCGTGGATTGAGACCGGGCACGTGGGAAAACCTGCTGATCTTGTCCCCAGTGAGGGTGCTGAAGAACATATGCAGCGACGTCTTCACGCTATCTCGACAGGTAAACGCGTTCTCTTAAATAGAATAAACATGCGCACTGATGATGAAGTCCTTAAACTTCAAGGATATTTGGCTGAATGTTAAGGGATAGATGCATAAAATTATTCCAAAAAACAACTACATAAATTGCCCTTATCTATGCGAGGCTAAGTAATTGTACGTTTTGTTAAACAAAATGTTAAACATCGAAATAAACTACACTAAGAGTCAGATAGAGAGAGAGAAAAAAGGGCAATATTATACCTGCCTATTTTTTTTAGAGTGAATTGTATGTATTATGTGGTATACACATGAATACTGTGTGTGTGTGTGTGTAATTGGGTTTTTACAGACGTGTATCAATCAGATATGATTATTTACGTCTGGGACCGACCTTTAACGTCACCATCCGAAAGACGTGACTCAGTCTCGAACCTGGGTCCGCTGAATCAGTTTATAACTTCCACTGGTAGCTGGATTACAGGCGCACGCCACAACGCCCAGTTTCTTTATGTACCATAGTCATGGGATGAACAGGGGTCAGTCTGGGTGACCTGGTAGAGATCTACTCAGGCCAACTGATGAAGTGAGTAGGTGTCGCAACAACAAGTTAGAATAGGTGTTTATCCAGTGACCGTGGTAATAATGATGAAAGCGCTTTGGTCGCTTACATTTGATAAGGCGCCATATAAGAAAACAGCTATTTTCACTATTATCAAACATTTTCATGATGTCATGCTTTGGTAATTTCATAAATTCTTTCCGACCATGTGGTAGAAACCTTGGTTCGCTCTCGACAAATATTTCAGGCGCGAATCCGGGGGGCGCAAGGGGCGTGCGCCCCCGTTTTGTCTGACAAAGTATGCCAAACGGATGGTTCCTTAGTGTGCGCCCCCCCCCCCCTTCTGAAATGCGCCACCCCTTTCTGAAAATCCTGTATCCGCCCCTGTATTTTAAGATAGGGGATTGCAAGACACCAGATACAGTATGGCTATTTAACACGATAAACCCCTTGGGGAAAAGTTCAGGCTTCCGCTTATCAGGAATGGATACTGCCTCGGGTCCAGTGGAGTAATCTAACTTCGGTATGAGCTCTGGAACAATCCTAACCTATCTCGAGGTGATAATCGTGCTTATAATATCATTCCAGCATAAAGTTGGTCTGTAAGTGAATTTCTGATCAGAAAAGGGGCGTTTTGGAGTTAACGCAAGTGGGTTTTGACCCAGTTACCTAAATCGCCCGCTGTTTAGCTAACCAGGAAATATTAGTTCATGAATATGGTACCAAAAGGGGCAAGGCTAAATATTTACAAAGACACATCAAATGGGTCAAACTGTCATTTTTTGAGTCGCACTGCACATTACAGTGTGTCCCAGAAAAAAAAAGTCCTAAAACAAAGGGTTATTGTGACCACAAGTATGTGCTCTATGACAATAATTATTTATTTTCCATAAACTAGAGGTGTTATGCTTTTAAATTATATCTTGATCACATCCATTTGTACATGCCGAGCAGCAGCATTTTGAAAATGACATGTAAAAACTCATTTGTGCCGTGCAAACGCGAGGATCACAAGCGAACATATGGCAAGCCTTTTTATTATTTAAAGTGATTTTGTGATATCACAAATTCGAATTTGTGATATCACGAATTCAAATTTGTGATATCACAAATTCTTGATATCACAAATTCGATTTCTTGATATCAAAAATTGGGTTGATGTGATAAACCTATGAGAATTTGTGATATCAAAAATTCGAATTCGTGATATCACAAAATCGAATTCGTGATATCAAAAATTCGAATTCGTGATATCACAAATTCGAATTCTTGATATCACAAATTCCATTTTGTGATATCACTAATTCGAATTCATGATATCACTAATTCGAATTCGTGATATCAAGAAATTGAATTTGTGATATCACGAATTCACAGGTTATTCGAGCATTACTTTAGTGCAGAATTTCAGCTGTGTATTCGAGCGTTAGTTTAGTGCTCGAATTCACTTGGTTTTCGAGCTTTAGTTTAGTGCAGAAATTTAGCTGTGTAAGGCGAGCGTTAGTTTAGTGCTCGAATTCACTTGGTATTCGAGCTTTAGTTTAGTGCAGAATGTAGTATAAGTTTGAATAAAAATAGCAACACAGTTTTCGCATTCATATCCTTCACTGGAAACGAACTGAATAATTTTAGACGAATTGATACATGTAAATTGATTGGCAACATATCAAGAATTCAATTAATGATATGTTGTCAATTTAAATGAAACCCGCCAAGCTGTTCATATATTTTCGAGTTTTCATTGTTTAATGTATATATATTTGTTTTTATGAAAAATATCACGTAAAAAGAATTTATGATTTCACCTGCATTCCTTAGATTTACATTTAAAGCAAGTAAATAGTCTCAAAATCAACTTATTTTTAGGTAGGTTGGCAACATATCAGTAATTCATTTCGCGATATGTTGCCAATTTCATGTACCGTATACTAGCCATAGAGATCCTGTCTATGAGTGGTATGTCCCATGCCCTGCATTGCATGTATGCACGTGTTGCATTGCGCTATGCTAGCACGTGCACCGTATAGAAGCACACATGTGGAGCTCGAGTTCTCCATCTATACTGTAGCCTTTTGTAGCTGTACAGTGACCACGTGGTTATGCCTCGTGGCCACGTGGCTATATATGCCTGCACGCCAGGGTATTGCTTGTGGGCAACTGATTCGAGCTTTAGTTTAGTGCAGAATGTAGTATAAGGTTGAATAAAAATAGCAACAGAGTTTTCGCATCCATATCCTTCACTGGAAACGATTTTAAAATAATTTTAGACGAATTTATACATGCAAATTGATTGGCAACATATCAAGAATTCAATTAATGATATGTTGTCAATTTAAATGAAACCCGCCAAGCTGTTCATATATTTCCGAGTTTTCATTGTTTAATGTATATATATTTGTTTTTATGAAAAATATCGCGTAAAAAGAATTTATGATTTCACTTGCATTCCTTAGATTTATATTTAAAGCAAGTAAATAGTCTCAAAATCAACTTATTTTTACGTAGATTGGCAACATATCAGTAATTCATTTCGTGATATGTTGCCAATTTCATGTACCGTATACTAGCCATAGAGATCCTGTCTATGAGTGGTACGTCCCATGCCCTGAATTGCATGCATGCACGTGTTGCATTGCGCTATGCTAGAACGTGATAGAAGCACACGTGTGGAGCTCGAATTCTCCATTTGTACTGTATTTGTAGCTGCATGGTGCATGACCACGTGGTTATGCCTCATGGTTATGCCTCGTGGCCACGTGGCTATGCCTGCACGCCGTGGTATTGCTCATGGGCAACTGATACGGTACTCCAATCCGACTAACATCAAATTGGCAACATATCTCGAAATGAATTACTGATATGTTGCCAATCTACGTAAAAATAAGTTGATTTTGAGACTATTTACTTGCGTTAAATATAAATCTAAGAAATGCAAGTGAAACCATAAATTCTTTGTACGTGATATTTTTCATAAAAACAATTATATATAGGCCTACATTAAACAATGAAAACTCGAAAATAGCTTGGCGGGTTTCATTTAAATTGAGAACATATCCTTAATTGAATTAAGTTGCCAATCAATTTACATGTATCAATTCATCTAAAATTATTTTAAAATCGTTTCCAGTGAAGGATATGGAAGCGAAAACTCTGTTTGCTATTTTTCTTCAAATTTAAACTACATTCTGCACTAAACTATAAAGCTCGAATACCAAGTGAATCGAGCACTAAACTAACGCTCGAATACACAGCTGAATTTCTGCACTAAACTAAAGCTCGAAATCAAAGTTATTTTTTGCACAACATGAGTGCTAGAATTCCTTTGCCATTTTGTGATATCACAAATTCGAATTTGTGATATCACGAATTCGATTTCTTGATATCAAAAATTGGGTTTATGTGCTAAACCAATGGGAATTTGTGATATCAAAAATTCAATTCGTGATATCACAAATTCGAATTCGTGATATCAAAAAATCACTTTAAATAGTAATATGGCTTTCCATACGAACATGACCCAAATGTAACATTATTTTTAAAACCATATGAGAAGACTGATTTCATCTGTTTCTTTCAATAATGAGGGAGATGATAATGCCCTCCTCAATGTATTTTCGATGCTGGGGGTAAAGAAAAGGCATTTATTGTATTGATGATGTATAGATGCATTTTTCTGAACTGAACTTTCTTCTAAGGATAAAACGGAAAGAAGGTGATTTTCTTATATAAAAGCAAAGTAAGTGGCAGATTCCATTGTCATCAAAAGGAAATACAAAGTAGAAAGTGCACATAAAGTAGAAAAAATAAAAGATTAAGTAATTTCCTACCTCAGGAGGGGCACCTTTTCCATCACACGAAGGGCACTTTTTCATCTTTTGAGGGATATGTATTGATATTGGATTTTTTTTTTCTGACTGAATGGATGCGATCACACAAGGGAATTTATCGTACTATATCTCTTAAAGCTGGTATGTCCCTTTAGTCATTTTTTGCATGTGATAGTAACGTTTTAAAGGTTTTACCCAAATCCAGCATAACTTAGTTTCTACATTTTATTTTCAAAATGCTGCTGCTCGGCAAAGCATGTACGGATGAATACCATCAAGGTATCATTTAAAAGCATAATGCTTCCAATCTATGGAAAATGGATAACAGTTGTCATAGAGCACATTGTGTGGTCACAACAACCCTTGTTTAAAGCTTTTGTGTGTGTTTTTTTTTTTCGTCTGGAATGCACTATATAGCATTAATATTCGATTGCTGTGGTCGTATGGATAAGATTATTATGGTAATAATATGAATATCTGTCTTCTCTCTGTCAAGCAAATAAACCTGGAACAAATGTGGGAGAGGTCGTGGAAGAATCTAGGTCCGGAACAACAGTGAGAGGTTTTGGGCGCAAGGTGGGTTAATTTGCACGACTGGTTATGTTAGTTCATGTCATTGTTATTATTTCTATTTCGTGTGGAGTGAGGGGGAACTGATCTGTTAACAAAAATCGTTCTGTGTATACCTTCATATTTCTTCCTTCCTCACATAATTGACGGTCAACTTCAATTCGCTATGATATTTGCAGCCCACATAATATTCCTTTAACTGTTTTTTTTTCTTCAAAATTCAGGTCATATATCACGATTCATATGTATTTGTAAGGGAATCCCCCTCAAAGTGATCGGCGGCATTCTCGTGGTAAAGTAATTATTGGAGAAAAAATGATTTGGGCAGTTATGTTTTGGCTGTTACATCCTCCTCCTCTCCTTAAAGAACAACTCTTTAATGGATTCACGAATGAGAAAGTCAGCATATTTTCAAATGGCGGGGGGACATAGCGACGTGAAATTCCGCTTTAAAAAAGCAATATTACTTTCTCGATTCGATAAAAACACAAGAATCATGAATTAAACTCTTATGCGGTTTCACTTGGAAAAGCTTTATTAGTGCCGAACTTTATGAATGGAGACTTTTCCATTTATTCCCGTCATCGTGACAGATTAGTGATGTATGTATATATATATATATATATATATATATATATATATATCTATAATTTAAAGTAAGATAACGTTCACTCCGAGAATAAAGACATAGTAGATATCCGTAGGTTTGCTTCCACAAGCGCTTTCGTTTAATTCATCAGGTGGAATGATTAACCTGTTAGTTACATGCGTTTATATATCGTACAAGTAGAAGTTACAAACATTTTACAAGTCTTTCAAATCTCCGTTGTTAAAGTTAGGAGATCTATTCAATGGACGGATAGTTGCTGGTAGATGAAAGATAGAAGAATCAGTTGTGATAGCATGGAGGATGTTGAATTTTATTGGCCTGGTGAACGGGGGGAAGAAGGATTATGGCATTTGGAGTCAATGGAACAGTGGATTATTGTTTGGCACAGTACACAATAGAGTAGAATGATAGCTTAAAGCGGGTATAGACTTGTTTGGTTATTCTGAGATAAAAGAGTATGTAGACTTCGAAATTAAAATATTCTGACGCATTTCTTAAGTTAATATGATACATAAAGACCCTTGGTGTAAAATGCAGTCAATGAACATGGTAAGGATTCTACAACGATTGACTGTTGAATGTATATATACACATAGTATTTATGGGATAGACCTCATACCAGATTGACCTTTTGACCTTTGACCTCTGGTGACCTTTTGACCTTTGACCTCTGGTGACCCTTGACCTTTGACCTCATGACGTCATCGTGTCATTGCGCAATATTACCCATGACGACAGTATGGTGCAATACGGTTACGCCATCATTGCGCAACATTACCCATGACTTCATTATGGTGCAATACGGTTACGCCATCATTGCGCAACACTACCCATGACGTCAGTATGGGGCAATACGGTTACGCCATCATGGCGCAACATTACCCATGACGTCAGTATGGTGCAATACGGTTACGTCATCATTGCGCAACATCACCCATGACGTCATTATGGTGCAATACGGTTACGCCATCATGGCGCAACATTACCCATGTCTACATTACATCACCAATCCTATTTGAAAAAAATGTTTCTCTGAATACCAGTCGATAGTGCCATTGCCATGCAATACGTCATATTCTATTTCTAGACCATGATGTCATCAATTGCGACATCTGTTGCAATCCTATTTGAAAAAAATGTTTCTCTGCCTACCAGCAGATTTGACAAGAGGATTATCAACACTTTTTATCACATCATGACATCATGAGTTCGTTTTGTCGAATGACCTCATCGCGACGTATCGTTGACGTTGATTTCCAGTTCTAACCGGTAATGCGGCGACATTGCATCACGCGTTATTTTTAGCATTGCATCATAGGTATGTATACTGCGGACTAAAGCTCGCTCATTCACCGGGAGGTGACACCGTCCCAGATTTGGACATGTAAGGGGATCGGTGTTCACCTAGGGACAAGATCGGTGTCAGAGGTTATAGGTCGTCGTAACCCGGTGAGTGATGAGAAGGCCAAGTTTCTTGATATCTCTTGATAGAGGGGTATGATGCGGGGCCTAGACAAGAAAGTTCGTTTCGGTAATATTCTGCATGAGAAATAGGAATGCTAAAATGGTTGGGTGTGGGCATGAAAGGACATCATCGGTTCACGCCCATGCTATATGCATATCACTGTTTCATGAAATAATGCAAAACTTCAAAATGCCATAACTTTCTTATTTACATCCGATTTCAGTGAAATTTTTACTGTTATGCTTGTTTAATTTTACTCTGTTTATTCAAATCAACTTGATATTAGGGTGGACTTGGTCTTTAAAACGTGTGCTGCGATGAAAAATCACAATAACATTAAACAACTTCCAATCAATAGCGATTGTTCCTGGCTAATTTTTGGACATTTTCCAGTCATTATACTTGCAGTTATCTCGATAGATTGTACGACAATGATGCACAACAGCCAATTGCTCCACCGTAGATAACCAGCACTAACTGAATACTTAATATCAATCCTGGCTGGACCCAACGCTATTGCCTTACCCTTACCCAATAACCCTAAATTTATGCTAAAACCAAATTAAGAACTTTACACCTTACCCTTTTTTCACAGGGCCGTTAGCGGCCGGTCAATTTTACTTTAGTAGACTATACAATTTGAAGTAGATTAAAACCAAATTACTAGCCAACTTCCCCAGCACAAATCGTTACCTTCGTTGTCATTGGCGATGTATTCCTTTCCGCATAACTTTCCTCGGCCGCCGCCTCCACTACGTTGAGCATCTACACGTGATAATGATAATAATAATAATGATGATGGTGATAATGAAACTTTTCAGAGTCCGGTGACTTTTTCTCTAAACCAGGACACCTCAAAATAATAATAACGCTTCACCATATTTGTGTCAGGAATTTCCACTTGTGTAATTAACACAATCATTTAATAGTAACATTCATGTTGGTGTTGTTGTTGTTTCATTTTTATTTGCGAAACCGGATTTAATTAATTACAATCAGATTAATTTTGGCAACAATGAGAAGGAAACAGCACCACACACTGATTGTTCCATTTCCTCTCTTACATTTCTTAAAATAAATAAAATAGAGAATTATTGATGTATTTTGCCTGCCCTTATTTTTTAATTTATTGTTATAGTCCATAAGAAATATCAGGCAACATTGTCATGAAAAATACATTACTAATATTATTTCAAAATGTGTCATGTTTATGCGTGGTTGTAATGGAAAACTTTTACAAAGAATCCCACACGGTGTTACCGAAAACCTTCAAGCGTGAATTCTCACTCCCCATGGAAACCTACAGAGAACAAAAGTAAAAAATAATGAATACCTGAAATATACCCACATTTTTATAACCTCGTCTGTGGTAATCATATGCGAAAATAAAACTGAAAAGCGATCTCGATCTCTCTGCCTACCAGCAGATGTGTCAGGATAGGAGCGATACTGTAGGTAACCCGAGGACTTCGACGGGTCATCGTAGCTCGTTGGACGATGATTGATAGTTCAAGTTCAAGTTTATTTGTCTTTTTTTTAACAAACATGTTACACAGTTTTACAAATATAAAATGAAATGTCATACTGAGTATGAACAATGATCCATTATAAATATACATAAAGTAAGATAGAAAAGAAGAGGAGACCTTGGGTAAAGCTTAGCTTGTAAAAGTCAGGTCCCTCAAAGCAAACCATAAAGAAGATGAACAAACAAATGTTTAATAGAAGAAAATATACCTAACGAGCTAACATAACAAACAACAACTGTTGATCATATAAGTGTTTGTATATTTTTATAGAAATGAAATAACTAAATCATTAAAAGGATGGGGAGAAGGGATTATGTACAGAAAGAGGGGAGGGGATGAGATACATACAAAGAAAAGGACACTCAGGAAGCGACAGAAAATCAGGCTACATGCGGGAGAGGAAAGGAAATAAGGGTCAAGTCGACAGTTGCTCTACAGTAGTAAAGTAAAAAAGAGTCATGTTACAATACATGTAATAATTGCAATTAAGAAGAATCAACTAGATAATTACACAATAAGTCGAACTTCAGTTTACGTTTGAAGATTTTATTTTTATAACCTCGTCTGTGGTAATCATATTCGAAAAATAAAACTGAAAAGCTATCTCTCTCTGCCTACCAGCAGATGTGTCAAGCGGATCGATTTGCGGCCGGTAATGTGGAGGCTTAAATTTTGATCAAAACTTTTTTATTAGAGAATGGGGATGGTGCAATCGGCGTGGAAGGTTATAAAGGATAGGAGATAAAAGGCTCATGCATTTACAATAGACATGTGTAGTAAATTAATTTGGGTAAAAAACAGTATTTTCATAAAAAACCTGCAGTATTTCTTTTAAAAAAAACCCAGTACAATACTGCAAAAAAAGGAACACTTGGCATCTCTGCTACTGGATTAACAAAAAAAAACAAAAAACAAAGAAAAATATGAATGCTCTTGTGACATACGTGTATTTCACTAAGATGCATAAATGAATATTTTCAAGTTTGGACCTGTACTTCGTCGATGTAGAAATGTAATCTGATGGTAGGAAAATCTGTTGCATTTGCATTACTAGAAAAAAAAACACTTTGAATAGCCGGCCATCACAAAAGTCTGACACAGCATCACCGTCATTTTCATGACGTTAATCCATTTGCAAAATATGGGTAATTATGTCGTCATTCTCAAGTATCTATCTTATTGTTTACAATACTGGAACATTGTTGCGGGTCCTGCTCACACCATTATCACCATCATCCAGCCGATGAACAAGGTACAAAAGAACGAGGCGAAGTCGTGGTCGTAGGTTTAGAAAAACTCTATTCTTGCTCTTCGACGTCAATTTTACAACTCGTCACACTCCCCTTCATAAAAACATACTTATGAGTGTAACGAAAGAAGTAGGTACATAATTAAATCATCCCTATCGATATCGTACATGCAAAATAAAATGCCTTCTTTCATAATACATATACAGTAATACTTTCATACTGCGAAAAACTAGTATCGATTCACTTAGTCTCGATCGATTTGTTGGTACCTAAAAATAGCCCATGCTCATTATAAATGCACGAATTGTGTTCTTGTAAAACATAGTATAAACACAATTTCTTGGCTTACAACTAATATAAAAACATGTTCATTTGCAAGGAGACATAAACAAGCAAGCAATTTGATATGCAACTGCAGTAAATTGCTCATCATTCTCTGTGATGCAAACAAACATCTTAAACATCTTCACACGTAAATACTATACATAAAAGGAGTACATCTGTGTCTCACAAAAATGACAAAGGATGAATTTTGTCCAACCAAATATATCATCACAAAACATGAATTATTTTATGCAATTGGCTATGCTGCGTTGCTTTTAGCTGCAATGTCACTTTTGTGTTTGACACTGTCAAAAATACACCAATCATCAAATGCTGATAAATATGAAAACTATCTGTACCCTCACATAAGTTTAGAAGTCTGAGAAGACAATTTAACTCACGAAAATCTGAGTAGTAGCAACATGCAGATGGTATCACAGCTTGTATACTGAACTCAAGTTTGACTAGTGGTTATGGCATTCATGTGTAAGATGAAAATAATAACTTTCATAAGTTTCAATACAAAAATTCTTCCAATCTCCTGCTCTTTTACATTTATCACTTAATGCGTGCATAAATCAGAAGTTGTATTTATCCAATTTCTTCTATTTAAAATTAAGTAAGAAATTGTTTCTCAACAAACAACAAAACATGTTAAAATCACTGACATGTTATACTACATGAAATGAGTCATCTCTGTCATGTAATTGCTTCTTGGCAATTCAACAAAAATAGCTTTCGCAAAGATGTAATTTTTTTCTTCCAATGTCTCAAAGATAAAACAACATATCTTCAAAATATAACGATGCGGTAAAATTTTTCACTGTTAATGCAATGTTATGCATTTTCATAACAATGACATTTATCTTTCATCTTCAAGTGACCAAAATACAAGAGACTATCTTTTCTCTTTGGTTCCAATAATACAATTGTCAACAAACAACATATTTTAAATGAAACATGAAAAAAAATCAAATCTTATTTCCTGTTTTGAAAGTGACACACATGCATAACCAAAACGAGACCTAACTTTTCTGTCTTTTTTTTGTAAAATCGAAAAGGGAATTTAACACCAGAATGTTGTCATGCATGTTAAACTCTTCGCAACAGAAAATACTAGTCATTTCACTTTCAAAAATACATAAAGATATGCAATATATAAAAAAAAATCCGAAAAAGCAAACACAAGAAGAAAATTGCTTCACTGAGTCCAGTCAGTCTCTGATTATCAAGTTCAAATTTCTGTTTTTCTTCTCCACATTGAATTCCAGTTCATGTCAATAAACTGCTCAAATGTTCTCGAAGTATCTCCCATAAGGTAAGCCCACTTTCCATGTAATTGCACAGAGATTAAGTTCAAGTTCACGCACGAGATAGAGCATCTGCAACAACATTGTTCTTTCCTGCAATGTGCTCAATGTTCAAGTTATACTCTTGCAGCAACAAGCTCCAGCGTGTCAATCTCTGGTTTTTGTGTTTCATTTTACTAAGAAATGTCAGTGGGTTATGATCCGTCAATACTCTGACTGGGTACTGCGATCCATGAACATACACGCTGACATGTTCAAGTGCTAGGATCATTGAGAGAGGCTCTGTCTCAACAGTCGAATAGTTCTTCTGACTAGGGGAAAACTTCTTTTCTAAGAAGAATATAGGTCTGTCGACTCCTTCTGCGTCCTTCTGAGTTAGCACAGCACCAGCGCCAACATCACTAGCATCCACCGTCAGGCTGAACGGCTGGTTGAAGTCTGGAGCCATCAACACAGGACTGGTAGATAAGAGAGCTTTCACTTGGTCGAAAACACTCTTACAGTCACTGGACCAGACGAACTTCACTTCTTTGCGTAGTACATTGGTTAGCGGAGCCACGACATCAGAGCAGTTATGGCAAAACCGTCTATAGTAGCCTGCCATGCCCAGAAACCGCATCAGTTCCTTCCGGTTGGTTGGAGTCGGGAAAGCCAGAATTGCTTCTACCTTCGCCGAGAGTGGTCGAACGTGACCAGAGCCAACAACATGACCCAGGAAACTAACACTAGCACCTCCAAACTCACTCTTTGCCAGATTCACCGTCATTTTTGGCAGCAGCCAACCTTCTGAACAACTCTCTGACTCTCTGTACATGAACATCCCAATCTTCACTATACACAACTAAGTCATCAATATAAGCTTCACAGCCTTCAAGACTTGAAACAAGACTATTCACGAGTCTTTGGAATGTAGCCGGCGCGTTTTTCATACCGAAAGGCATCACGGTGTAATGAAATAGGCCTTGCGGTGTAGCAAATGCGGAAATCTCTTGCGCTCTCTTGGTCAAAGGGATCTGCCAATAACCTTTCAGCAGATCGAATTTGCTCACATACTTTGCTTTGCCTATACGGTCAATACAATCATCTACGCGCGGAATGGGGATGAATCTGTTTTTTTGTACACGCATTGACTTTTCTGTAGTCGGTACAGAAACGATATTCTCGAAGAGTTCAAAAGAAGTGTTCACATTGATGTTCGATTGCATTTAGAAGCGCAGCGAATAGGAACATTTAGTGAAGCAGCCCGTTTTGCTGATGATTTTGTGCTGATACACAGAACCACAAACTAAGTTTCTAGTGAAACAAAGAAAACATTCAAATTGAATTAAAATTGCCTTTTAAGTTTGTCAGAGAATTGGCTTTTAAAGTTTGTTAAAGGTCAAATACCAATTAACAAAACCAAACCAATTACCACAGAATAACACTAAGCTTTTGGCGTTACAATAGAAATGTAACCTATATTCAAATGCATAGTACTCCATGCTTTTAGTGTTATTATTAAAATTCAAGAGCTTACTTGTAGGTTATCCATGCAAGAATAAGCATTTTCAAATACTTAATGATATTTTGTTATGTCAGATAAAACTGTCTAATCATCCAGTAAAATTTACATATATTTAAAACGACACTCTAACCATCCAGGCTTTCGCCATAAAGAGAAAATATCTCCGGTAAAGTGGAAACAGAAATACCAAGAATGTCCACATTAAGTCTTAATGAGAACTTGTTATGATTTGGTAATGTACATATTCTAAAAAACAACATTTCGTCCAAACAGGACTTAATTAAGATGTCAACTGCCAATTGGCAAAACAAATTGCCATTAGAATGCCACTGACCTTTTGGCGATACAACAGAAATGTGAATTCTTGTCACATTCAACTAAGAACGTTATACTTCAACAATGCAATGTGTAAAAAAGCTTTGATTGTTATCGGATTCAGTACCCTTATTATATGCGCATCATTAAATATTCTACTTCAATCATATGAATGCCTTCAAAATGTATAATAGACAGAAATTACTCCAATCATATGAATGCCTTCAAAATGTATAATAGACAGAAATTATTCCAAACAGTCAGCTATTCAATGTAACTTCAGATGAAAAGTTTAGGCATGATCCTTTTTTAGGAAATTTAGAAATAAGACAAATCAAATTTTATTTAGCCAAATAACAACGGTAGATTGAGATAACCTGATATTAAATACAGAAAAACAGCAACCACATCTTACCCTATCATTGGGTACTTGTTGATTATGTAATTAACCAGAATGACAAAAAAAATGACTAGAGGAAGACAGGAAAGGAATAGGGAAGAAAAAGAGGTGAATGAAGCGATTGTGTTGGTATTGAGCAGGTGAACAAACGATTTCTTTTATAGGTTTTGTACGGAGTCTATTAGGGTTGAATTTGTTGGTTGCTGTTTTTCTGTATTTAATATCAGGTTATCTCAATCTACCGTTGTTATTTGGCTAAATAAAATTTGATTTGTCTTATTTCTAAATTTCCTAAAAAAGGATCATGCCTAAACTTTTCATCTGAAGTTACATTGAATAGCTGACTGTTTGGAATAATTTCTGTCTATTATACATTTTGAAGGCATTCATATGATTGGAGTAATTTCTGTCTATTATACATTTTGAAGGCATTCATATGATTGAAGTAGAATATTTAATGATGCGCATATAATAAGGGTACTGAATCCGATAACAATCAAAGCTTTTTTACACATTGCATTGTTGAAGTATAACGTTCTTAGTTGAATGTGACAAGAATTCACATTTCTGTTGTATCGCCAAAAGGTCAGTGGCATTCTAATGGCAATTTGTTTTGCCAATAGGCAGTTGACATCTTAATTAAGTCCTGTTTGGACGAAATGTTGTTTTTTAGAATATGTACATTACCAAATCATAACAAGTTCTCATTAAGACTTAATGTGGACATTCTTGGTATTTCTGTTTCCACTTTACCGGAGATATTTTCTCTTTATGGCGAAAGCCTGGATGGTTAGAGTGTCGTTTTAAATATATGTAAATTTTACTGGATGATTAGACAGTTTTATCTGACATAACAAAATATCATTAAGTATTTGAAAATGCTTATTCTTGCATGGATAACCTACAAGTAAGCTCTTGAATTTTAATAATAACACTAAAAGCATGGAGTACTATGCATTTGAATATAGGTTACATTTCTATTGTAACGCCAAAAGCTTAGTGTTATTCTGTGGTAATTGGTTTGGTTTTGTTAATTGGTATTTGACCTTTAACAAACTTTAAAAGCCAATTCTCTGACAAACTTAAAAGGCAATTTTAATTCAATTTGAATGTTTTCTTTGTTTCACTAGAAACTTAGTTTGTGGTTCTGTGTATCAGCACAAAATCATCAGCAAAACGGGCTGCTTCACTAAATGTTCCTATTCGCTGCGCTTCTAAATGCAATCGAACATCAATGTGAACACTTCTTTTGAACTCTTCGAGAATATCGTTTCTGTACCGACTACAGAAAAGTCAATGCGTGTACAAAAAAACAGATTCATCCCCATTCCGCGCGTAGATGATTGTATTGACCGTATAGGCAAAGCAAAGTATGTGAGCAAATTCGATCTGCTGAAAGGTTATTGGCAGATCCCTTTGACCAAGAGAGCGCAAGAGATTTCCGCATTTGCTACACCGCAAGGCCTATTTCATTACACCGTGATGCCTTTCGGTATGAAAAACGCGCCGGCTACATTCCAAAGACTCGTGAATAGTCTTGTTTCAAGTCTTGAAGGCTGTGAAGCTTATATTGATGACTTAGTTGTGTATAGTGAAGATTGGGATGTTCATGTACAGAGAGTCAGAGAGTTGTTCAGAAGGTTGGCTGCTGCCAAAAATGACGGTGAATCTGGCAAAGAGTGAGTTTGGAGGTGCTAGTGTTAGTTTCCTGGGTCATGTTGTTGGCTCTGGTCACGTTCGACCACTCTCGGCGAAGGTAGAAGCAATTCTGGCTTTCCCGACTCCAACCAACCGGAAGGAACTGATGCGGTTTCTGGGCATGGCAGGCTACTATAGACGGTTTTGCCATAACTGCTCTGATGTCGTGGCTCCGCTAACCAATGTACTACGCAAAGAAGTGAAGTTCGTCTGGTCCAGTGACTGTAAGAGTGTTTTCGACCAAGTGAAAGCTCTCTTATCTACCAGTCCTGTGTTGATGGCTCCAGACTTCAACCAGCCGTTCAGCCTGACGGTGGATGCTAGTGATGTTGGCGCTGGTGCTGTGCTAACTCAGAAGGACGCAGAAGGAGTCGACAGACCTATATTCTTCTTAGAAAAGAAGTTTTCCCCTAGTCAGAAGAACTATTCGACTGTTGAGACAGAGCCTCTCTCAATGATCCTAGCACTTGAACATGTCAGCGTGTATGTTCATGGATCGCAGTACCCAGTCAGAGTATTGACGGATCATAACCCACTGACATTTCTTAGTAAAATGAAACACAAAAACCAGAGATTGACACGCTGGAGCTTGTTGCTGCAAGAGTATAACTTGAACATTGAGCACATTGCAGGAAAGAACAATGTTGTTGCAGATGCTCTATCTCGTGCGTGAACTTGAACTTAATCTCTGTGCAATTACATGGAAAGTGGGCTTACCTTATGGGAGATACTTCGAGAACATTTGAGCAGTTTATTGACATGAACTGGAATTCAATGTGGAGAAGAAAAACAGAAATTTGAACTTGATAATCAGAGACTGACTGGACTCAGTGAAGCAATTTTCTTCTTGTGTTTGCTTTTTCGGATTTTTTTTTATATATTGCATATCTTTATGTATTTTTGAAAGTGAAATGACTAGTATTTTCTGTTGCGAAGAGTTTAACATGCATGACAACATTCTGGTGTTAAATTCCCTTTTCGATTTTACAAAAAAAAGACAGAAAAGTTAGGTCTCGTTTTGGTTATGCATGTGTGTCACTTTCAAAACAGGAAATAAGATTTGATTTTTTTTCATGTTTCATTTAAAATATGTTGTTTGTTGACAATTGTATTATTGGAACCAAAGAGAAAAGATAGTCTCTTGTATTTTGGTCACTTGAAGATGAAAGATAAATGTCATTGTTATGAAAATGCATAACATTGCATTAACAGTGAAAAATTTTACCACATCGTTATATTTTGAAGATATGTTGTTTTATCTTTGAGACATTGGAAGAAAAAAATTACATCTTTGCGAAAGCTATTTTTGTTGAATTGCCAAGAAGCAATTACATGACAGAGATGACTCATTTCATGTAGTATAACATGTCAGTGATTTTAACATGTTTTGTTGTTTGTTGAGAAACAATTTCTTACTTAATTTTAAATAGAAGAAATTGGATAAATACAACTTCTGATTTATGCACGCATTAAGTGATAAATGTAAAAGAGCAGGAGATTGGAAGAATTTTTGTATTGAAACTTATGAAAGTTATTATTTTCATCTTACACATGAATGCCATAACCACTAGTCAAACTTGAGTTCAGTATACAAGCTGTGATACCATCTGCATGTTGCTACTACTCAGATTTTCGTGAGTTAAATTGTCTTCTCAGACTTCTAAACTTATGTGAGGGTACAGATAGTTTTCATATTTATCAGCATTTGATGATTGGTGTATTTTTGACAGTGTCAAACACAAAAGTGACATTGCAGCTAAAAGCAACGCAGCATAGCCAATTGCATAAAATAATTCATGTTTTGTGATGATATATTTTGTTGGACAAAATTCATCCTTTGTCATTTTTGTGAGACACAGATGTACTCCTTTTATGTATAGTATTTACGTGTGAAGATGTTTAAGATGTTTGTTTGCATCACAGAGAATGATGAGCAATTTACTGCAGTTGCATATCAAATTGCTTGCTTGTTTATGTCTCCTTGCAAATGAACATGTTTTTATATTAGTTGTAAGCCAAGAAATTGTGTTTATACTATGTTTTACAAGAACACAATTCGTGCATTTATAATGAGCATGGGCTATTTTTAGGTACCAACAAATCGATCGAGACTAAGTGAATCGATACTAGTTTTTCGCAGTATGAAAGTATTACTGTATATGTATTATGAAAGAAGGCATTTTATTTTGCATGTACGATATCGATAGGGATGATTTAATTATGTACCTACTTCTTTCGTTACACTCATAAGTATGTTTTTATGAAGGGGAGTGTGACGAGTTGTAAAATTGACGTCGAAGAGCAAGAATAGAGTTTTTCTAAACCTACGACCACGACTTCGCCTCGTTCTTTTGTACCTTGTTCATCGGCTGGATGATGGTGATAATGGTGTGAGCAGGACCCGCAACAATGTTCCAGTATTGTAAACAATAAGATAGATACTTGAGAATGACGACATAATTACCCATATTTTGCAAATGGATTAACGTCATGAAAATGACGGTGATGCTGTGTCAGACTTTTGTGATGGCCGGCTATTCAAAGTGTTTTTTTTTCTAGTAATGCAAATGCAACAGATTTTCCTACCATCAGATTACATTTCTACATCGACGAAGTACAGGTCCAAACTTGAAAATATTCATTTATGCATCTTAGTGAAATACACGTATGTCACAAGAGCATTCATATTTTTCTTTGTTTTTTGTTTTTTTTTGTTAATCCAGTAGCAGAGATGCCAAGTGTTCCTTTTTTTGCAGTATTGTACTGGGTTTTTTTTTAAAGAAATACTGCAGGTTTTTTATGAAAATACTGTTTTTTACCCAAATTAATTTACTACACATGTCTATTGTAAATGCATGAGCCTTTTATCTCCTATCCTTTATAACCTTCCACGCCGATTGCACCATCCCCATTCTCTAATAAAAAAGTTTTGATCAAAATTTAAGCCTCCACATTACCGGCCGCAAATCGATCCGCTTGACACATCTGCTGGTAGGCAGAGAGAGATAGCTTTTCAGTTTTATTTTTCGAATATGATTACCACAGACGAGGTTATAAAAATAAAATCTTCAAACGTAAACTGAAGTTCGACTTATTGTGTAATTATCTAGTTGATTCTTCTTAATTGCAATTATTACATGTATTGTAACATGACTCTTTTTTACTTTACTACTGTAGAGCAACTGTCGACTTGACCCTTATTTCCTTTCCTCTCCCGCATGTAGCCTGATTTTCTGTCGCTTCCTGAGTGTCCTTTTCTTTGTATGTATCTCATCCCCTCCCCTCTTTCTGTACATAATCCCTTCTCCCCATCCTTTTAATGATTTAGTTATTTCATTTCTATAAAAATATACAAACACTTATATGATCAACAGTTGTTGTTTGTTATGTTAGCTCGTTAGGTATATTTTCTTCTATTAAACATTTGTTTGTTCATCTTCTTTATGGTTTGCTTTGAGGGACCTGACTTTTACAAGCTAAGCTTTACCCAAGGTCTCCTCTTCTTTTCTATCTTACTTTATGTATATTTATAATGGATCATTGTTCATACTCAGTATGACATTTCATTTTATATTTGTAAAACTGTGTAACATGTTTGTTAAAAGAAAGACAAATAAACTTGAACTTGAACTATCAATCATCGTCCAACGAGCTACGATGACCCGTCGAAGTCCTCGGGTTACCTACAGTATCGCTCCTATCCTGACACATCTGCTGGTAGGCAGAGAGATCGAGATCGCTTTTCAGTTTTATTTTCGCATATGATTACCACAGACGAGGTTATAAAAATGTGGGTATATTTCAGGTATTCATTATTTTTTACTTTTGTTCTCTGTAGGTTTCCATGGGGAGTGAGAATTCACGCTTGAAGGTTTTCGGTAACACCGTGTGGGATTCTTTGTAAAAGTTTTCCATTACAACCACGCATAAACATGACACATTTTGAAATAATATTAGTAATGTATTTTTCATGACAATGTTGCCTGATATTTCTTATGGACTATAACAATAAATTAAAAAATAAGGGCATGCAAAATACATCAATAATTCTCTATTTTATTTATTTTAAGAAATGTAAGAGAGGAAATGGAACAATCAGTGTGTGGTGCTGTTTCCTTCTCATTGTTGCCAAAATTAATCTGATTGTAATTAATTAAATCCGGTTTCGCAAATAAAAATGAAACAACAACAACACCAACATGAATGTTACTATTAAATGATTGTGTTAATTACACAAGTGGAAATTCCTGACACAAATATGGTGAAGCGTTATTATTATTTTGAGGTGTCCTGGTTTAGAGAAAAAGTCACCGGACTCTGAAAAGTTTCATTATCACCATCATCATTATTATTATTATTATCATTATCACGTGTAGATGCTCAACGTAGTGGAGGCGGCGGCCGAGGAAAGTTATGCGGAAAGGAATACATCGCCAATGACAACGAAGGTAACGATTTGTGCTGGGGAAGTTGGCTAGTAATTTGGTTTTAATCTACTTCAAATTGTATAGTCTACTAAAGTAAAATTGACCGGCCGCTAACGGCCCTGTGAAAAAAGGGTAAGGTGTAAAGTTCTTAATTTGGTTTTAGCATAAATTTAGGGTTATTGGGTAAGGGTAAGGCAATAGCGTTGGGTCCAGCCAGGATTGATATTAAGTATTCAGTTAGTGCTGGTTATCTACGGTGGAGCAATTGGCTGTTGTGCATCATTGTCGTACAATCTATCGAGATAACTGCAAGTATAATGACTGGAAAATGTCCAAAAATTAGCCAGGAACAATCGCTATTGATTGGAAGTTGTTTAATGTTATTGTGATTTTTCATCGCAGCACACGTTTTAAAGACCAAGTCCACCCTAATATCAAGTTGATTTGAATAAACAGAGTAAAATTAAACAAGCATAACAGTAAAAATTTCACTGAAATCGGATGTAAATAAGAAAGTTATGGCATTTTGAAGTTTTGCATTATTTCATGAAACAGTGATATGCATATAGCATGGGCGTGAACCGATGATGTCCTTTCATGCCCACACCCAACCATTTTAGCATTCCTATTTCTCATGCAGAATATTACCGAAACGAACTTTCTTGTCTAGGCCCCGCATCATACCCCTCTATCAAGAGATATCAAGAAACTTGGCCTTC
Source organism: Heliocidaris erythrogramma (assembly GCA_025617745.1). Classification (NCBI taxonomy): domain Eukaryota; kingdom Metazoa; phylum Echinodermata; class Echinoidea; order Camarodonta; family Echinometridae; genus Heliocidaris; species Heliocidaris erythrogramma. The sequence goes on along the minus strand of CM046863.1, from coordinate 51,884,304 downwards.
TCATCACTCACCGGGTTACGACGACCTATAACCTCTGACACCGATCTTGTCCCTAGGTGAACACCGATCCCCTTACATGTCCAAATCTGGGACGGTGTCACCTCCCGGTGAATGAGCGAGCTTTAGTCCGCAGTATACATACCTATGATGCAATGCTAAAAATAACGCGTGATGCAATGTCGCCGCATTACCGGTTAGAACTGGAAATCAACGTCAACGATACGTCGCGATGAGGTCATTCGACAAAACGAACTCATGATGTCATGATGTGATAAAAAGTGTTGATAATCCTCTTGTCAAATCTGCTGGTAGGCAGAGAAACATTTTTTTCAAATAGGATTGCAACAGATGTCGCAATTGATGACATCATGGTCTAGAAATAGAATATGACGTATTGCATGGCAATGGCACTATCGACTGGTATTCAGAGAAACATTTTTTTCAAATAGGATTGGTGATGTAATGTAGACATGGGTAATGTTGCGCCATGATGGCGTAACCGTATTGCACCATAATGACGTCATGGGTGATGTTGCGCAATGATGACGTAACCGTATTGCACCATACTGACGTCATGGGTAATGTTGCGCCATGATGGCGTAACCGTATTGCCCCATACTGACGTCATGGGTAGTGTTGCGCAATGATGGCGTAACCGTATTGCACCATAATGAAGTCATGGGTAATGTTGCGCAATGATGGCGTAACCGTATTGCACCATACTGTCGTCATGGGTAATATTGCGCAATGACACGATGACGTCATGAGGTCAAAGGTCAAGGGTCACCAGAGGTCAAAGGTCAAAAGGTCACCAGAGGTCAAAGGTCAAAAGGTCAATCTGGTATGAGGTCTATCCCATAACTACTTATACACATAATAGTACAATAGCAACATTATATAATATAATATACACTGTATACTATGTGGTAGTTAGAGTAAGGAACAGCAATTCATATAGCGTTCAGTGAAGGTTTAAATTTATTAATGAAATGTTCTTCTTTTAGGCAACGTTTAGTTTTGTCATCATACTTCATTTTATAAAAAGGTGTAATTAAGAAATTGGGTTCTACGGAACGAGCACACCTTTCTATATGTTCACTCAATTTTAGTTGTCTATATTCTTTCTGTCTTATTTGTTGACGATGAACCCTCTGTTACGAAGAACATCTCCTGTTTCACCAATATATTGTTCTTTACATTCTTGGCACGTTATACAGTAAATCAAGTTTTTTGTTTGAAATGTAAATGGAAATTTAATTAAAAACTCCGTGTTTTTTATTCCAATGTTGATTCTATTTGTCACATCCAAATGGGGGCAGGTTTTGCATCTTTTGTCGCCGCATCTTTTCACCCCACCTTTTGTATTGTTGTTTCGGGAAAATCTGGCTTTGGTAAATATTTGTTTCAAATTTGGGCTTTGTCGTTTGCTTGATATAACTTTTAGATTTTCAAATACTGCTTTCAGAGTTTCATCGGTCTTGATGAGGGGCAACGAATCATGAATAATTTGAAACATTTTTGGGTTATTTGGGTTGAATGTATGGACAAATGGAACTATCTCCTGTTCATTTCTTTCTTTTTTAGACATCAACTCTTGCTTACTGAGTGCATTTGCCTTAGAAATACCGGTTGTAATAATTTCCTTAGGGTAATGTCTAATCAAAAGCATATGCTTTAGTTCTTCCAACCGTTTCTTTTTAGTTTCTTCATCGGATACAATTGTACATATTCTCCTAACTAAATTATACGGGACATTATTTTTACATTGCTTAGGGTGACAAGATTTAAATTGCAAATATTGGTTGGTGTCTGTGACTTTATAGAATATGTCTGTCTTTAACAAATTATCTTCCTTTATTATTTTAATATCTAAGAAATTTATTGAGCTACAATTAACATTCCATTTAAAACCAATTGCTGGGTGTAATTCACTTAGTATCTTATGTAAATCATTAATATCTCCAAATTCAGTTTTCCAAACAATAAAACAATCATCTAAGTATCTAAACCAATTTTTTTCAAAATACCTTTTAACTTCAACATTGTAATGTGTTTCGACGCGCTCATAGAGTTTCTCCTCTAAGTATCCCATGAAGAGAGTAGCATAAGTCGGGGCCATTTGTGTTCCCACTGCAGTTCCACGTTTCTGTACATAATTATTTCCATCAAAATGGAAGGTGTTATTATTCAATATAAAATTGACCGCGTCTAATATGAATTGTGAAGAAAAACGAGAATCAATTTCTTCCGGATATTTATTAATCCAATATTGTATACCTTTTAGACCTTCACTATGGGGTATGTTAGTGTACAAACTATTAACATCATATGTAACAAAGGTTGATTCAAATGGCAATTCCTCGGGTAAGTGTGTTAAAAAATCAAAATCATCCCTAACAAAACTTTTTACTTTATTGACTAACGGTCCAGCTATGATTGGGCGCATTTTTAATTTGTCAGGAGCGGGGCATTGGATGTATTCCGATTTACTTTTAGTTACTTCATTTTCAATTTCCGAACTTTGATGTATTTTCGGAAGGCCATACAAATTGCTTGTTTTATGCTCAAATTTATTTATGTTTATTTATCATTTGAGTCATTTTCTTTTTTATTTTATCGTCAATATTGTTTTTTAATTTCTCATACGTTTCTTCATCTTTTAAATGATCTTGTATTTTTGAAGCATAAAAGTCTACATCCATTATTACAAATGCCCCTCCTTTGTCTGCTTGTTTCACAATAATATCATTATTACTTTTTAAATTGTGCAGGCTTCGCCTTTCTTTTGCATTAATATTACATTTAGATTGAGTTTTCTGAGATCCCACATTTTCTACAGTTTTCTTTAAAAAATCTACATAAGTATCAAGGGTGGTATTTCTATTTCTTTGAGGATTCAATTTGCTTTTGCTTTGTAAAATACTACTATCCTCCTCAATATCCATTTCAGAAAAATATTCCCGTAATTTAATTTTACGACAAAAAGAATGTACGTCCTCTTTAAAATTGTCATTATTCTGTTTAGGAGTCGGAGTGAATTTGGGACCTTTCTTTAATAAGTTGATTTCTGTTTGATTTAAGTTTACCTTAGAGAGATTAATTGCTTTTGGCTGTATTGCATTATTATCTTCACTCGATATTCGTACCACATTTGTGTTGGCAATGATGGTGTCGATTGCTTCCAGTGTGGTTTTCTCCATGTCTTATGCTCTTCGTGCTATACGTTGTTATGTTTCTACTTTGTACTCACTTAATTTTATACTTTCAGAGAACAGAATTCACGTGCGAACGTCCATCGTTGTTAACCTGAAAAACCCCTGTTTATTCTCCGCCCCAGACTTTGGGGGGAATTATCCTTGAACTCGTAACACCTCCCCACATAAAAAAGTTTTGCACAATTGGGCAAAACTCCCCAGCATGCGTATGGGGTTACAAAACGGCGCGAAACAATTTCTTGAAACGATGCAAGCCAAAAACACATGTGTAAGTCTTAATGTAACATATAATACATGCCAGCAGTTATTAATAATCAAGGATCCCAAAGCACAAAACTTTGAAACCTACGTATAACACGGTTTCTAATCTCATCTTATCTATATAGGTCAGTTGAGCTTTTCTCATAAGAGTTTACCGTTCAGCAATATTAATCTTTCACAATGTACATGTAATAAACATACGTCTCATTTTGACGGCTACATTTAGTTATCTAGAAACTCGTTTGAAGAACAAACTTAATGCAATGGTGCTCAGGTAAATGCCCATTTTCTTCCACAAAGATACAGTTACATAAATATACGACTGTATCCTAAAGCAGCAAATTACAACAAATCGTACACCATGAATTAGTATTGATATCGAACACATATGCTTTCAATGTACAGCCTATGATTAAAACATTACATATAATCATTTATGAATTCTGATATTGTTGTTGCATCAGCACCAAAAGGTCTTAATATCTTAGTACAACCCATACTCTTCAATACTCTTCTAACAAACACATCAACAGATTCACGTAGAAATAGTGCCATTCATTTTTCTTTATAAAATGTGTGAAGGCATGCCATGTACATGTATAAAATACTAAAGACAAGGTAAAGTATCAAGTATAGTTTCTTAAAGTTGAACGTTTTTCATTTTCACTCTTAGTAACTGTAGAATAATATGCATTAATATCAGACTTACAATTTGTATCTTAAGCTCAAGATGAGATTTTGCAATTTAACTGCTCTTCACTGACTGCTTAATGCCATATCCTTTTACACTTTATATACATGCAATACGGGGTCTACATGCAAAGACTTACATTGAGTTTGGGTTCGGTGGTTAGATTGACACACTTTGAGAATTACATTATTCAAGTTTACTTCCAGTGTTTATAACAAAATCCAGACTGCCTTGGTAATAGTCAATACATTAAGCATACTTGTATATCATCACAATTCTTTCGCCTACAATTCTGCAAAAACAAAGCCAATGAACTAAAGCAAAGTGCCCGCTATTCCAGGCTATTCTGATGATCGACGCTGCATATAGTGTCCACTTCTATTTTTAACTACATCTATTTAACATCTCGACAGAGCGTCAGCGATGAAATTATCTTTACCACGAACATGGTTAATGTCCAGATCATATTCTTGTAGGATGATACTCCAGCGCATCAACCTTTGGTTTTTGTTCTTCATTCTTCCTAGGAAGACCAAAGGATTGTGATCAGTCCAGATGCGGATAGGGCGAGATGTGGTACCCAGATACACATCAAAATGTTGAAGAGCGAGAACTAATGCCATTCCTTCTCAATGGTGGAGTAGTTTTGTTGTCCGCTTGTGAACTTTTTTGAGAAATAGCACACTGGCTTATCTACTCCATTGTCATCTGTCTGCATTAGCACAGCCCCAGCACCCCGTCCACTGGCATCTACAGTAAGTTCGAATTGTTTGGAGAAGGGGGCTGTTAACACTGGTGTGTTTACCAGAATGGCTTTGATCCGTTCAAATGCAACCTGACAGTCTGATGACCACTTGAATGGTACATTCTTGCAGAGGAGGTAGGTAAGGGGTGCAGCTACATCCGCAAAGTTATGACAGAATTTGCGGTAATATCCAGCCATTCCTAAGAACCTTCGAAGATGGCGAGTGTTCTCTGGTGGAGGGAAATCAGCAATCGCCTCCACTTTCGCTAGGATGGGTTTCACCTCACCAAGTCCCACAATGTGGCCGAGGAATGTCACTTGAGCTTGACCAAATTCACTTTTGTCCAAGTTCACTGTCAGATTTGCTTCTCTCAGGCGGGCGAAGAGCTTTCTCACTGTTTGAAGGTGGGCATCCCACGTTTCGCTGTACACGACAACATCATCGATGTATGCCTCGCAACCAACCAGATCGGCCGTCAAGCTGTTAATCATCCTCTGGAATGTTGCGGGAGCGTTTTTCAACCCAAAGGGCATTACCTTGTATTGGAACAATCCGTCTGGTGTGGCAAAAGCAGACACTTCTCTTGCCCTCTCGGTCAAGGGTACTTGCCAATACCCCTTCAGAAGATCAAATTTACTTACAAACTTACCAGCTCCAATGCGGTCAATGCAGTCATCAATTCTTGGAATTGGGAAAGAGTCTGACTTGGTACAAGAATTAACTCTCCTACAGTCGGTACACAAGCGGAAGTTCTTATCTGGTTTAGGGACCAGAACACAAGGCGAGCTCCACTCACTATTACTAGGCTCTATTATGTCATTCTCTAGCATGTACCTAACCTCTTTCCTCAATATTTCCATTTTTAGTGGATTGGCCCTATAAGGATGCTGCTTTATCGGAGCAGAATCTCCCACATCTACATCATGAAGTAGGACACCTGTTTTCCTGGGAACATCACTAAAAAGCTCATGGAATTCATGAATCAACTCTTGCATTTGATCTTTCTCTCCTTCAGAAAGATGACAAAGCTTCTCCTCGAGGTCAGACAGGATATCTGAGTTCTTCAACTTCACCTCTGGCAATCTGCCATTCTCATCCACATCCATTTTCGTAGCCTTGTCATCAATCCCACGCACATAAACTCTACCTACACTACCTACAGGCCTTTGCAAATCCGCCTCTATTGCACCCGAACATTCCACCTGAACAACTGGGGTTTTCCCCATTCCCTGCTTGTCATTCACATATTCTTTGATCATGTTCACATGGTACAAACGACTTTTTCTCCGTCTGTCTGGAGTATGAATGATGTAGTTCACATCATCAACCTTCTCCTCCACAACATATGGGCCAGAGAACCTATTTTGTAATGAATCTCCAGGGATTGGGAGCAAAACCAACACCCGTGCTCCTGGAGCAAAGCTGCGAAGTCTAGACTTCTTGTCAAACCGAACTTTCATGTTCCTCTGTGCGCTCATCAGGTGAGAAGCTGCCAGTGTACGGGCTCTTGTCAATCTGCCTCTGAATGTGGAAACATAATCCAACAACTGAGTATCGTCCTCATCAGACAGGAGCTTTTCCCTCAACACCTTCAATGGGCCACGCACACTATGTCCGAAGACTAGCTCAAACGGGCTAAAACCCAAAGATTCTTGGACCGCCTCTCTCGCTGAAAAGAGGAGCATGGGCAAGCCCTCATCCCAATCCTTCTCACATTCATGACAATATGTTCTCAGCATATTTTTCAAGGTCTGAAAACGCTCGAGAGCTCCCTGACTCTGGGGATGGTAAGCACTTGAGGTTATGCACTGAATACCCAACTCATTCATCACCTGCCGGAAGAGCTTCGAGGTAAAATTGGAACCTTGATCGGATTGTACCACTTTAGGCAAGCCTACCAGTGTGAAAAATTTCACCAAAGCCTTACTGACATTCTGTGCAGTGATGCGTCGAAGGGGAATAGCCTCAGGAAATCTTGTGGATGCACACATAAGAGTCAGAAGATATTCGTTTCCTGCCTTCGTCTTAGGCAATGGGCCTACACAATCGATAATAACTGAACTGAAAGGTTCCTCAAATGCGGGGATCGGATGGAGGGGTGCTCGTGGAATCTTTTGATTGGGTTTTCCTACCACTTGACAAGTATGACATGATTTGCAAAAGTCACAAACATCCTTCCTAAGACCTGGCCAGAAAAAGTGTCTCAACACTTTGTCCTGCGTTTTATTGATCCCAAGATGGCCAGAGAATGGAGCTTCATGTGCAACCTTCAAAATCTCTGGACGAAATTCCTTTGGAACAACAACCTGGTGGATCTCTCTCCACACCTCATCACTACGAGCATCAGAAGGACGCCATTTCCTCATGAGAATACCAGACTTCTTGTAAAAACAAGAAGACTTCTGTGAGCACTTTTCTTCCGGCAATACCGCTTCTGCTAGGCGTACTAGATCGACATCTTCCCCCTGCAGTGTGAGAAGCCTCTCACGAGAAAACGGGAACTTTATGGTATGGTCTTTCCCCTGCCCAGACTTATTTACACACTGTTTATCAGTCATCTGTAAGGGAGTCAAGAATGAACCACCCAATGGAGAACTTCAGGCTGTCTCCGAATTTTCCTCTTTGGACCTCGTCATTGACCTTGTGACGGCACATGAAGGAAAAACATCAGGCATCTCCTCTACCAATTTCTCTGTTTTGTCATCAATGACAGGGTCAACACTAGGGATCACATATGGCATCACTCTCTCTCCTGCCAGGTCATTACCCAGGAGCAAAGAGACACCCTCAACAGGAAGTCTGGGCCCAATTCCAATCACCACTGGACCTGATACTACATTCGATTGTAGGTGAATGTGGTGAAGGGGGACCTTGACCGTCTTTTCCCCGACACCTTTGACAAAAACCTCAGAATCAACCGATGAATCCTTCGAAAAGGGGAGAGTGTCTGCGCAGAGAAGACTCTGCACCGCACCCGTGTCTCTCAACACTGTTACAGGCACCTCCGCCTCTCGCCTCCCTCCGTTAGACTTACAAATCCTTTTGACGAGAAAGGCTTGAAAAGGTCATGCACTTCTTCGCGTGAACTAGACAAACTACTTCCATTCACCAAAGCGTTTGGGCTTAAGCCACCACCATTATTCACTGCCTTTGAATGTTTTGTCTTCAATGACGGGCAATCAGACATCAAATGACCATCCTTCTTGCAGTAATAACATGGTCCCACCTTTTTTCTCTTTACCATGGGGCTCGAGGATCCATCTCTCTTCTTCCTACTGTTGGGACTAGAAGAATCATTATCGGCCCCAAGAGAAGCCCCCTTCAAACTCGAGCTACTCCTTGAACTTCCTCTGTGAGTAAGCAAATACTCATCAAGGAGAATAGCACCATGCTTCGAATCCTCTACCCTTCTCTCTTCCAAATACAGTCTCATATCGGGCGTAATACATCTCTTCAGCTCATCCAAGAGGGTGAGGTCCTTTAATTGCTCAAAGTTCTTCACACCACTTGCCGACAACCAGCGATCAAAATGTATTTGCTTCTCATGCACAAACTCAACAAAAGTCTGGCCTTCAACCTTGCGGGAATTTCTAAACCTCTGCCTATAAGCCTCGGGAACCAACTCATAAGCCCGCAAGATAGCACTTTTCAAAGTGTCGTACTCAGAACAGTCTTCGACCGAAAGGGAGGCGTAAACCGCCTGAGCTTTCCCAACCAGAGAACATTGCACCAGTGTTGGCCATGCAATCTTAGGCCAGTCCAAGCTAGAGGCAAGCTTCTCGAAATGATGAAAAAATTCATCAACCTTGTCCTCACAAAACTTTGGGACCAATTTGGCATGTCTAGAGACATCAAAGCTTTGTGGTTTAGCCCTATCTCGACTCCTATCAAACTCCATCTCCTTCATCCTCATCTCAATATTTTTCATTTCCAAATCAATCCTTTTCCCTTGTAACTCGAGTTCTTTCAATCTGAGCTCTGCTTCAATGCCCTTTTCATCACCGCTCTTATTCACAGAATCCACTGACAAAGCAGATTCATCATCCCTTACATCTACATCTATCTCTTTCCAGACCTTATTGTCATAAAGCCACTGAATTACATTTTCTCTCATTTCTGCTTTCCGTGAAGTGGAAGAAGCAGCCACACCAAAATGCTTTGCAGCCTCAAGTAACTCAACCTTTCGAAGAGTATTCAACACTTCTAGTGTAGGATTGTCCAAAAACGTTTTCACCTGATCCTCCGCCATTGTCAGTTCGGAAGACACAACAAAACAGTGAAAACTAACCAAGCCTTGACACAAGACTACCACCAAAAAAATTCTGCGTGCCCCGTGCGCAGACCACCGAAATTTGAACACCCGGTATACCACGTACATACGCATACACCGCGTTTCAAGTTCGATTGCGCATCCGAAATCTGCACACGGTTTAGTCAACCAACAACACAATGTTTGAGTCCACACACAATACAACGGGAGAACAATATCCATACAACATGCCAAAAATCCACATGCAACGACCAGACAAGACCAAGTCTTTCCTGTACCATTAGGAAACAGATTATATCTCACCAAAGGACGAAAGAATCCAACACATTTGCGAATGGTTTCTCGATATGTGTACGCACTACACAAGGCATACCGTACTATCTACGTTAGATTACAACACACGACAACGTATCGAGCTATATAGCCTATAGTAGTTTATACCCTTCTGTCACTACGTTAGATCAATTAATTAGAATGCCAATCCCAGGTCCTAAAATATACATTTTAGAGAACTCCTTTGACGTGCCCCCATGTTATGTTTCTACTTTGTACTCACTTAATTTTATACTTTCAGAGAACAGAATTCACGTGCGAACGTCCATCGTTGTTAACCTGAAAAACCACTGTTTATTCTCCGCCCCAGACTTTGGGGGGAATTATCCTTGAACTCGTAACAACGTCCACAAGTTATAGTTGTAAAGAAATGTAGATGCGAGAACGTATAGAAAAAATAATTTAAAGTAAGATAAAGTTCACTCCGAGAATTTCATCAAGACCGATGAAACTCTGAAAGCAGTATTTGAAATGTAAAAGTTCGATGAAACTCTGAAAGCAGTATTTGAAAATGTAAAAGTTATATCAAGCAAACGACAAAGCCCTAATCTGAAACAAATATTAACCAAAGCCAGATTTTCCCGAAACAACAATACAAAAGGTGGGGTGAAAAGATGCGGCGACAAAAGATGCAAAACCTGCCCCCATTTGGATGTGTCAAATAGAATCAACATTGGAATAAACAACACGGAGTTTTTAATTAAAATTCCATTTACATGTCAAACAAAAAACTTGATTTATTGTATAACGTGCCAAGGATGTAAAGAACAATATATTGGTGAAACAGGAGATGTTCTTCGTAACAGAGTAAGGATTGATAGTCAACAAATAAGACAGAAAGAATATAGACAACTAAAATTAAGTGAACATATAGAAAGGTGTGCTCGTTCCGTAGAAGCCAATTTCTTAATTACACCTTTTTATAAAATGAATGATGACAAAACTAAACGTTGCCTAAAAGAAGAACATTTCATTAATAAATTTAAACCTTCACTGAACGCTATATGAACTGCTGTTCCTTACTCTAACTACCACATAGTATATAGTGTATATTATATTATATAATGTTGCATGTACTATTATGTGTATATACACTCAACAGTCAACCGTTGTAGAATCCTTACCATGTTCATTGACTGCATTCTACACCAAGGGTCTTTATGTATCGTATTAACTTAAGAAATGCGTCAGACTATTTTAATTTCGAAGTCTACATACTCTTTTATCTCAGAATAACCAAACAAGTCTATACCCGGTTTAAGCTATTGTAATCAATCTACTTTATTGTGTACTGTGCCAAACAATAATCCACTGTTCCATTGACTCCAAATGCCATAATCCTTCTTCCCCCGCTTACCAGGCCAATTATTCAACATCCTCCATCCTATCACAACTCATTCTTCTAGCTTTCATCTACCAGCAACTATCCATCCATTGAATAGATCTCCTAACTTTAACAACGGAGATTTGAAAGACTTGTAAAATGTTTGTAACTTCTACTTGTACGATATATAAACGCATGTAACTAACACGTTAATCATTCCACCTGAAGAATTAAACGAAAGCGCTTGTGGAAGCAAACCTACGGATATCTACTATGTCTTTATTCTCGGAGTGAACTTTATCTTACTTTAAATTATTTTTTCTATACGTTCTCCCATCTACATTTCTTAACAACTATATATATATATATATATATATACACACACACACAGTGTAAGTCAATAAAAAGGAAACCCAGTGTCAACCCTGAATATCATTGCAATCAGTACATATATAGAGTTAATGGAAATGCTCATATTTTAGCTTATCATGTTTCCTTTATCTTCACACATTAATAATTGAAATCCAATCATGAACAGCTGAACAGCAACATTTTTCATTATTAATATATAATATCAAATTTGCCTCTGCTCAAGTTTTGAATGAAATGGACAATCAACCCTATGCTGGAATCAGCCTAAACTTATGCAAAGACAATTTTGACATGCTTTTTAAAAACAACAAGTGATCCTCAGTTATCCTTGCCGTATTTTAGTGAGCAGCCTTTCAAAATAAAGAAGATATTATCTTCTACCATCCTATTATAATGTATTTCACGAATTTCCTTTTTTTTGGTAGACAGTGGCGCTTGAATATGGGTTTACTTTTTATTGACCCACACTGTATATAAATATATACATTTACACACATTCAGAAAAGTAAGTTCCCACTGGCATCGTTTTACATAACTCAAGAAATATTACTTGAAAATTTTTCATTTGGAAAACAGAGTATCAAGAATTTTCTTACCCACTTTTTGTTTGGTTATTTTTGAACAACTGTTGTTGTTTTTTAATAATGAAACTGTGTTTTTTTTATTTGCACTTGCGTTTCCTAATGCGATGCAGGGTGTACATTGTGTTCCCGATTCACTTGTTTTATTCATGTACAGGCGTATAACATGTAATTCAAATTCAAACTACTGCTGTAAAAATGGTGATTTTTCTTTTAGTGCAGTTTCCTGAATTTGAATTGAAGATTATCCGCCTCTGCATGAACAAAAGATGAAGAGACTTGACACGAGTAAACACTGCATTATGATACGAAAATTCAACTTTTGTTTTTTCTTGTACGGACTGCAATAAAAAAAATCCTACTTCGTTATATAACCATAATCAATACTTGGCAAATAATCAATAAAATTTTTTAAATGAACCAATTTTTCAGATATTTTGTGATTTATATTAAAAATTATCTGGGGGAACCTACTTTTTTGGTTGAGTATATAATCCCTCGATTCAGAAACGGCGGACAGTGGAAGTGGCGGGGGGGGGGCACTTCCGTTGACAGTCTCGCTTTTAAACGATTTGACAAACAAAGTGGTAAGAGAAGTACACATGTAACTCGAATTTCAAATGAAGAGTATAGATGTGCCCACACTCTTTTAAACTCAACAATGCTAAGTCTGAATTGTTGCTTCCAGGGTCAAGTTGTCTAAGTCTGAAGTATGTTCCATCAAAGAAGGGGATCCTATAATTACCGTGTCTAATAAATGTAGAATCTTGGTGTTACTTTTGATTCTTCTATGCCTATGTCAAATCACGTTTCTAGTATCTGTAAGTCTGTACAATACCAACCTGTGGTTCATTAGAAAATACCTCACCCAGTCTAGTACAGAAAGATGCACTCATTACTTCTCGTCTTGATTTCTGTAATGCGTTACTGTATAATATTTCACATTATTTGGATCGTCTCCAAAAGCTTCAAAACAATGCTGCCCGTATAATTTCTTTGTCACCTATAAAGAGGAAACACATAACTCATGTACGTGTCTCTTTACATTGGTTACCTGTTCAGTATCGAACCGTCTTTAAGTTGATCTTACTTGTCTTTCATTCACTGCATGGAACTGCTCCTGCTACAAACCATCAGAGCCTTAAACTCAAACTCAAGTCTACTTGCCATACCACAAACTCATAATTTGGGGGATCGATCATTTCTATATACTGGTCCATTCCTATGGAATAAACTCCCACAAGATATGCGTAATCTATCCTCTCTCAGTAACTTTAAGACCTCACTCAAAACCTGGTTATTTAGACAGGCCTTTTTGTAAATGTTTCCTACATCCCTATTCACACATATTTCTTTATATCCTCTAGCTTTCTTCCACTGCACCATCAGCATCTATCCACGATCTATACCGGCGCATTACAAATGTTCATATTATTTATAACTACATTTGGAAATTAAGGGATATGCGATAAGCTATATTAGTGAACTGGCATACCATAATTATCAACGGCCCCGGTTGAATAATATTTACCCATTTTTAAACGATTTTGTGTTGGTTGCTTTGTCTGTTTGTTTGTTTGTTTTTTGGGGGTGGGTGGAGGTCGTTGTAGTAGCATTATAGGTGGAGGGTGGGCACCATTATGCCAGAATTCGCTACATTCATCTTAAAAAGACTTATTTGTCTCCTGTTTTACGATTATTTTTTAAAGATCATAGGAGAAAGAGGGGAAGGGAGAGAGACAAATCTAAGAAAGAGGAGATCTCATCAGAAGCCAAGGACGGCACGTAGCTTTAGAAGTGACTCCACAAGCACGTAGGCCTTTTATAGAAAACTTCTTTTTTAACTTTAACTCATAAAACCCTGATCAAAACTGATAGCAAATGACGGTTATTTTGAATGTATCATTATAATATATTATATAGTAGAACAGCATCCTCCTTTGACCAACATATTGATAGAATCTTCAAAATACTTTCGATGTTCCAACAATCGTTCAAATAGAAAAAAAAAGACGATTAAATTACTTTATTATTCACCTTTTTTATTTTATTAAAGGGAAAGTTAAGTTTTTGAAAAAAAGTAAAACATATTTTGTAAGCTTTCTCATTTTCTATGTCATGTGGAACAGTATCATGAAAGAATTATCAACGGACTGGTCTTCGAATTCCCCTATATTCGAAAGACATGAAAAAGCCTTTCATATTACATGTATATAGTCCCACATATCGATTTCTCTGTGCAGTGCTGTTCACTGTAAGTGAGTTTCAGCAAAATTTAGTCAAATAGTTCAAACCGCCATCATACAAAATTATTATTATATAATGCATTTACATTTTAATCTAACTTTCCCTTAGTTTCGTTCACAGTTAGTTCGCAGGGCCATAACTTAACTCTTGAAATTCTATTAAAAGAAATATTAAGGTTAACCAATATTTTCACTAGATTAAGAATATAAAAATCAACTCGAATTGCAATATTATACATTTTATCACATTTCTACAGCATTTCTGTGAGCACAGCGCAAGACGACGAGGATTGTGCTTCGTTAAGCAGTAAGTAGATTTGATAATTACCATACTTTTTTTCATTAGACAATAACATATAATGCAGCCATAAAACCTACATTTTTCTTGAATAAAAAAGGATTCTAAACAAACGGGAAGTGAATAGACTTTTTTTTTCTTTTTGGCGGGGTGTGGTAAGTGTAAATAATTATATACATATACCTAAATAATCGTATGATATACCAAGGAGTTATAGCTCCTTGCATGTACAGTGAGTAAGAGAGTTATCGAAGAGTATCTTGGTCAAGAGAGAAACAAAATAATAGTAAATAACTGTAAAGTTCAAGATTTTCCCCATTACCAATTTGTACCCTGTAAGTATGCAAGGATATATTTTTGTTTAAATGTAACAAGTTTGTGCATTTGAAATATATATATATACATATATATTTTTTTTCAGGTGAGGCGATTGTTCTATTGAGAGCACGTCGCTCTGGACTACGGGCCTCCGCAACTCCTACACATAGAGGCCCAAAGTAATGTGATTGTGTTTGTTGTTGTTTTTTGTTTGTTTTTTATTTTCATTTTTATTTTTATTTTTTTTTTTTTTTTCTATTTATTTATTTTATTTTTATTTTTTATTATTATTATTATTATTATTATTATAATTTTTTTTTTTTTTTTGGGGGGGGTTGATTGTACAAATTTTATATATCCGTATTATAATTTAAAATCCTCTATGATCTCAAAATTTATGTTTTGGTGTTATGTCCCTGGGTACTTTATTCCTTTTGCAGACCAGGACAATCCTGGGGGAAAACACGGCAACTGCTATTTGCTTATGTATTATGAAAATGCATATTGAATGCATGTCATCACACAATAGGAACACTATAATAAAAAAAAATGTATCCTCTTTAAGCGTACATTTCCCTTACGTCAAGCTCGCTTGTCACGGTAACGTTATCACGGCCTTTATTCACCAAAATCTGTTTCAAATGAAGTTTTACAAGCCATTTCGAAAACAATGTTACTCTGTGGTGTATGTATTCACTGATGCCATCAAATAATTATTTTAAAGCATATTATTTCTACTTTATGACAAACATAACATATTGTTAACACTCACAGTTTATTCACAAAAAGCTCTTGGTTTAGGTTTACAACCTTATCATGACTTGCAATAACCTCAAACAGTGCAAAATCCCGGGTCGTAATTTTCGCACAGCTTAAGGTTACCTGGAATGTTATGTGCAATATAAAAAAAAAGAGAAAGAAAGAAAAAAAGGCATTGATAAAAAAAAAAATATAAGATAAAAGGAAAACTTATTCCGCCAGGGGATATGGAAAATGGCACGGCTTAAAGCTCTGTCTTGCTAAATACTTTTTGTCTATGAAAGAAAACTTTTTTTCATATAAATCATGGATGTAATGTCCACGATTCTGATAGTGTACTCATGACAAATGTGAAATGTAGCAATATGTTTTAAGCTTTGATGGCAAATTTCGTTATTAAAAATAAATGCCTTTGTGGTATTATTAAATATAATATTGTCGTTCGCCAAGATTTTTGCTGAACCGTTTAAACGATAAGAAATAATGTGATTTTTTTTCTTTCAGATATGATACACAGTGAACTATATAACGATTTTGAAATCTTGACGACATTCTCCAATAATTTAAATTTCAGACGACCGAGGATTGCCGAGAAGCACAGTTATCAAGATCCGTATCCTACTATCACTTCTGCAAGGGAATCACTATTGCAAGGTAATACTTAAAACTTAATAGACCTTCCGTCTCAAAAATGAAAAGAAAACCCAGCTTTTTTTTTGTAATGCTATAAATATACTGTATAGGCATACGGGCAATAAAATTCATATCATGCGTAAGGGTAATTTATACGCTTGTAAAAAATACATTCGATCGGTGTCTAGTCTCCCCCCCCCCCCCGCCCACTTATATAATGCGGAGGGGGAGGGGGAGATCGCCCCCCCTCGCAAGATGTTATTATTTCGCATTACAACAATGTACAATAAACTTGTTAGTGGTGTAAATTGCAAATTTTCAGCATTAAAAAGTAAACAAATTCTTGCTCGGTCAATATGCTTCAATATGTTTCATAAAGCTCTTCGTAAGTCGCGCACGACTTTACGCACGACTGGTGATCATTTCTTGTGCTAAATGATTGATAATCTGATTAGTATAGCACCCAAGAACATGTTCCAGTCGTTCGTAGAGTCATTCGTAACTTTAGGAAAGCTTTATGGAATGCAAGGAATGCACGGATCTACGCCAATGGACGGAACCCCTCCCTCAATTGAGAATAACAATGCGAGCAAACGAATTTTCTTTGATATTTCCGCATTGAAATTCCGCATTGAAATTAATTCCAGTAGACAACGGGTTAAAGTGAACTGTCTTTAAACATTTTTTTTTAATGAATAATTCTGTAATATGCTTAAAATATGCTCTTCATAAGGTGTGTCCCAATACTACAAAGCCAAATCTTTAAAAAAAATCTCCTAACGAGCAGGCACTTCAAGGATGGCAACGTGTGATGTTGGACAACTTGCTGATCCCGGGTCCAGCGATGCCAGTTCAATATTCAAGGGTGCTGATGAACAAATGCCTTCGCCGCACACTATCCTGTCAGGTAGGATGTCAGCGTCAAACTTATTAATTACGATGAAGAAGTAGGTTATTTTTTCTTTTTTCGTATGGCTTATAGGGCGAATGGGAGAGGATGTTTACAAGGGATAATCCCGCCATTAAGTAAAATGAAATTACGTTGTATCCTTGTGCGACATCATTTTGATAAACGTCAACCACTGCGATCTAGTAATCTTCAGATTGTGCTTAAAACATGCCTCTTTTTGAAGAAGAAAAAATCTGCTATTAAAGTTGTCATGCCACGTCAAATTCATTCATTATCATCCTAGATTAACATGAATTGATACACAAGTGGCGTTGATTACGAAAAAATCAATTGAAGGAAAGGGACATAAGTGAGTAAGTTATTTAAAAAAATGAACAATTAAATTTCTGCTATTAATGGGCGAGAATAGTATAAAACAGTCCAGAGTGATTCGTAGATGATGATGTGATAATGAAACAAGAAGAAATTTATCTAAAATACCTTCATGTTTCTAGTATACTGGCGAACCAGGTTTTAGTATAATTTTATTTGGCTCCTTTTCCCAAAGTGTCCTTTTAAGTAAAGCCCCCATAAAAACGTTAACCCCTTTTTAACGTTCTCTTTATGTTTGTTTTTATGTTATTAGTACTGGTTTGAAGCTGATTCTTTGTATGGATGAACTTATAATTTTTCAGGTGGAGCGGAGAGTACCTTAAAAGCAAAAGGGAAAAGAGTATCTTCCTTCCAAACTCCGAGTCGTACGGCTCCAAAGTAATGTTTTTTTCTTCTTTTAATTGTATCTGCAATGCGTCCAAAAAAATATTACAGTTGGAAGAGGGTGACCTTGCTAGTCATAAGAACCGCTATTCATAATCTATATAACGCGTGACTAGATGAATAGCGGTTGTGTATGAATAGCGGTCTTTATGAATAGCGAGCAGACCCGGGAAAAAGTATCCTCCAAAAGTTGTTTTCAACGACGTACCACAAATCTGACTATTCAGCCACTTTTGTGAAACAAAGCAAAATCAAGACTTGAGATAATGTATAATAGCTGCTCTCGAAAGAGGGATCATTTCAGCCTTAATAATATTAATCATAACATTTTTTTTGTTCAATGATCCCTATTTATATTCTCCTCAAAATTTATACATGAATTATAACTCGACATTTGAATGAAAGTGTATAACAAATAAAAGCACATTGAAATTCAAAACTGTATAGAAGGCATTGACTGAAATATTTTCATAAAATACCCCCCCGCACCCAAACTCCTGCCCCCTCCCCCTCCGCTTCCTTCACTCACACACATGCACACACAAACACTCACCCTCACACACAATCTCTCTCTCTCTCTCTTTCTCTCTCACACACACTCAATCATGCCGTTTTCATACAACCCCTCCCATTTTAACAAATGCTTGTCTAACTTGTTCCTTTTCATAGCTTTCGCCTTTTCTTAATCTCGATGTTCTGCTTTGATAAATGTCCTCCTGTTTAAGAACTACACCCTCTGGTCTTGATTCAATGGTCCTTTCCAGTAATCCCAACATATATGTTGAAGTTTGACGTTTGAAGGGGAAGAACGTGTCTCTCGAAGCTCCGTGAAAAATCCGTTTTTTGACCGTTTTCTTTTTGTGACCTGCTGAATAAGATTTATATGGACATTTACCGTTTGAGGTCGTGAATGCAAGTATCTCATTATTTTCATAGTGTTTCGTCTCATTAAGTAGTTTTCGTGCATTTTCGAGACTTTTTCTCGCTTTTTCGTGGAAATATTATATTACAAAAATACAATATCTCGCGTATTATTTTGCGCGTGATATAAATTATGCTGAGTGCGTCGTCTCCATAGACCTACCCCTAACCGGTTTGCGTACATGATGATTTATTCATTGACTTAACTTCATTATAACGTCATGATGGCATCATTATTGAACATTCGTATCCTAAAAGTTAAGCAGCTTAAAGCCGAATTAAAGAAACGTGGTTTAGAGACAAACGGTGTGAAGGCAACTCTTGTCGCTTGACTGAAGAGGGCTCTAGACAGCGAAACTTTAGAAGTGGCAATGTGATCCGAGATGAGGTGGGAGTGGCCGTAGAAGTTCAGAAGGAGGACACTGTATAGTCAGCATCCATGGAGAAGAATAGTCAACTTCTAAAACAGATATACTCATTGACCAAGGAGATGGGGGAAATATAAGACGGCCTAGAATATAGATTTGCCGAACAAATCTCTATCATTGCGGAGCATGTGAATCGAAAAGATAAAGTCAAGGAAAATCTAAAAGCCGAAAAAGCAAACCTCGAAGCAATCACCAAGCTCCTCACGAGTCGCGAAAACGATGGTACTGGTAAAGACCCAGACAGTCCGAATGTAGGAAAAATCTTCTCATACATTCTACGTTCCGACAATTCCGACTCAGAACAGATTTGCGATACTTTCCGATAACGAACAATACGATGTATTTCACGACCTCACTAAACAGAGACCCAATTATCAACCGCGATCCGATATCGTTCTGGCTGGAGACTCTATCATCAAACACTGTCACGTGTGTGACTTTTTAAAACTTACTGCTACTATGACTCAAACAAAATTTTCCTTACCTAACCAAAGTTGGAAATAATCAATTGTTTTCACTTGTTTTTTTCTCTAAAAGTGATCCAAAAAATAAATTTCTTTCTTAAGTCTTCGTCAAAAATCATTTTACCTTTAAAAAGTAATCTGTATTATTAAAAATGAGTGGATAAACTTTTCTTAAAAGAAAGTTCCTGTTTTTCTCCATATCTTGCCAAGCCTTTAAATTGCTTGATTAAAACAATAGTGCTTTAAAAGTCAATAATTTAACATCGTAATTACACTGGCATATAAACCTTCCATCCACTGTTCTAAAGATATAGTCAAATTAATGCTTCCAAGCCATATTCCTTTCCCCATAAGTAGCCGTTTTAACCAAATTGCTCTTTGATTTTTCACAAATAGTTCAAAACCATCCCCTTAGTCCTGGTAGCAGTAGGCTCTTTTGATTCGGTCGTTTCCATTTCATATGAAATTTTTTAAAATATTTTTTTAATCTCTGCTACTACCACTGTGGAGCAGATAATGATGAGGAAACATAGTTCAATTTTGACAAAGCATATGTTTTAAGAAAATGTAGTTTCCACATCACTGTCAATCCTATTTGTTTCCAACATCTCAAATGTCTTTTCATTCTACTCAGAATCTCTTTGTAATTGAACTCTTCCCTTATTTTTATAACGAGTGAAAATATACTCCTGAGATGTTCATTCTTGTTACTACATTGCCCATAGGTTATGTTCCCGACTCTCCTGGGTTTTTTCCTATCCTCATCACATTAGTTGTCTTTTATGTTAACCTGTACACCACTTAAAGTTTAGAAATATATCCGAAATATATCCTGTATTCTTGAAATCGGCATATAAAATTTCAAAATTACAAAATTCAACCCGTTTAAAAACACCATCGCTTCTCATATAGCATTCGCTAACATGTCAATTCAGTGCACATACATATACGGTGAAAGTGGGTCACCCTGCCTCACTCCACGATCTCTTAACCCATTGCCTACTGGAAACGGGTAGTCCCTGTATTAACCCTTTATGGAAATTGAAAATTCAATAGTCACTGGGTTAATATCAAAATAACCAGTAGAGAAACCTCCATTGATAACATGTACACGGGATCAAGCAATTGCATACACACACGCGTTCGTTCATTTCTTCCTGTCTTGAACCCCCCTATATTCAATAGCAAAGTTAATATAAATCACTATAAAGTAATAATAAAATTTAATTGCCCACCGTAAACATAAATTTTGATGGGTTATGGGGGGTACTGGTTAAAGTTAATTGGATTTCTTTTCATGTCACTCAAAGGTGTATCCAATTCACATTGACAATATTTAATTCACCGTGCAGACTTGTAAAAATTGCTCATCAGCCCGTGCGATATATCCTTGTATCCCTCTCAAGGACATGATCATTTTTTTTAATCCTTTTATTTCAAAGTTATAATAAAAGGGTAACAATCAGTCCCAGGATACAAGTTCTTCAACATTGTACAGGGTATATACACTGTTGGTCATAATGGTAGCATAATTTTTTTTCTACCTTTCGTAGAACAATACGAGTCATTTTTTTCGCAAAATAAAGCTTATATCTTCACCGATTTTATTGATAAATCTGTTCTCAACATATGAAATAAAAAATATAAGACAAAAATTAATTCATACAAACTTTATACACTGGTTTAAACCACTTTTGACAAACACAATCATCCAGACCTTGGATTCCTTGAAAAAATGTATCGTTCTTGGTAAATGTTTAACCATGATAATTTTATCGTGAAAAATAAAATCTTGGGATCTTTTGATGATTGAAGGGAGGTGTTCCTCATTTTAATCTTGTTGGGTCACTTAGTACCTGGTATGGCCAACTCTGGCACGCACCAGTGCCTCCACACGCCGTGGCATACTGTCCACAAGGTTGTTGATGGTGTTCAAGGGCAGTGCATCCCACTCTTCGGTCAGTGCCTGGGCTTACTCCTGCACATTTTGAGGATGATTGTTTCTCTCATTGATGGCACGGCCCAATGTATCCCAGGCGTGCTAAATGGGGATTCATGTCGGGGGAACAGGCAGGCCAAGGCATCTGCTGCACGTCCTATGCGTCAAGGAATTCCCTCACCAGACGTGCCCTATGTGATCGAGCGTTGTCGTCTTGGAGCTGAAAGTTATTGCCATATACTCTTCTCGCGTATGGAAGACAATGGCGTTCCAGGATATCGCGGTACACGACGGCGTTGACGTTTCCTTCAGGTGCAGCCAATGGCGTTTTTCCGCCATAATGTATTCCGACCCATACCATCACTGAGCCTCCACCTGCTTGATTGGTTTCCTGGACACAGTCATTACGGAGGTTCTCGCCCCACAATCGTCGAACCCTCTGTCTCCCATCGGTGCGATCAAGGATGTACCGGCTTTCATCAGGGAAGATTACATGGCGCCAGTGACCAAGCTGCCATCTCCTGTGCCTCCTAGCCCACTGGAGTCGAGCAACCCGGTGGCGAACAGTGAGACGTGGAACCTTGGTCATTCGTCGAGCTCTGTAGCCATGTTGGACAAGTCTCCTGTTTATGGTTTCCCGTGAAACGTTCACTCCGAAGTGCCTCCTCCACAAGTGGCAAAGAGGACTCGCTGGCATTCTCCGGCTCCTACGGCACATGTTCAGCAGTTGACGGTCATCCTGTGCGGATGTTCTTCGTGGTCGACCTGTAGATCTCTCTGGACACAAAGTACCCGCCTCTCGATGTTTTCTGAGGATGCGGCACACACAACTCTGCGATAGTCCAAGAATATCTGCAATCTGGTCCATTCCGTCGGAGTGCAAGGACCCTCTGACGAATTGCAAGTGCCGTTGGGCGAGGCATAGTGTAAGGAATCAATGTACCAAATTTGGTAGGAATTGATCAAGCTAACTCTGAAAACGGGCTGTTAACACACGTAGGGTTTCTGCACGAAATGGACAGCAAAACAACAGCAGAATGGAGGCTCTGCCTTTCATAGCACCAAACAATAAGATAGGCCACGTTATGGAATGTTTCACTTGACCGACTGTTACCTCGACAATACAAAATCATTATGTAATCAATGAACCTGGTCAATATTATCTATTTAGGCTTTTAAATATGATTAAATCAACGGATGACTATGAAAATACGAATTATGCTAACATTATGACCAACAGTGTATATATACATTCGCAATATCACAAAAACAAGGCAATAGGCACATAACAAATCGAGTACACAATTATGTATATCAATATGAACAAAATAATGGTAACATTATTATCATTATTAATATTATCATTATTATTATTATTAATAATAATAATATTATTGTTATATTATTACTATTATTACTTTTATTATTATATTGTTATTAGTAGTATTGTTATCATCATCATCATTAGTACTTTTATTATTATTTTATTATTATATTATCATTACTATTTTTATTATTTTTATTATTATTATTATTATTATTATTATTATTATCGTGATCTCCTTCGTCATCATCATTAAGTATCGAGGTTGAAAGGATGTATATCTTTTTTACACCGTCTTACATTCTTGAAAACAAAATAGAAAAAATATATATATACATGTGTAATATGAATATAGAGCATTGAGAGAATAAACCATAATGATTTTACTGCAGGGGATTACATATTGATATATGAATGGTGCAGAATGGTATAAGTATTTTTACAATATGGAACAAAAACGTCATACAAAATGGTGGAGACTGTATTAATATAAAAATTCGTACTGTGGGAAATACATAAACTGCTTATTTTAAAGTCTATATATGCAATGAAAGCCTAGAAAAGCAATGTCTATCTATATCAATTTGGTCTGTTAAGCCGAACGTATGGGGACATAATATGGGTATATTTAATCTAACAGAGTTATGTCCGTCCAAGAAGGGTCTGACCTTGCGTTGAATATAACATAGGAACCAATAAGTGCTAATCGACTTAACTTATTCACGACACTCTTAGATGCTTTCTCCCCAACAAAACGGAATATTTTTTTTATTTGCTTTTTTCATTTCGGGGGACTTTTCCAACTGCAAACCTTTTGAGACGCACTGTTATGACATATCTTAAGTGACACATTAAACATAATCTCAAATAATATGACAATGATTTCCGTGTGTACGTTTACAGTTTGCCCCCTCCCCCCCCCCCCCCCCAAAAAAAAAAAAAAAAGAAAAAAAAAAACCCGGCGATTCACGGGGAGCCCGTTTAAGAAAAAAAATAATAACTTGTCGAGTTTTGTCTTGAATAGTAATCACTTCAAATGTTAATGAATCTCAGAATATGTTTTTATAGGTCGGTTAAAGGTCAAAATTTTGGCGAAAAAAAATTCGTTTCTCGATGATACCGGTACAATCGTCATTAGTATTACAAAAAATATTTTTTTAATACCTTACAACAATTCAGGAATGGTAATAAAAATTGCCTTCATGTTGTTGAAAAAGGGAGTACTGATAGTGATATGTCGATCGACGTGATCTTTGGTACCTGTCCATTCATGCGATAAATTTATTCTGTGATCAGTCTTTGTACAAAATATGATAGCAAATGAAACATATCATGAGTGAAATTGTGCGGTTAAAAACAATATTAACTTAACATGATTTCATTTCAGACGACGGATGTTCGCCGGGGGCCATGATTATCAAGGGCAGCAGCCTTCAGCAAGTGAAATGACATTGAAAAGTAAGCTGTATCACTTTTAATGCATATGCATATTACACAAACGTCATAAGTGTGGGCATGAGTAGGAATTGTCAGCACAAGGGACCCGTTTGGAAGAGTCGTACACTCGAGGCGATAGCCCATGTTTGGACTGTTCGAATGAACTGAAGATGGATAATTACACTTGTGCCCAAAGATATCATGTGTATTGTTTGTTTTATAAAATGGGTGCCTTGGATTATTGTTATTTGATACATCTTAGTGGTGAGCGCAATAAAAATTCTTACGGAAGTGCAAATGCTCGTTGATGTGCGCTTATTATGCTGGATAGCAAGCGCATTTGGGTCAACTCGCAAGATTGCGTTAATTAATAACAGTAGTATTTAGTGTGAAAAATAATACACATCAGTGAAGGCGGTTGTATGGAATATTAACATGAAGTAAATGTGGAACAGTCTGATACATTTCCGAAGTTACCGAAGGTGGATAATTTTACTTACGCTCGAACATTTGTTTTTATAAAGTATTTAAAGGTATATCATTGCAAAAAAACGTGAAATGTTCTTTAGCAACGCTAAATTAGAGTGCACCCTTTGAAATTCCTATGAAGCAAAATTCGCGATGAGGTGCTGAAATAGTATGACGTGTCACTATACTCGCCTAATGATTAGTCACCAGCACAAATTACGTGTTAGGCAAAATTAATGTCATGAGGACGCTCTTTATAGCCAATAATATGATTAGGATCTACTTCACCATTTCATAATACTTTCCAATGAGCAATCAGCAAAATTACGGGTAAGGAAAAACAATTGCCTTTTCACGTGCGTGTACGATCTCGGCCAACTATTTGATTAGGATATTATTCGCTGTAAATATCAGGAGGTAGAATTTGATTTTCATAGTTTCCTTTCTTTTGTAAAATTAAAACAAACAATTGGATACAGAATAGCAGAAAAGAAAGGTAAATTGAACTCCCATTTTAAGAAATGGTCTCTTTCAATTTTGTAGAAATTTATCCCCTCCCCCCTTATTGTCAAGAACATGTAAACATCTTATCTGGTAATTAGGGTTTGCTTCCCTGTTTAGTAATTAGTGGAGCCACACTTTGATGACATAAGCTTCAGTTAAATATTCCTTATAGTTGTCTCTCTATATCCTTGATGTTCATTAGGACGAGGCTTCACTATTTTAAAGAACTGGGGCATTGGCATTATGTTGTGATGTGTAGTGTTGTCTGCGCTGTGTTGTTTTGTATTTTTCTGTATTCACGCATACTTTTTGATATAACATGTATTGTAAATATATTATGTAGTTAAGTTTGTTTTGTTTTCAATAAAAACAAAAATACAAAAAAAAAGTGAAGAAAAAAAAAATTGATTAGGATTTAGATAACCATTACACACATACGATGTTTTCTATTGTTCGAATTTCAACCGATGACTTCACTATTGAATTGTGTCGCAAAATTCATTGACGGAATAAACCTCACCAATTGTTGACAACCGATGACCTATTGAATTACTACCGATGACCCATTGTTCTCTTTGTTCGATGTCATCGGTTTGAACGCGTACACATGTACACACACACACACCCACACACACACGCTAACACCCCACCCCCCCCCCCCCCACACACACACACTAACACCCCACCCCCCCCCCACACACACACACACAGGCCCCCTCTCTCTCTGTCTCATGTAGGCAACCATTCAACGAAAAATGATTAAGGCTGTCACATACGCCCTTTTTTGCGTTTCTACCGGTGTTTTGTTGACACGCATCAATGGTCTCCCCCCGAACATCGTACATGCCTTATGGAAGGCCCACGTACGTTCACTCACTACACAATGAATGGACCTCTCCTGCGATCGGACATTTTGAATATTTTACCCAGACATTCTGAATAATTTCCCCATTGATATGGAAATTAAGATGAAGCGCCCACACTGAGTTACTACCCGCAATGTAAAGGCTTACCTCCTTAAAGGCCAAGTCCACCTCAATATCAAGTTGATTTGAATAAACAGATTAAAATTAAACAAGCATAACAGTAAAAATTTCACTGAAATCGGATGTAAAATAAGAAAGTTATGGCATTTTGAGTGAACCGATGATGTCACACACTCACTTTTCCTTAAATGTTCGTCGCTTCTTTCACGAACCGGCACAAACCCCCCAAATCCGTCAATTTACCATTTCTGAGTTTTCTGCAAATTTAGCATTGGTTATCAGTAATCTTTCACGATACCAAGTTTCAGCATCAAAAACACTTTATATTTAGAGATATCCATGGCAACATAAACGACACAAACGCCCAAAAGACGATTCATTCTTTCACGAACCGGCAGAAGACGGCGCGCGCACTGCGAACCGTGTGTTTTCGTGCGCGCGCCTCGTTCTTTGTATGTATTATGAAGACGTGCGTGCTTCCTCGAGCTAATCTTATACTTTCATTTTCGGCTTGTTCATAAAAAAATCCCAATTGCTGATCCTAGGAATACTACTTATCCTTACAATACTATTATATTCTTAATACCTCTAAACCTTTTCTCAGTTGGTTTAAAACTAAAGACTATACAACACAATTTTTATGACTTACCAACATTATACCTGAAAGAAAGAGAAGGGAGAGGGATAATGAAAGAAAGAGCGAAGAGAGAGAGAGAGAGAGTTAGCGGGGGAGAAAAATAAAGGAGGTGAAAGCAACAAAGGGAATAAATAAGAGAGAGAGATCACTAGACAGAGATCAGAAGATAAATTAAGTGAGATAGTTTAATACAGGAAGAGTGGGAGAAGTGGGAATGAGAATGAGAAATACAAAAAAGGGGGAGAGTGAAACAACCATACATTATTGTCAACATGTAAATCAAAAGGAGGGTATTAAACATAACTTATAAAAAAAAATAGTATTTAGTTTTAACCCAACTGAGAAAAGGTTTAGAGGTATTAAGAATATAATAGCATTGTAAGGATAAGAAGTATTCTTAGGATCAGCAATTGGGACTGTTTTATGAACAAGCCGAAAATGAAAGTATAAGATCAGCTCCAGGAAGCACGCACGTCTTCATAATACATACAAAGAACGAGGCGCGCGCACGAAAACACACGGTTCGCAGTGCGCGCGCCGTCTTGTGCCGGTTCGTGAAAGAAATACCAGTGACGGACGTGACGACACAATCAAATGTGTCACTTCGTGAAGAATGTGCACTGCGTAGAAGACATTTTTTTTTTTCACGAAGTGACACAAAAGTTTCCAGCGTCGTACTGTTAATAGTACTTGTCATTTAATTAAAATGTTAAATGGTGAGAAAAAGCAGAATTTTCTCCTTCTTTTGATATGTAATTTATGATATACAGTTTCACAACTTGCAAGATTCTTGCTGTTTGAAAACCTGGAAATTTACAAACGCGTTTTTCGCAGAATGTACTTATTTCGTTGCGCGTTCGATTGTGCCGGTTCGTGAAAGAAGCGACGAATTATGAAATTTCAAATACTTCCATTTTTGTAGATGTGATAATAAAGAATCCCTTCCTTGTATGAAAATAAGTTACAATAATGATGATTTTATATGTTCCATATGGAGTCAAACCATGTTTTACATTATTGAAGCAAAAAAAAAAAATATGATATTTCATATAATAAAATACATAAGGAAAAGTGAGTGCATGACATCATCGGTTCACTCATTTGCATACCGCCCATGTTATGCATATAACTGTTTCATGAAATAATGCAAAACCTCAAAATGCCATAACTTTCTTATTTTACATCCGATTTCAATAAAATTTTCACTGTTATGCTTGTTTAAATTTACTCTATTTATTCCATCCAACTTGATATTAGGGTGGACTTGGCCTTTAAAGGGCCCCTGCAACTAAATGCAACCCAAATGCAAGTTTTCTTGCTGTTGATGTGCAGGGATACATACAACTAATATTTTGTTATTCAAACATCTAAATATGTCTCATAGACTTTTAAATATTTTTAAAAATATTTTTTTCCAACCTCCTAAGCTCCACCCTAAAAAAAGCTCCAGATCTCATTCCTGCAATGACATCATCTGTCAATCATCAGTCAGCTAGACTAACATTCTACAATAGACTGTGGAATGTAACTTTCCCCAGCTCAACACAAGCTCACAATATAATTGCATGCTTTCGAACAATACCTCCTCAGTACCATTTTTTCCTGGTGATCCTACAGCATGTCTGACATAGCAACTACTATGTAGGCATTGTATGGTCTATTAGAACAGGTGGTCATCTCTGGCATAGCTACATACCACTGTCTCTCCTAAGCTCACTAATGATTGACAGATGATGTCACTGCAGGATTGACATCTGGAAAAAAATTTTTAGGGTGGAGCTTAGCATAACAATATTTTGTTATTAAACATATTTAGATATTTGAATAACAAAATATGGTTTGTATGCATCCCTGGACATCAACAGAAATCAACTTTCATTTGGGTTGCAGTGGACCTTTAATGAGAAATTCACCGTTTTCAGCGTCAAAATGTACGCATGTTATTAATCAATTTTGTAACAAGCGCGTAATACATGTATCCTAGTATCCATATCACACTAAGATACTTCAACAATTTATCGGAGGAAAATAATCCATGTAATAGACTCTAGAATTATTGATGAATAAATTATTCATATTTTTACTAATACTTCAGATTTTGAAAATCTGGGTAATATATCGTAATATGATGTAACATACCTAAAAGAGCAAGAATCATACGTCATGCGTCGTAATATATCTCACGGTATTGAATATGTATCGAATAACAAAACATATTTTTTGCTCAGTATAGAGGAGATTATAGAAAATATTGGTCGTGTAATCAAAAATTCACCCTCCTTTTGATGGCATTTTCTGTAGGAATGAACGCATGTTATTAATCAATTTTGAAACAGACGTGTAATACATGTATCCTAGTATCCATATCATACTAAGATTAAACTTCAACAACTTATAGGAGGAAAATAATCCACATAATAGACTCTAGTATTATTGATGAATAAATTATTCATATCTTTGCAAAACATTCTAAAGTTTGATCATTTGATAATCTGTGTAATAGTTATAAGATATGACATGACATGAGCGAAGGACTTCATGTCGTCATCTTCAAGCACTCAGTTCCAGCAAATATCATTGTACCTGTAGTGAGAAAATAATTTCATTATGTACGTTGTACTCATGGGCGAATTTCTTCGCTTGATTCTAACTCTATAATGTATGATAAAAAACCAATCGCCAGTGTCGTTCTTATCAGTCTACATCATCAGTTATGAGCTCAACACTCTAAAAACCATTTTAAAGAAAAACTACTGGAATGATAACAGAATTATGAAGTTTCCGTAATAAGGACAACGAAAGGTAAATAATTCAACAACTAAGAAAGAGTTTCCATTGTATGAAAGTTTGCATGAAATAAATATACTAACAGAATTAATGAAAAATATTTTGGAATCCATACCATGTGAATCGTCACTTAATACCTTTTAGCTTGAAGAGTATGATCGAAATCCTTATCCATACATGTCTCGCAGAAGAAAGTTTTAGCTTGTAGTTATATATAATACACCTTCCTCTTTGGAAGAGGGGGTTTTCAGCAACTGAAGCTAGCCCTATAATTATTTTATTATCTTGTTTACTTATTATCAGTGATAGCCATGTTTATGGGACCTTACCGAGTCAAAAGAAAAGTCATGCGCGCCCCCATGCGGCACCGTATGACAGAGAATCCTTCAGCGGCTGCGCGGTCCAAAACAAACATATTTTTCGAGTAATGTGTCAAGGAAAATTGTGTCTAAAAAACATAAAATGGGGCAGAAGGTGGTAGCCAAATCTGGTATCAACTTAAAGCTGAGACATCAGGGAAAATGGTGGTAATAAAGGTAATAAACTTGAATTGGAAAACTTTTCATATGGATTTATAAAAAACACGAATAATCAAC
This sequence comes from Heliocidaris erythrogramma, assembly GCA_025617745.1. Lineage (NCBI taxonomy): Eukaryota > Metazoa > Echinodermata > Echinoidea > Camarodonta > Echinometridae > Heliocidaris > Heliocidaris erythrogramma. The sequence goes on along the minus strand of CM046863.1, from coordinate 51,854,100 downwards.
CTATTTTCTACGATAATTACCCCATTAGATTCACGAAGATTGCGGTTCTTTCCATTTTTACCCCATTCATACAGTGAAATGAACTCTCAGGAATATGTGGGAGCAATTATAGATCGATAACTTAAGAACTACAGTTGAAACTTATTTATTGAATTGGTCACAATTTGCACTGAAACTCGCCATATGTTGAATTTTGCGGCTTGAAGTAGGAAATATACACCCTTAATGTACATGCCGGAGTATAATATTTTTCTGAAATAATCTTTCAACAGGGCATGACAAAAATGTTTAAAAAATACGGACTAAATCCCAATTGATGGGTGTCTCCCTAATGCCACTGAAATATACATACATATTATATATACATGTTGAAATAATATGTTAAATGACAGATGGAAAAGATAAAGCAGATATAAACTAAGTATATTAATAAGATAAATACACACTCTCTCTCTCTCTCCCATTCAATGGGTCATATACAGCGCGTGATTTATTAATCGTTATAAAACTTCATAAATGTATGTATCGAAATATTAAAACAGAAAGAGCAAGAGGATAAACAAAATTGCTACTATTGCTATTCAACTCTAAAAATTTTGATTTTCACATCTGTTGAATTTTTGCATCATTACAACTTGAAATTTCTAAAAAATGTGATATAATTCACAGAACATCTATTATATGTGAATTTTAGCGAATCCCGATACCCCACTTCTTGAAGAAGCAGACATCTCGAAAAATGCAAGCACTTCATGGATGGCAACATGGAATGTTGGACAACATACTGATCCTGGCCCCAGCGTTGTCAGTTCAAAATTCATGGGTACAGATGAACAAATGCCGTCTACGCACACTATCCTACCAGGTAGGGTGTCAGATTAAAATTGTATGCAAGGGTAAGCCATGAACATACTTATTAACGATAAAGAACCTTTTTAATGACTGATATGCCGAATGGGAGAGGATGTTTACAAGCGAGAATCCCGCTATCAAGTAACATGAAATTAGATTTTCTTTTTGCTGCAACATGATATAATAAACCTCAACCAATGTCAGTATACATTGATGGGAAAAGTTGAACTTCCTCCTTTTTAAGAAACACACCGTATACATAACTGAGTGATTGTATCTTCTCTCTGTAACTGTTCTAGATTAAAATTCTCAAGAAGTCACTTGTATTCACACTATGTTCTTCAATATTTCTCAAACCAAAGCGAATCGTATTAAGTAAGTTCAATCACATTACCATATGTGAACTACTGTCCTAGAAGATACGTTTTATATAATGCATGATTGTAATCCAAATGTTCTATTTCATTACGTATACCCCAATTTTCTAAGGAGACGAGACACATTCAGTCGTTTCACGGATGGAAACAATGAGTTCTGGACAACTGACCGATCACAGTTCAAATTCTAAAGTTGCTGAAGAGCAGATGCCGTCATCTCGGACTCTCTTACGAGGTAAGTTATCAAGGTCAAACTTTAATTTTTTGGAAGATTCAATTGTAAACATGAATATGAAGGATGAGAAAACAGGTTTGTTTCCCGTGTGGCTGGTTGGCCCACTGGGTTTATTTTAATTTTTTCATTTTATTTTATTTTATGTTTTATTTTCTATTCATTTTTTTTATTTATTTATTTTTGTTTTTATTTTTTATTTTTTTTTTAATTTATTTATTTATTTATTTATTTTTATTTTTTTTTTTTGGGGGGGGGCACTTCCTGTCCATGCACCATATTTTGTAACCAAAGTGTACACTGTGCCCCCCTTTAGAAGTAATGATTGGTTTTAATTTTTGGGGTTTTTTTTTTTTTTTGCTTGTTAGAGCATTTTGGAGGAAAATGGAAAACCCTAAAATAGATGATAACCTTTTTTCTGAGATTTGTGCCCCCACCCCCTCCTGAATCCGCCCCTGGTGTTTACTATTTCATGTTGCTATTTTTGCAACATCAAATAGTAAAATGAGCATTGCTTGGTTTTTCGCCCATGTTGCGTATCATCTCTGGCTGTGTCGACGACACACTGAATATTGTTTAGTCTTTGCAATTTCATCTACCATTAATATTCATGATAACGATTCAATCGCGAGTAACCTCCTCTAATGTACTGCAAATCTGACTTGTAGACCTTTTTACATTTTCAAGAAAAATCATAACGTTTTATCTGTAAAAAAATGTTGATTATCCCCACGCGTTTCTCTCGCTCACAAAATTTTGAAACTGGAAAGGGAAATTTGATATTTCGCCTTGCAACGCCACCCCGCCCCCTCTATTTCATTTCTCTACTCTTAATGTAGAAGAGTGGCAATACAGTATCTGCTAGAAAAAATACAATCGGATTTTCAGCATCAATAGCTATCAAAATTGTAGATCAATCTTAAAATGGTTAAAGGACAATTAACCCCACGTGATATTCTAGATGCACCTATTGTCTGCTACGTCTTTCCATGGAGGCTGCCATTTTGTGCATGACACGGATCATTAGGTACCATATGCATTGATAATAGCCTACCTTTACAACAGATACGTCGCTTAGTTCTGATTGTATTACGATTGTTATTGGCCATGGGCCTAGATAATTGACGACCCATGAGTTCTAATAGCCATCCTGTAAAGCAGATTCCTCGCTTTGTTTTGGTATTGTTACGATTGTCTCCGTCCTTGACGTCAATTCTCCGTCCTTGACGTATATTTTTTATGAAGTATATTTTTTATGAACAAATTAAGACCTTTTAAAAAATATATAAAACTAAACTTACATTTCAGAATATGTGACTTTATCTAATATATATTTGTCCTCTAAAAATCAATTACAAGTTAACGATGAAGGAAATTTTACTTGGGATGAAAAATATGTTCGTGTACACATAAAGTAATGGCAGCCCCCTTATTATTGCTAGCAGACGATAACTTGGCTGGAAAATAGTGATTTATATCTATATCCTGTGTTTTTACATGAAATTGCATGTATCAAATAAGAGGCATATACTACACCATTCAAAATAAGCTAATTCATACGCTGAGGTTAATTTCCCTTTAATGATAACATATGGCGCACCGTTTATTTTGTAATCAATACCCACATACTGATGTACTTTGTGAGCCTCCCATTTCTTGAAACTTGTATGGGAGGGACTAATGACATATATTACAAATTTCTTTTTTTTCTTCATGACTACTAAACCGAATCGGATGGAACTTTTGCCAAGATTTGATTTGATTTTTTTTAAATTTTGATTTGATTGATTTTTTTTTTTTTTTTTTAGATTGATTTTATTTCTGCGTTCAATAGCATGATACAAAATATAGTAATACATGTGTTACAGATTAAAAAAATATATATATCAACATATTGTCAGACATTAACAATTTACTTCTTGAATACAAATAAAATATGTATACAATATGGAAAATTAACATTTTACAATTAACAGGATTTGTGAACGCAGGAGACCGTCATCATGAGCGATTTGCTTGATGTCGATGGCGGCCTCAAAGTAAAAAAGCGACATAGAACTTAAAAAAAGAATTTGAGAAAAAGAAAAAGAGGTCATGAGGAGGCCCAAAGCAAGTGCAAGTGCAGTGCAGTGCAAGTGCATTAGCGATAGGGTTAAGATGTATTCACGAGTTGTATTGATCAATAATCAGTAAAATACTATAATTTACATCTAGATTGTCAATGTGGTGGATTTGAGTATAAGGATATTAAATTACGCTTCATAGTCGCTTTAAAAGAGTAAATTGTGGAACACATTTCAACTGTTGTGGGTAGATTATTCCACAAGTCAGGGCCATGGTGTCTTATTGATTTATGCGTTATTAATAATTTTGGGTTTGTCAGATGAAAATTTTCTGAAATACGGGTAGGATATGTGTGAATTGTACTGTTTAGATTAAACAAATTTTGAAATGAGGAAGGAAGGTGGTTATTTTTATATTTAAACATAAAAACTGCAACTTGAAAAATATTTAAATCAGTGACCTTCAATGTTTTAAGCTGAAAAAATAGTGGATCAGAATGAGAAAAGTAAGACGATCCAGTACAAATACGAAGAGCCCGCTTTTGTAGGGAAAGAATTTATTTACCTTATGATCCTTCTTTGTTTTTAAACATATTTTACAAACTGATTACAACATACAATGATTAAGCAAATATTAATACATTATCCAATAAAGTAATTACACTGTATAATTAACGTAGATGGATCATAAAAAAGGATTGTCACATAGGCAAAACTTGATGGCGAGACTATCCTTTACAAAAATATAGACTTATCGTTGTATTAAGGATGGGGATGAGATGAGATGTATGGAGAAAGAAAACAAGAATAATTATAAGAGCGGGGTAAATAGAAAGGTGAACAGTGTTGAAGAAATATTAGGGAAGAAATGAAAAGTGGGAAGTGGAGGGAGTGCAAAGAAAAAGAGAGAAAAGGAAAAGGGGAGCATGAAGAAAGAAAGTGTGAGAAAAAGGAGAGAAGATGTAATGTGTCATTTACGCCCAGAATCATCATTGGCCTGCTGTTTGATGATGTATTTTTTGGCAGCTGCCTTGGAAGAATAGAGAGTAGTGTGTGACTTGACTGCATCTGGTACTGAATTCCATATATCGGGACCGGTATGTCTAATAGATTTGTGTGCTAACAAAGTTTTAGATCTATTTAAGTGGTAATTTTTAGCGTTACGGTTTGGGTATGAATGAATACTTCTGTTAAGCATAAATATATCACTAAGTGGGGATGGAACTACTTGATGTATAGAGACTTAAAACATACGTAGGGCTATTTGGAGTGTATTTATGTCACATACTAGTAGCAAGGGTGTTGAGTTTATGGAATAACGGGTCGGAGTTCGCTCTATAGTGTGAGCCCATGCATATATAATACGTAGTGCTTTCTTTTGCAGTAAAAGTATTAAATTAATCTTGTATTTGGCAGTATTTGCCAAAATAATGTTGCAATAAGCAAAAGCTTGTATGTTAGATTAGTGGAGGAATTTGAGATATCATTAATGTATATGAGAAAGAGAAGTGGGCCAAGGATAGATCCTTAGGGTATGCCGCATGTTATGTTTTAATAGGATGGTTTTTAGTTGTATACTACGCACTGTTGTCTATTAGATAAGTAATTCACGAGAGCGCAGTTCCTCTGATACCATGATATTGTAATTTATGAATTAAAATCCGATGATCTAAAGTATCAAAGGCATTACACAGGGCCATAAACATGATAAATACAACAATGATGTGTTCATTTTTATTCAAAGTGTCAGTAATTTTATCTTATAATTGAGATATTAGCCATATTAGTTGGGATTTAGAAGGTTGTGTTTAGTTAGAAATTCATTTAGTTGATTGTATATCAATATTTCTAAAATTGTGTTGTTGCTTATTTGGGGAGGGCAGTATGTCTATATTGAAATCACCTAATATTTCCTTATTTTCTTGAGATAGTATATTTAAAGATGTTTCGAGGTATAGAATGATTGAATGTGACTGTTTGGGGGCCTCTATATTGCACCGAATAGTGTTTTTTATTATTATTTTAAATTTCTATGAAAGTTGATTCCTTCAATGTGAGCATTAGACCTTGCTTTAAAATTGAGTTCGTCCTGTATTATATATATATATATATATATGTATAGCAACACCACCATCTCTACCTGATGCACGATCAGGTCGAAGCATAGTATTATGATCTATGTTAAATAGGGGAGGGGAATTTTTATTCAGCCATGTTTCGTTGATGCTCATTACAGAAAAAGGAAAATTATTTAGGATATACAGTAGATTTTCAATATGTGCAAAGTTTGTATTGAGGCTTCTTGCATTACAGTGTAGGATAATATGTATGATATGTATTGACAGTCCGGTTCGTTACCAGATAACAGTATGTTTATAGTAGGATCAACGTTTGTGCCAGCAAGGTGAGTTTCTTTCGAAACAGTGTTTATGATGACTCCGTGAACATCTTTTCGGGAATGGTATCTTCTTCACAGTAGACATATTGCAGAAATAGATTACCTGTTCAGTGTGGAGGAGTAGAGAGAGAGAGAGAAAGAGGAATAGTGCTAAGGTAGATGAAGTAGTACGATGCTGAAAGTGAAATGAAAAGTAGACAAGTGATATTCAGGAGGAATTTCATGTTCCTCTTTCCTGGAGGTTAACATGATTAAACATTGGTCTCCCCAAGTAGCAATCGATGAAAAAATAAATCCCCTTATAAAATACGGAAGGTATTAAGAAAACATATACATATACATACATCTATAGTTACACACTCGCATACATACATACATGTATATATCATCATGACATACGATAAACAAAGAGGTGATTGATATGGAAACAAATTCATCATAACTGCAAGAAGTGCGAAAACAAAATGGAGGAAATAATTTGCTTTGGACTTAACATTTTCCTCACCACTAATAGATACTTAGTATACATTACATGATATATAAGTGGCGAACCAATTTACCGGATTACAAGCGAGTTTTAACGAGAGTATCGGCAGAGATGATAATTTACGTCTATTGATTTTATGACGTGATTAAATTAATTTGCATGTAATCAATTCATGTAATTTGTAATAGATAGATTTTTATATTTATTTATTAAAAATGCCGTAACAAAATTCTCTAAGCCCTGTCCGCAGAGATTACTGGAGAATTGAGAGTTGTACAGTAATAAAAGGAGTAGGCTGTGTACGGATCAGTTCTTTCGTTTTTACTGTGCGACATGTACGAGGTGGTATACTCATTCGTCACTCTTGTGTATACGATGTGCCAATATACTAAATGTCATTTAACATCTGAATATTGATCCATGGAAATAATGTGATCACACATAAGCAATGCATAGCATACTTGAAGGAAGTCCATCACTTATAGTTATAAGTATAGATAGGCTACCTGTTTATTAGAGCACTAAGATACTCTTGTCATTGCATTGGATACCTATTACTCCAGTTTATGGTTGTTTGGTGTTACCATGACGACAGTAACAGTCATGTTTGTAAGATCTGCTAAGAGAATGCGTAAATAAATCACACTGGCATAGTGATATAGCAAATGGGACTGTGAACAAGTGTGAATAACACCTGCACAGAGCTAGCAAAATATTCCATCATTACATTACTTGAATGTTACATCCGCATAGGTTTCCGTTCATGGTTGCCTGATTACTGGAGTCATGATCAAATTCAGTTTGCGAATCAGAGTTATAGCAGTTTTCCTTATTTGAGTCAATTTTTTTGAAAAAGGAAAAAAGGAAATCAAGTAGGCACAAGCGAATTTACAGGGAAGTAGCATTTAGAGTATACCTCAGTGCTGTTGAAGTTTTTGTGGAATAAATCAAAGCAGACTCGTTGATTGCAACTCATTTGTCATGACAGCAGTATCAGTAATAATATGAGTTGTGTGATATTTTAGAGAAGTGCATGTAATGATCATACTAACATGAACAGAAGTATAAGAAAGGAGATTCCTGTATATTAGAGCAGGCAAAGATACCATATCATTACACCATTATTACGTTATCTCATTCTTTACCTATTCAGATTATTGGTTGGGTCTTATTTCCATTATGTTATTATGGCTATTTCGTTATTTCATTATGATAATACCAATACATGTTAATTCTTAAATCAATTGACGCCATTTGTTTCAAATTTATTATCTTATGCCGCATCTTTTACATTCTGAGATTTATGCAAGAATGTTTTGGAATTGTCATAGCGATATTTTTCCACACATTATAATAATAACTTAATTATTTGTATCGTTGTTTTCATTATACTGTTGACATCTCTGTTTTGTAATTTTCTTTTTTATTCATGTTTTTCAATCTCAGGACCATGATGTAAAACAGTTTTAACTGATCTTGTCATCCTGATTAAATATGATCCCATTAACAAATTAAGTGTTGCTTTCATAATATACCAGTTCAGTAAACGAGACTACAAGACCATCAGCACTTTTAATATACTATTTCAGTTTCTCGTGTAGGATAATTGACAAAAAATATGGAAAAGACATGCCCTGATTAAGCCGATTGCATCTTATTATATAAAATGATGAAAATGATAGCAATCATATATATATATATATATATATATATATATATATATAATACATACATATATATATATATATATATATATTATTTTTTATACATATATATATATATATAGTTGTAAAGAAATGTAGATGGGAGAACGTATAGAAAAAATAATTTAAAGTAAGATAAAGTTCACTCCGAGAATAAAGACATAGTAGATATCCGTAGGTTTGCTTCCACAAGCGCTTTCGTTTAATTCTTCAGGTGGAATGATTAACTTGTTAGTTACATGCGTTTATATATGGTACAAGTAGAAGTTACAAAGTCTTTCAAATCTCCGTTGTTAAAGTTAGGAGATCTATTCAATGGACGGATAGTTTGCTGGTAGATGAAAGATAGAAGAATGAGTTGTGATAGCATGGAGGATATGGGATAATTGGCCTGGTGAGCTGGAGAAGAAGGATTATGGCATTTGGAGTCAATGGAACAGTGGATTATTGTTTGGCACAGTACACAATAGAGTAGAGTGATTGCAATAGCTTACAACAAGTATAGACTTGGTTATTCTGAGATAAAAGAGTATGTAGACTTCCAAATTAAATAGTCTGACGCATTTCTTAAGTTAATATCAATACAAAAAAAAAATCCTTAGTGTAAAATGCAGTCAATGAACATGGTAAGGATTCTACAACGATTGACTGTCGAATGTATATACACATAATAGTACATGCAAAATTATATAATATAATATACACTGTATACTATGTGGTAGTTAGAATAAGGAACAGCAATTCATATAGCGTTCAGTGAAGGTTTGAATTTATTAATGAAATGTTCTTCTTTTAGGCAACGTTTAGTTTTGTCATCATTCATTTTATAAAAAGGTGTAATTAAGAAACTGGGTTCTATGGAACGAGCACACCTTTCTATATGTTCACTCAATTTTAGTTGCCTATATTCTTTCTGCCTTATTTGCTGGCGATGGACCCTTACTCTGTTACGAAGAACATCTCCTGTTTCACCAATATATTGTTCTTTACAACCTTGACAGGATATACTATGAATCAAGTTTATTGTTTGACATGTAAATGGAAATTTAATTCAAAACTCTGTGTTGTTTATTCCAATGTTGATTCTATTTGTCATATCCAAATGGGGGCAGGTTTTGCATCTTTTGTCGCCGCATCTTTTCACCCCACCTTTTGCATTGTTGTTTCGGGAAAATCTGGCTCTGGTTAATATTTGTTTGAGATTAGGGATTTGTCGTTTGCTTGATATAACTTTTACATTTTCAAATACTGCTTTCAGAGTTTCATCGGTTCTTGATGAGAGGCAACGAATCATGAATAATCTGAAACATGTTTGGGTTATTTGGGTTGAATGTGTGGACAAATGGAACTATCTCCTGTTCATTTCTTTCTTTTTCAGGCATCAACTGTTGCTTACTGAGTGCATTTGCCTTAGAAATACCGGTTGTAATAATTTCCTTAAGATAATGTCTAATCAAAAGCATATGCTTTAGTTCTTCCAACTGTTTCTTTCTAGTTTCTTCATCGGATACAATTGTACATATTCTCCTAGCTAAATTATACGGGACATTATTTTTACACTGCTTAGGGTGACAAGATTTAAAATGCAAATATTGGTGGGTGTCTGTGACTTTATAGAATATGTCTGTCTTTAACAAATTATCTTCTTTGATTATTTTAATATCTAAGAAATGTATTGAGCTACAATTAAAATTCCATTTAAAACCAATTGCTGGGTGTAATTCACTTAGTATCTTATGTAAATCATTAATATCTCCAAATTCAGTTTTCCAAACAATAAAACAATCATCTAAGTATCTAAACCAATTTTTTTCAAAATACCTTTTAACTTCAACATTATAATGTGTTTCGACGCGCTCATAGAGTTTCTCCTTTAAGTATCCCATGAAGAGAGTAGCATAAGTCGGGGCCATATTTGTTCCCATTGCAGTTCCACGTTTCTGTACATAATTATTTCCATCAAAATGGAAGGTGTTATTATTCAATATAAAATTGACCGCGTCTAATATGGATTGTGAAGAAAAACTAGAATCAATTTCTTCTTCTTTCGGCAGAAACAGGTTTTCCAAATGGCTTTCAGTGATTTTTTTAGAGTTGATAAACGCAAAGCTGTTTTGACTATGAGATTCGGAAAGCCTTTTTGAAAGTCGCAAATTTGTGCTTTCCGAAGCAGATTTCAGCCAGAAACAGGTTACAAAAAGTGAGATAAACGCAAAGCTGTTTTGAAACGACTTTATACTTCTGAAAAGACGCGCGCCAGGCAAGTACATGTGTACACATCACAGTACTATATAACGTACATACGTGGTACCGATATTGTGCTCTGAATAGACGTCCGTTTGTTTAGTTATCTTCTGACTTCTGTAAAGCTTATTTTTTGTACTGACTGCAGAAAAAAAAAGCGCGCGCCGTATATGACCCCTTCTCCTCGGGTCAAACTGCGCAATGCATCTGCGCAGTGACATCGTCGGTTTTCGACTTGTCGATGAGATGATAAACGCAACTTATGTTGAAAGCCGTTTGCAAAGGCCTTTGGAAAGGGCTTTTGATAGTGGGTATGGAAAGCCGTTTCAAACTGGGGAAAGATGATAAACGCGACCTTTGACATCTCACATTTGGATGATTATTGATTTCTATCAGACTATAGGACAAAAAATTGAAGTGCTCAATGATGCATTTTGATCTTTAAAAAGTGTTAGATTGGACAGGAAATCCTTAAAATACAAGGAGATAGATTAATAGCTTAAAACATTATACATAGATAACATGGGAAGGTAAGCAGTGATAAGCATGATAAGACTCAAATGAAATCTGTGATAATGGAATATAATAGTGAAATATAGAAACCATATACTGGAAAAGACAGATGGGGGTATTTATTGTGTCAGTTCACTTCAAAATGAAAGATGCATGGAGTATTCCAGGCGGACCCGGTCAAGTAATTCAGGCCCTTAAATTGTGGCCCTCTAATACAGCCTGTTCAACCGGAGTGCCATGATAGTATTTTATAAAGCATCGACTTCTTGGAAACTATAATGAGAAATAACAAGATACCCCAATATACATGTAACACTTGGGGTGTTTTGGAAATATTATTTGGGAGAGAGTAAATTACGTTTTCCGTCGCTCGCTTCGCTTAATCACAAAACTTTGAAATAGTTTCAGGCAGCGAGGACCATGAATATTTCTATATTATTTATTGTAATATGTCCATGAATATTCAATGTTATGAAAAATGTTCGGGCACGTCACTGCCTTGTTATCGCCATAGCGCCCAGGTATTGCGGTTACCTTACTTTCTATATTGAAATTAGCAACAGCAAATTACATACAGCGACTCCGAGGTCCATGAATATTCAATGTTATGACAATTTTCAGGCACTGACGTTACTGCCCTATTGCCATGGCGCCCAGATATAAGGGTTACCTTTCTTTAAAAGAACAACAGAATGTGCCCTCCCCCCCCCCCCCCCTCCCCCGTTCGCTTAACTTCCGAAAAACTTTAATATGAATGATTCCTGGCAACAAGATGACCGGAGATATATATTTATATTTAAATTCCCTGCCGATAAAGGTCGTTGCGACCACATCTGTTTTTCTTTGAGATCGGGCAAGGTGAGATCTTCGTGTCGAGGATGAAAATTGCCCATTTTGCAATACATCTCTGGTATTTTTCATTACATGAACTTTATCGCGGTAGGAAATGAGCTTTTTGAGGATGTGGAAGGGCTTTCCGTCTGGCTTTGGCCCATCTCGGTGAGCGCGTTCCACCTTGTTGGTATGTCGGAAGCGCCTCCTCAACATTTCTTCCGCGACAGCTATGCAGTACTCGCGACCATTTGCGGAAGGCTCAGTGACTCCGACAAGCCGTATGTTATTACGCCGGGAAGATTTTTCATGGTTATTTGCAGCGATGTCTTGGCGCTAGAAAATTAATTATAGATGCTTAATCTTAAACAATATTTAGATTAATGTACATTTTGCAAAACCTTTGATGCTGAAAGTCAAGAGTCGCTATGTTTGGAGGTTGAAATTCAGGATACAAATATGAAATCCACTCTTAAAATAGCAATCCAAACCTCTATTTGGGGTGGATTCCATATGAATTTGGGTGTGGATTCAATTCCGAAATTAGGTGATCCCCACTGCGAGTCGTAAGAATTAAATTTACTCGCCTCTACATTAATTAATGAAATATCAAATTACAATGCATTATTTCCTACTATATGTATCAAAATGATATTGATATTGTCACAAATTATTTTGAACTTATAGACCGATACCATTCCGAAAGGGTCTTTGACAAGACTGGAGGAGAACTTGTGATTCCGTCGCACGGGCTCACCTTGACCATCCCCCCTGGAGCACTGAAAGAGGGTATCAGTGAAAGGATTACTGTGGAGGTTCTCAGAGACATTCCACATGAAATCACCGTGAGAGATGACGAGATGCTTGTTACAAATGGCTTCCAGTGCCTGCCATCAGGTTTACAATTCGAATCTGAGAAACCAGTCAGATTGACGATACCCCATTGCGCTAACCTCTTTGATCCGGAGAAGGTGCAGGTCGTACTCTACTCCTGGCATCATGGTAAGTAATGTGATCAATAATCAGAACACGTTTAAACTTAGATTTAGTCCCTGTATGACCTTCATAGAATAATTATATTCATATTCCATGGGATAATCGACATGTACATGCTCTTTTAAAGAAATTATATTTTGGGGTATGTGATTTTTGTATTGCAGGAGTACATTCTCTTTCCCGGTATTTTATGTCTTCGGGGATACTTAAAGAGCAACTATACTAAAGTAACATTCTAAGTATGGTGTACTTTCTCATAGGAATACTTTCGATAAAGTCATGTAGCTCTCACGCAACTTGTTAAGAATTTGAAGCCCTTATTTCTCTAAATCACTTAAACCCAAAGCGAAAAATAACGTAATTCTAAAGCAAAAGAGAAACTTAGCCCTCGGCCTAAATTTTACTTGCAATACGCACACGTATATTACAAAAAAAAATGATATCAGGTGGGTGGAGAGAGTAAATGTGAACAAAAAGTGGGTGTATTTAAGGTTGGCTCCATGTCAAGACAATTGTACTTAATAAATCTTGCCTCTTATGCTATACACTTGATTTTCACAGAAGGAAATGAAGAATGCACATCTGAGCGCATCTTACTAACATCGAGAACCTGTCAGGTTACTCCTTATCACGTTCAGATTCACTTGGAGCACTTCTCGACATTTTCTTTTGGCTTTATGAAAAAAGGGGCTATCTGACTAGTAAACGAGTGTCTTTCATGCCCTTTCTTCCGAGGATAATGGCCCCTTCACGGAACATGCTGTTGGAGTTTCGTATGGTCAACAAACCTCATGAAACATCTTGGGTATGGCCTTAACATCATGTCAGTGGCGTATCCAGGGTGGCGCAACAGGCGTGCGCCCCCCCCCCCCCCTATTGGCCGTCGTAAAAAAAAACTAGCAAAAAAAATAAATCCTCGTACCAATTGAAAATATTATTCATTAAATAGGCTTCAAAATTGGTCACATATAGCACTATTTTGCATCTCAGTCCTTCTTCAGAAGCAAACATTTTCCAAAGATCCCTCCCCCATGACGGCGATCAATAATTCCTGGCGTCCCCCCCCCCCCTATTGGGAAATCCTGGATACGCCACTGCATGTCATATGAAATGTAGCGATTTTGATTTTTATTTTATTTTTGTACCTCACAAAACCCACATCAAGGAATACACGCTGTTAGAGCAGGATGACGAAATATAGCAACAATCTGAATAAATCAAAAATAAAAATCGAGATTTTAACCAAACTTAATTCATAAGATCTATAGTGAAATTTTCCCTTTTTTTTTTTTTCGTGTGATCATCTATAATCTATCATCTTTTAGAGCCGGCTCATGCGAGGCGTACACGTTTACTTTACGTAATGAGGCCAACTGCATTGTTTAATAGAATTTACTCAGCAGTAAGCAGTGAACAATATGCCTCTAAGAAATAGAGACGGGTATGTTTGGCATATAGCATATAAAAGACAAGTGTTCTTGAGAATGTTAGCAAATTGCAAAAAAATGTGATTTGCCTGTACATTTACATTTTAAGTGCAGGATCGTAATTGGATCCATTGACCTCGTAATAATAACTGAAAGGGCGCTATACCATACCCTATAACAATACACTGTTAGACATTTTTAAGCCAACGGGGAAAAAATTGATAGCTAATACCCCATTCCACAGAGAATAGTTGATCATCGGTCACTCATCCGAAGCATTTTTTTTTCTTCCGGTAACCCACCGAAGAGTTTCGTGCCACACTGCGATGAATCCGATTTGTGTTTGTCGACTGTCAGGTCAGTGTCCGACGGGTCGGACGTGATCCGATGAGGCAAAATGGTCCGATGAAGGAACTAAGCCCAGAGCTTAAGTTCGCCATCGGACGCCATTTCCGGTCGCAAATCGAGTCAGTGTCGGATGAATGTCGAATCAGTCCGATGCGTGTCAGATTGGTGTTGTGGAACTGTCGGACGTGTCTAGCCGACGTATGACGGCAATATGATTAGTGTCCGATAATTAGCAGTCATCTGACGCTCATGTGCTTGCAATCTGCGGTCTGCCCGACGCGCCTGATAGCCAGCCGCCCGGCACCAATTCGATTTCCATCGGAAAGTGATAGCGTTTGCTATCCGATGTGACATCGGATGGTAATCGCTTATCAATCCATCGGACACATATCGCATAACAATTAACGGTGACATCTGATGGCCAACGGACTACAAAAGGAGAGTCACCCGACACTCACTTCGCAGATTTACATCAGACACTACAACGCCAAGATCCTGAAGATGGCTCCAAGAAAGAACAGAAATGTTCGAGGACAGAAGGCAAAGGAGAGAGAACTCCAGCATCAATAACGACGTGGCCTTCTTCGCCTTTTTCTCAGCCTAATCAGGACCTCAACGGTTATTGCATGTTGTGGCATACATATAGTTTGTTGCTGGAGCAAAAAAAAACACAATCGGATCAATCGGATGAAAATGACGGACAGACATTACGCCACTACCAGTCTTTCATCCGATGACCCCGATCAATGATGGGTCTCTATCGGATTTTTGGAAAAAACGGGGACCAAAAAAAAAAGATGTCGGGTGATTTTTCATAGGAACTCATTGGAAAGCTGTAATGTTTGGGTTTCGATGGTCAGTGGCATGGGGGCTGTTAATGAACGAGTAACAAAGAGATATGGGGAGATAAAGTTGAGTTGTGGTAAAAGTGAAAATAATTTTTCAGCTTTCTCACTTTTTAATATTTCTCTTTCATTTTTTATCCAATGTGGAAGAGCAGCATAGTTACAATTCCACATGAAAAGATTCTTCTTGTAGCACAAATATGACCAGAATTAATTAAAAATTCGGACCAAATTTCACAACATATTACGTTTGTGTTCAGTTCCATTACCCCTATTTGTGTCAATGCTTTTAGCTGTTTGTGAATGTCAACAATATTGAGAGAGTTTGTTAATATGTTGATGATTGCAAAGTTTCACAGACCAAATACAGTTTTACTTTATTACATTATTACCCCAAGAACTTTTATGCAATTTCTTTCACAATGCAATCGCATGACCAGTACTTCACATTACGTACGAAATTCAGTCCGGGTATTGGATATGTGAATTATTGTAAAGCCAGCCAACATATTTGTAAAGGTCGCTGCGTCACATACTCCCTTACAGAGAGTTCTTCATGACATTCAGAAGGACGCCACTTACCAACCCGCTAAAGACGATGACGATGAGATGAATGTCAAAGATGAAGATCTGCAAGTCACCTGTCAACTTAATGACAACTCCATAATCGAAGAGGTAAGAGAGTGCACCCGTTGCAGGAAGATAATGTTCTACATCGTTATCTTTAGCATTTTGAATTTTCATTTTCATATATATATATAGTAGATATATATATATATCGTATTATTTTTCTTTTTGCATTCTTATGTTGCCATGTTGTTGCCATATATATATGGCAAGAATGAAAAAAGAAATGTTGTTGCCATATATATATATATATGGCAAGAATGAAAAAAGTCCGTATACGATGAACATGATTTCCATCGAATACGGACATGTTCATTCTTATCTTGTCTTATTCCTTAACTTTGCAAGTCCGAAGCACAACTATCATTGTAATATATGCTGTTTAATAACAAGAAAATTATTCATGCCCATATTATAAAAAATAATTAACCTATGTCGGTTGATGAGAATTACACAAAAGTCAACAATAAAAAAAAAAAACCCGTTTAGAAATGAAAACTATCGAATTTTCGCCCATAGGGCTTCATCTAGCCTTTTTTAAGGCGGCATGCTATGTCTTATCTTTGCTGTTCTACTCTTATCTCTGTATATCTTCGAACGCACGGAGGTCCTCTGATTGCGAGAAGGCGACACATGCGTGCAGCGCACCCGTCAACCTAATGAATATTCACATATTCCAGACGACCAAGGTAATGAATCATTCAACAACCTTACCAAACACGGCAATACAACACGTTTTGTTTAAACCACACTGAACTTCTCGGTTTGACAGTGCCTTTAACCGATCGAATTTAGAGGAACCGTAACGGAAAAGACTGAGCTTGTCCATTATCTGATGGGGACCAACAATGGGTAGATAACGGGAGAAAACTGAAAGTCTTAATAATTAAAAAGTCCACACAAAAACATTTTTTTCTCATTTTCAAAAAGAAATTGGTCAGCAGTCGCATTTTTGTTACAGATGTGGGAAATATGTTATCATATTTTCCGTAACATATCACTAATACCCCATGTCTAGAATGGGTTGAATAGTCTCTGGTCTCCGTGTCCTAAAAGCTCCTGGTTGGTCCATTTTCTCTACCAGGAACTGAATTATTCATGAAAATCTTTCGTAGGAAATTGAAAGATTTCATTGTTGAAAATAAGAAAACAAGTAACGTTGGCGGGTAAGTGGCCTGCACGCGTGTGTGGCCTTCCCTAAACCAGAGGACTGTTCCGCGCGTTTCGAGGATCGACAGAGCTAGTAGAGTAGTAGAGTAGCAAAGAAAAGACCTATCATGTCGCCATGATTAAAGGCTAGGCTTCATCAGGAAAGATTAACTCTATATAAAAAAGTATCTATTGTTGTCTTATATATATTTCCTGTACGATATCGAATTTCAATTGAAATCTTCTTTTTATCCCTGCTAAAACGTTCCTCTTAATTCAAGATAAATGTTTCATCTTCTTCACTGACAGAACGTCGCGATAGACTTCGTCCAGAAAACCAAGCATACTGTTTACTTTAACTTGGATTTTAACGAGAAAGATGATGACTTACTTGTGCAGCTGCAGTTGATACAGTCACGGCTTGGCATGGATATCAAGTTTAGAACACACTTCCTTGCTCTTCCTGGTGAGCTACAAAATTGTTATAGGTTGTATATTTTTCTTTCCAAAAGCAACAGCCGGAAATATATTGGAAGATGTCATTTCAATTTTTTCTAGTAGACCGTACAAAACCATTTTAAGAAACGTAGTACAGACCGTAATAACTGACGGTTGGAGAGAGAGTTTTACACGTGTTAAAAAACTTTCCTGATCCAAAATAACCGTAGTAAGGCGTATAATGACCTTACAATAGCTGTTATAAGACCGTCATAGACCGTTATGGAGTGTACTAGACCGTACTAGCGACCGTCTTACTTGATGTTAGTACGGTCAAACTCGGCCAAATAAGGCCCATGACGGTGTAGTATGGTTATGTAACGGTCTCTACTACGGTCCATTACGGTTAGTTTTGGGCATACCATTACACACCGTGATTAAACGACGGTTCTAAATCGTTACAGACCGTGACATACCGTAGTAACGACGGTTACAAACTGTTACAGGCCGTAGTAAAGGGCCGTAACAGACCGTTGCTGTATCGTATAACCGTTACATAATGGCACATGACGGCCTTATAACGGCTTTTGTACGGGCGTTATAGGTTTACTACTGTTGTTTTGGATCAGTCGGTCAGAAGGAAAGTTTTGAACATGTTTAAAACTTTTTGTCCAACCGTCAGTTATTCCGGTCTGTACTACGGTTCTTAGAACGGTTTTGTAAGGTCGACTACGGCCTTATTACGATAGTATTAAGGTCCAGAACGGTCAAGAACGGTCACTTAGCACAACACAACACATCTGCATACTTTACTACATGGCAGGATGAAATATCCGAGCATAAGAAATCACTAGTAAGCAAGGTAAACAGAACAGTAGAGAGAACACATCCTTGCGGAGTACATGTACTGAGTGATCTAGCTTGGGATACATTTCCAAAACGTACTTGTTGCACTCTGTCATAAAATCCCGTAACCATTGACATAATTTGGGATTAACAACATTGTCTAATTTTGCCACGAAGGATTATATATTGTATATAAGGATTGTAGATAATAGGGTTTGGATCAAGACCAAAATGTTCCAAAATTTAAGACCTGTAAAGACGAAAGTTTTGTGAGCTAAGAGCTTTCTCATGCGGGGGAAGATGGAACAAATTTGATTGCCTTGTATTGTTCGTCATGAACAAGCATTCGGAAGTTCATTACTAAATGGTTGGAACATAAATTGACCCAGATTATAAAGGTAAAATTCCGAGACTTTAGAACTTTATTACTATGAAAACCTCAAGTTAAGTAAAGAGACAACAAAATGAAGGATGGGAATTGATATTTCAACTTGTTAAGTACTCCTATCTTTCTCGAAATCAGTTTTGAAAAGTCAGAATGTGGTTTCTGGGAGAGCTTGTCATCAATTTTATACCCAAGAATTTTGTAATTTTCACTTTTTTGATAGGTGTGTTATCAAAAAGAATATTGTGAGGCAGTGATTGAAGTGTATTTCTCAAGATCATGTAATTTGTTTTCCATAGTTTGGCCTGAATAATGTTCAAGCGAATCTGGAAAAAAATTAATGTTGAGCTGTCCACGGTCGGAATTTATTGATCAAGGTGTCAAATTAAAGGAAACATAATATGCTACAATGTGAGTATATCTGATTAAAGTTTTATGTACTGATTGAAAAATTATTTGAAGTTGAATCTGGGTTTCCTTTTTATTGACTCACTCACTGTATATGCATATACATATTTTTGCTTTTAGAAACAAGAAAACCGGATAAAACTTCAGCTTCCACGTCTCAGCAGAGGTAAATATTGTCTTTCAATAAACCATTGGTATACTTATTAAATACCACGCCTGGTGCCAACCAATGATTCATGCAAGGCAATATTATCAACATTCTACCAAAAGTGAAAAGAAAACTATTCAAAAGGCCATTTAGTGAACACCCAGCCAGTGGCAAGTCCAGGCAGCCCCCACCCCCACCCCCGCTTTAATTTTTCATAAATTTACTTTGGTTCCATTACCAAGTATATTGTTAATAGTAGAACACCACATTTTATTGTGAGAAACGCCCCTCCCCTTACTTCAAGATTTTAATCATGATAAAGCGCGAATTTAGAATTTAGGTACGGAGGCTAAAAGTTTTAAGAAAGTAGTTCAGATACTGTTTATTTGACGATCCTCAAGCGTGCATAATACAGGCCATATGCAAACCCAACTACTCTCCCTCAGCTCCGCTTTCCTATCCAGTGACCAGTGTTTCGCCTCCTTTATTCTACTCCGGAGACGTAACGAGCTAAGATATGGTAACAAAAATTTTGCGTTTTCCCATATTTTCAATTTTCATGAACTTTATAAGTAGCACAGTGCTACGTATTTTCAATCATGAATAAAAAATTCTCATAAGAAAGCGTTTTGTTATGATAGTTATGATATTTTGCCAAGGCATCGACATCACACTATGATTTTTCCGTCGATATTAACTGTCAATTAGGCCTTTGTGAAACAGGCATTAGGTATATTAAAGGTTGACTAAATTAGAGAGAAAATGGGTGCTGTTACCATGTATTTTTGCTTTCTAATCACGAATCTGGCAATTGATTATCCAAATTATGTCCCGTTTTGACGAAAAGGGGGAAAAGTAGAGACGTTCCTTAAAACTCGTGAGCTGATTGGCTAATTGACGTCACACCTCCAAGTGACGTATGAGGAGTAAGAGGCACAAGATCTGCAGGCTGCATCATATAACATTGTACACACAATGCGGTATTTGACCCCTCTGTTCAACGGACAATTTATGAAAAAAGGAAATTAATCAATATAATCTTAGGAGTGAATAATCATTATCAATATATTTTCTACAAGATCAGCAAACACCTTTGCCCAAATATACAGCACTTGTTTTGTTTTTAACTTTTTTAAACAATGTTCTCATCCACCTGAGCTTGCCGAACGAAAGTTTTGCATTGGTCTTTAACGCGTGTACATCTGTACAATGTACTACACATCTTTCGTACGGCAGTTACTATGTTCCCCTTGTACATAGCGACTGGTGAACGCTTTTGTTTTGTTTATTTCAACTAGAGATGAAAAGTGACCGCGATTCCGAGTTGGAAGACTTTTTTTTTTTGAGCCATGCAGATACGAACTCTGATTTATCAGATGATTTATCAGATCCCGAAGGCAAAGAAGCTCGAGTGGCAAGGGGAATTCGACCATATGTTTGAGACCCTCGCAGAATACGCCCCGGGGCCTGGTGAAGTAACTCCAGGGAGCTCCAACACGTTGGAGCTCCCTGGAGTCATGGGTGATGAAGTAGACCAAAAATTCTGTCTTTCGTTCGTTAGCTCTTCACTTAGCATGCTTAGCTAACGAACGAGGGACATAATTTTCGGTCTACGGGTGAAGCTGCTGCAGCTGCTGGAGATGATGTCGTTGAAAAACAGATTGGAAGACTTGACTCCAAGTCTGATCGTTGGAACAGCTGAATCTTTTAGCGAGCTTATCCTTTTTCTTCATGCCAAATTCGGAATACAGGCCAGAATCCTCAAAATCATCTTCGGCAAAGTGATCACTGCAGATTTCAATGTACTCCACTCACTTGTCCGGCCCTTGCCACTCTGCCCGCGTAAGCTTTGCGACCCACAATTTCCGTAGATTTTCATCTTTAGTAAAAAGATGTAGGCTTACATCATCTTTAGGGGTCTAGCTACAGCCCGCAACTATACACCGATTCGGCATTATTGATGAAACTGTGTCCCCAAATCAACGTTATTGTGAGGAGTTAAACACGAAAATATGCAATGCAAATGGTCGATGCGGTGAATATCATGCTCGGCACCGTACAGGGCTAGCTGGCCTGCCAGGCCTGCGGGCATGCACGGTATACAGGTACTGGGTGGAATAGTTTCCTTTACTTTTCGTACGTCACAGATCACGTGATCACGATGTCGCGTTGATGTTTTTTTTTTTCAGGGGCGGGGCTTATGACTGTAAAATCAGCAAAAATGTGCTTTTCAAATGATTATGAAATACGACTGAATGCATAAAAAAGTCTGTGATAGATATTTTTTGGCTTCTGATGAATATTGATTATGACTGATGAATATTAAGAATTAATCAATTTTAAAGAATATTTAAAGGGCTTATGTTGATTTTTTCCGACCCCCTATTGCAAGAATATGGTTTGTAAATAAATAATAAACATGTTTCATCAATTTTAGAAAATAAAATAGATTTTTTTTTGCATAAAATGTACCCTTGATTATTGACCTTATTGAGCCAGATTTCTCAAACAGACCGATAAACATCGATGCGGGGTTGACCTGCTATGACGTCACTGGGTAGAGTTGATCAATTCATCCAGGTCAATTCATCTGGTGCATAACGCGCGCTATTGAAATCGTGTGTAAAAAAACACAACATCAACGAGAGTCGCTTTCTTTTGGGGAATCCTTACGTTTTGTGGCAAAATGCCACGAAATTGCGTTGTGTGTATGTGGGAGGGGGTGTTACAATACTTTAAAGAACCCCAACATCAGTTTCTTCACCTTTCCAAAGCTCAATAAGCAACGGAATTTGTGGGTGAAGTTTGTGAAAATTCGGCAAAAAGATTTCACAGCAGCAACACACAGCAGGCATGCACGAATTTGTAGCGACCATTTCGAAAAATCAGCCTTCGAACGTCACTGCAAGATTGACTTTGGAGATGTAGCTGGCCCGAAATACAAGGCTAGGTTGAAGAAGGATGTCTTGCCCACAATACAGAGCATCAAATATTCAAAAACACGAACATTTAAGCCGCAGGAGACCACTGTCGGAAGTCAGACTGAGAACTGATGTGAGCAACTTTCGCCGTATTGTGAAATTGTATTGTTGAATCATTGCCGACATGGTCGTTCTTGCGCTGATTTTCTGGACTCAATTCGATGTCATAGTATCGTTTTTTCCAAAAAATGTCAAGTGACAAGTTAAAACTCACCTTTATTAGGTGTTTCACCAGATATTTCACTGCTGTGACCAATATTAGGAAGAAAAGAGCGATTCTAGGAGAGTAGCTAGCTCTGTTCTTTTCTTCCACGGCAGTGTATCAGATCTAGCCCAGTTCTCAAGCGGAGCCCTGCGGGGTTTCACCGCGTCGCTGTACATGTAGCCTACCATGATGTGTACGGGTACAGAATCAACATCTGTCATATGATTTCTCAAAAATGCAGAAGCTTCAGATATTTTTTTAAGTGTTAATTACCCTAACAGGTACAAATATATTTGGAAAGAAAATAGAACTTTTGGAAAATCTACCTTGACCCCTTCGATATTTCCGAACAAATCACCTGCAGTTTTGCTCAAAATTATTCATACCCCTTATATTTTTTTAAAGGGGTCCGCTCTCTAGTCGCAAGGACCGCCATTCATAATAAGACATAAAGATCGCTATTCATAATACGGAAAGAGGGTCGCTGTTCATAAAGGTCAATATTCATAAGGGTCGCTATTCATAATCAGAGAAGAGGGTCGCTATTCATAATCGGAGAAGAGGGTGAATAGCGACCCTCTTCTTTGATTATGAATAGCGACCCTTATGAATATTGACCTTTATGAACAGCGACCCTCTTCTCTGTTTATGAATAGCGACCCTCTTCTCCGATTATGAATAGCGACCCGCTTCTCGGATTTTGAATAGGGACCCTTTTCTCGGATTTTGAATAGCGACCCTTTCCTTTGATTATGAATAGCAACCCTCTTCCCCAATTATGAATAGCGACCCTCTTCTCCGATTATGAATAGCGACCCTCTTCTCCGATTATGAATAGCGACCCTCTTCTTTGATTCTTAATAGCGACCCTCTCCTCCGATTATGAATAGCAACCCTCTTCTCATATTCTCCTTATGAGTTTATGAATAGTGACCCCCTTTTCGCTTTATGAATAGCGACCCTACATGTTACAGGAAATTACACGTTATGAATAGCGGTCCTTGTCACCCACCGGTCCTTATGACTAGCGAGGTTACCCATTTTAAAGCCCCCCCCCCCCCCTAAAAATGAAAGGGAGACTAGACTTAGTTGCACATTTAGTTATCTTCTACAAATGAATGCTATCTCCTGTTTCACCTCATTTGCGTAACAATAGAAAAAGTGACTACTCCACATTTGTTTAATGTTCAAAATTGTTCATACCCTTGTTGTTGATCAATATGAATCCAATCCTTTGTAATTAAAGTAACACTTTATGTCTACTGTCACAGTACTTCTGTTGGTTTCTACTGGGATATCAGGCCAGTACTTATCTACAATTGTTAAATCTCCTTGAGGATGTTGTCCAGACATGCCTTCAACTTCACCTGCTTTTAGCGCCTTAGGGCAGCTCGGCTAAAGCCAGGGTAGTAGTAGTACTTTGCAGACGCCTTGAGCATCCCATGGGATTGATATGCACGCAATATAAATGTATTTATTATTATTATTCACCTTATTTCCGGGGAGTACCTTGGATTTAAAGCAGATTTTATGTCCACAGGTGGTATGGTTATTGACATGATGATGACAGGGCTTTGGCATTTATTTTTCAGTCATTTCTATGCATTTCACAGAAGATTCTTCATCAAAGATGGAGCAAAGCACTCTTCCTGGATAGAACTGTTGCTCTGTCTGAGGGATGGTAGGCCCTCATACTTTTTCCTCCATTAGCATTAAGAATGTTTTAAGGAAGTACATGGTAGTGGTCTAAAAGTTTTTTGGTACCATTTTTATCAGTCTGGTCAGTTACAAATATTGACGCACTTTGGATCTGGATACCAGTCATAAGGTCCTTCACATGTGAGTATTTTAGTGAAGCTTAAATACTAGTCTGTATCTTCAAGTGTGCTGATGACATTGGGGAAATATGGTATAAAATTGGTTCCCAGTGATATCAAGGCTTGTAAGTATCATGAATATAAAGATTGAAATATTCAAAGTATATTTTGGATGTGTATGGTACTCAAAGGTTGCATACTGTAATTCATGCTGACATGGCAGCAGGGTCATAAAGTGATTTGAACATTACCAAGATGGCCATCCAGAGCACACTGATAAAGAAGGGAGTAAAACAATGAGAGCCAACCCTCCCTCAGGCATGGTGTTTTACGTAATCTTAAAATGGAAATCCAACCTTAATGGCAAGTTGCTCTGAAAGAAAAAAAAAATCAGAGAAGCAGATTTGAACAAAATCGGACAAGCAATAAGAAAGTTATGATTTTTTGAAAGTTGTAATCACTATCCATATGGGAATTTCATATTGGCTGAATAGGTAATGTGATGTAGTTGTGGACAACTCTCCCATTTGCTCCAACACACAAAATGACTAAAATGTCATTTTTCTTAAATGTATTACTCAGTAGGCTCTCTTTCATTCATGAGGACCTATAACAATATGCTATCTCCAATGTAATTTTGAGTACTGCCCCGAGGGAAATTAAAGGCGCTTCGGAGAAAACCGCAAATTAATGATAAATTTGTGTCCGACAAAATGGGAGAGTTGTCCACAAGTATGTCACAATCGACTCACCAAATTAATAATTTGAGATTCGCAGAGATGTAGTGATCTCATTTTTCAAACATTCATAACTTTCTTATTCCTTGTCCGATTTCTTTCAAACTTTCTGTTTTTCTTATTTGTCTGCGTTCACATACAACAATTTATTACCAAGGTTGGACTGCCCTTTAAACGCAGAATTTCCATCAAAATGCACGGAAAATGACTAAAAAATAAATATCATACCATACCACCAGTAGACACAAAATTTGCTTTAAATCCAACACACTAAGAAAAAAAGTACAATTTTGCACCCTTCAAATGCAACAAAAGTTGCACCTTTTTGGGTACAACTTTGCACCCTAAGAAGCTTTTTACACCTTTAAGGGTGCAGTTAGCTACAATTGCACCCTTAAAGGGTGCAGAGTTGTACCCTTTAGAGAAGGTACACATTTGCACCCTTTTGGATGCAAAAGTTTATGCACCCTTAAAGGTGCAAAATTGCACCTTTTAGGGTGCAAACGGGCATTAAAGGTGCAACAAGAACAAAAAGGTGCATTTTTGCACCCTTTTCATGTAGGGTGCAAGATTGCACCCAAGAGGTGCTGCCAGTGTTGCATTTAGGGTGCAAACTTGAACCTTTTCTTCTTAGTGTGAAGGAAATACCTGGAAACAAGGTGAAGGCATATTTGGACAAAATCCTCAAGGAGATTACGGCTTTACATACCAGTAATGGCGTGATATCCCAGTAGAAGCCCACAGACATACTGTGCCAGTACACATATTTGTTGCAAACTTTATTAACAAAGTATTGGATTTGTAAAATCAGCACTGATTTTCTTATTTACTATATAAATCTATATATATACCTACCTATTATGCCAGTAGTCTTGACTACGGGACCCCTTCGAGAATTTAACACAAATGAGTCACAATATTGTGCGCACCCCCCGTAATCCTATTGTCCCCTTCGCCACTCACGCGCGGCAACACGCCACGGCCATCTTCCTCTTTTGCGAGCAACCCCAAGTAGAAACATGTTGCTTGCAAGGTGAGGGGAAGGAGGGAGGGTCATAGGTAGGTATATAGATTTATATAGTAAATAAGAAAATCAGTGCTGATTTTACAAATTTACTGCAATAAATCATATATACCTACCTATTATGCCAGACCAGCGCCAACTCAAAGACCGGGAGGCATGTTTCAAGCAGAAGGGAATAGGATTACACCAAAGATTACAAAGAAGACACAGCGGCCTTCAAGGTGGCTGACGCAAACATAGCCTCACCTGCGGGAACATCCCTAAGGAAGCAAGAAATGAAGGAATTGGACGAACGCCAATAAGCAGCCTTCAAAATATCATCAAGCGCCACACCTTGAAACAGAGCCCAAGAAGTGCTGACACTACGAGTGTCATGAGCATGAGGCTTACTGTCAGATAAAAGAGCCTCTGTGCCAGCAGCCCTAATAGCCTCGACAATCCATCTAGAAATGGAATCAAGAGAAGCAGGAGAAAAAGGCTCTCTAGTGATCAGGAACAACTGATCATCCTTACGATAAGACTTATAAATATACCATTTGAGAGCCCTAACAGGACACCAAACTTTGTCTTCGCGCACTCACGAAAACCCAGAAAGCGGACAAAGACAAATCTCAACAGGGCCAGAGGCAGCCGTTTGATTCTTGGCAATAAAAGAAGCCTTAGGAATCAATCTAACGCCTTTTCTCTCCCAGCGAACATTACCAGGAGTAAGACAGAGAGCATGAAGAGTACTGCGCCTCTGCCCAGAGGCAACAGCTGCCAAAAAGAGCGTCTTAACCGTAAGATGATGAAGCGAAGCTTCACCTAACGGTTCAAAAGGAGGTTTCGCCAAGGCCTCCAGGACCTTAGGCAGACTCCAAGACGGTACTAACCTAGAACAAGGAGGACGTTTCAGAAAGAACGACCGAATCAAACCACTCAATAGCGGGGAATTGGAAATCCCCGAACCATCTGAGAAACCCGAATGAATGGCCCCAATCGCCGAACGGTAGCCTCGGATAGTAGAGATGGATCTTCCTTTGTCAAATAACGAGATTAGGAAATCCGCAATTGAACCAATAGGAGCCTTAGAAGGGGTTTGATTTCGCTCTTTACACCAAAGGAAAAAGACCGAGAGACGGGAATTATAAATTTCCCTAGTAGAAACCCTACGACTGGACATTAAAAAGTCCGCGGCTCTATCAGAGAGACCCGACTGTCTTGCAGATTCCCTGACAAGGGCCAAGCAGTCAAATGAAGGGACTCTGGATTGTGGTGAAGAATCCCCTAGAGGGGCTGCAACACCAGATCCGCTCTTAACGGAAGAAGGAACGGTTGAGCCGTCAGAAAGCTCCGGAAACCAACTCCTCCTGGGCCAAAAGGGAGCTATCACAAGCACCCGAGCCCGATCTTCCCTGATCTTCCGCAAGACTCGCGGAATCAGCTGGAAGGGAGGAAAGGCAAATCCTCGAAGATTCTCCCAACTGAGAGAGAAAGCATCGAGAGCCCAAGCTCCCCGATCGCGCGCACAGGAGCAATAGATCGGAAGTAGGTGGTTTAGAACCGACGCAAAAAGATCCACTTAAGTGGACCCAGGCAACTGCGAATGCGGCGAAAGACCTCTGGATGGAGCATCCATTCCGATGGAAGACACCTGCCCCGAGACAGAAAATCCGCAATGAGGTTTTCCTGACCGGGGATGAAAGAGGCCACGGGTGTGATCGCCATGCGACGACACCACCTCCACAGCTGTGCTGCTAGGGCATTCAGGATAGCAGAACGAGTGCCTCCCTGCCGATTGACATAAGCCGCCACAGTGACATTGTCCGTGAGGATCAGAACTGAACGACTGAAAAGTCGACTTCTGAAATGAAGCAGGGTTAAAAGAACTGCCATAAACTCCAGGACATTGATATGGGGAAGAGTCCCAAGATGAGACCAATCCCCCGCGACCGTGCTGCCATTGCAATGTCCTCCCCACCCCAACCGAGAGGCGTCCGTCGAAACCGAGATCGACGGAAGGGGGGGGGGGGGTACGGAAGGACTTGCCTCGCGCAAGAACCTTTCTGGCCAGCATGAGCTTGCGAGCTGCCGAGACAATGGTGAGAATCCTGTCTCGACTGGGCCGAGCCAACTGATTCCAAATGTCCAACACAGCCCCCAGAAAAACTGGGCTGCGAGTAGGAACTAACTCTGACTTTTCCCAAATTATTAGGAAACCCAAGTCTTGAGTAAGATTGACGAGCAAACGAGTCTCGTCCAACAAACGATCGCGCGACTCCGCTAGGAGAAGCCAATCGTCCAGGTAGCAAAATAGCCGAAGGCCGCGTCGCCTCAGTGAGACTGCCAGCACGGCTACGACCTGAGTAAAAACCCGAGGGGCTGGGCGCAGCCCGAAGGGAAGAGCGCGAAAGCGAAAAGTCTCTGAGAGGAAGGAAAACCCTAGAAGATCGCGCGAAGCGCGATGAATGGGAATATGGAAATACGCATCTTTGAGATCTATCGAGATTGCGTAGTCCTTCCTCTTGATCAACGGGAGAATGGAGGCGAGAGTCTCCATCCGAAAATGTACCGAAGGAATGAATTTGTTTATTCTTTTCAAATTCAGTATCAAACGAAGTTTTCCCTAGCGCTTGGGAATGACAAAGATTGGAGAAAGGGAAAGAGACGGCCGTCTCTTACCCTTTCTATAGCCCTCTTTTGCAACAAAGACTCGATCTCTTTTGAAGCATGAGATCGAGCCAGGGCAGACATGGGAGGTGAACGAGTTCTTATAGCCCCTCCGGGGAGCGAAGCGGATAGATCTATGAAGAATCCGTCTCGCACGACGGAGAGCACAAAAGCGTCCCCGGAAAAGGCTTCCCAAGCGGGGAGAAAGAAACGAAGTCGGCCACCTACCATGTCGGAAAGAACAAGCGCTCGGGGAAGACCATCAAAGCCTAGGCTTGGCCTTATGCGAAGCCTCTCCCGCGAGAAGGAGCTGGCTGAGACTCAGTAGGCGGGACCCCAGAAACACGACTTTGTTGACCCGAAGCAGGACCAGCAGGCCTCCGACGGACAGGGGCCCGCGTCGGCTTAGAGTGAGTGTGAAACTGCGTAGTCATGTCAGAGACCTGCTTACGCGCATCAATCTCTCTCTGAAAAACCGTAGCAAATTGACCACCAAAAAGCGAGGGACCCCGAGACGGAACATCCCGGAGAAGCTGCGCGATGTCCGACTCCTTAACCCCAAGGGCCGAAAGAGCCAAGACTCTGCGACGGTACGTAACCGAAGCGGCCGCAGAAGAAAGCTGTGACCACTGCAAACTAAAGAGTATGCAACAGGTCATCAATAACCAGCTTGTCACCATCAGTGACATTCAACTCCTCCGCCCTAGACCTGAGGTCGGAGAGAAAACCTGAAAAAGCAGCCAGACGCATACCCGCTCTGACCTGGTTTTCAACACCGCTCCAACGCTTATCCTCCGACTTAAAGGCGACGGAGGTCAGCGGATTGACCGCCCGTAAACGGCGACTCACCACTAAAATCTCCGGAGAAAGAGATTTAGCTTTGAAAAAGCTGTCTTGATCTTGGGAACCGAAGGCAAAAGCCTTACCCTTAACCGTAACAGGGCGCTTAACCAAAAGCGCAGCCTCGATGCGGTCATACTCCAGCATAAAATCCTCCTCGAGAGAAATACCCTCGGAGGAATCCTGCTGCCTGAACAAACGCGAAGTCGAACCCTGCGCGCGGGTTGACTGAAATTCAGGGAGATATTTAGACAACAAAGCAATCGCTTCCACCCCGCACAGGGCGAGCGATTGAGGCTCCGCCTGCCCAAGCGATTCAGAAACCGAAGCTCGAGAGGCCGCCTCAAACTCTGGTTCCACCCGAGTGGAATGGAACAAAGGACCGCCAACAAAGGACGCAGCAGGCGGACCCTCCCATGGATCAACATAAGTCTCCTCGCCCGGCGGAGCCCCGAGGGCCGCGGGAATAGGAGGCGCATGCGAACCCGACTCAGACAAAGAAGACTCAATCACAATAGGGGCAGAAGCAAGGGTTGAAGTACCCGGTACAAGGGACCAACCCTGATTCTGAGCGAAAGCCCGCATCATGCTGAACATTTCAGCTTGAGAGGAACTAGCCGGGTTAGCCAGGCCAGACGGGCAAGAGGCCGGCAAAACATTGCCCCTTTTTGCCTTTTTCTTGGCCGCCTTCTTGGCTGGCTCGACAAGAGTCGTAGCCGAAACCCTTTTCTTAGAGCGCTTATTCGGATTCGTTCGGATCCCCGAAGCCGCTTCGGAAACACGAACCGAACCCTCCGTGGAGGGACGCTCACCTCCCTCAAAGGGAGTAGTGCGCTGAGGGTATGAACCCAAAGTCTCGCACAAATTACCCATATTGGCTGAGCAAAAAGATGCCATCACCCAGTGCGGGGGCGGACCGAGATGACTCGGTATGTGCCCGTTGACTACTAAAGGCGTGTGAACCCGCTATTGAACCGCTAGGGAGCGGCAATAGGAGAGCACTAGTAGTCACGCACTCAGGTGAAAACACCTGTTGCTCCGAAGAGCGTCCATAATTGTTAGCTCGAGCATTCCCATCAGCTGGCAATGTAGACAGCCCGGGAAGTACTCGTTCCCCCATATGGCATCGGCCGGGGGCTAGGGTTTGAGAACCCAGACCAACATGGACTAAGCCCGTGGGCTGCCCTGCAGTAGTGGGACGCGTCTCCCCCAACGGATTTAAGCGAGTGAACGCTACCGTGCGGGAAACAGCCGCCCCCCCCCCCCCCCCCTTCTGGTCTTGACGACCGGGGGATTGGATTCGAGATATCCAAACCACCTGAACCTGACGGCAGTAGTGGGACGAGTCTCCCCTAACGGATTTAAGCGAGTGAACGCTACCGTGCGGGAAACGGCCGCCCCCCCCCCCCCCCCTTTGGTCTTAACGACCGGGGGGTTGGATTCGAGATATCCAAACCACTAGAGCCTGACGCCACCCATCCCGAAGCCGCAAGCTCCGAGACTGGCAAACTCTGCAGGGAAACACCACTAGGCAACTTACCTGCAGCCCTCCTCCCTCCCCCATGTACCGAAGTACTCGGGAGAGTTCTGGAGGGCCGAGTCGTCTTGCTAGACGACTCTTCGGAAGAAGCAGGTCTCCGCGACCTAGCTGCTTCTTCTTCCGAATTCATAACACTGCAATAAAACAGACAATAAAGTAAACCAAAATATGAAATACTTTAACTGAGTGCAGATAAAAATATCAAAAATTTGGGAGATACGCACAACAAATTTTCACAGCAAAAAACCGTAAGAACAAACACCGAACCCAAAGGCTCGGTGCCAAACGGAAACACCCTCAAACACACAGATATAACTACGTGGGGCTAACCGTGAAAATGAAAACTAATTGCCAAGAATAGGAATCAAAATCCCTTGCAATCGGCAAAAGTGACTAACAAAACACGAGAGTACTATAATGTAAACAAATAAAAGTACCGAAAAGTGCTTTTACGATGCGAAAAAGCGCGCTGAAAAGATACAAAAAGACCTGATTTCAGGAGCGCCGTAACTCGACATCCTAACTCGTCGGGGGCGAGCAAGAAAGAGGAAGATGGCCGTGGCGTGTTGACGCGCGTGAGTGGCGAAGGGGACAATAGGATTACCGGGAGTGCGCACAATATTGTGACTCATTTGTGTTAAATTTTCGAAGGGGTCCCGTAGTCAAGACTACTGGCATAATAGGTAGGTATATATGATTTATTGCAGTAAATTCATATTGATCGACACGGTCAATGAATCACCAAGAGTGACTCATTTTGAACATCACAAAATGTGGATAAATCACCTTTTATATTGTAATGCAAATGAGGTCTTCCGCATGCATTTGTAGATGATAAGTAAATGTATTCAAGTGATGCAAGTAACGCAAGCTTCCCTTCTTCTTAAGAAAAAAAAATCTGCAATTCTCCAATAATTTTGCGCACAACTGTATACAGTACGGATATTTAATGAAATTGATATTTAATGACATGGACAGAAAATTACGTTTTCAACACAACATTGTACGTCATATGTTTGTCTTTGATAAAGCAGAGTGACAGACGAGAAACTAGAAGAGTTATCAAAACGCATCCCGAATGACGACTACACCATGTTCTGTGCTAAGATTGGCATCGAATATGAGAAGGCCATGAACATTCTTACACAGTTCAGCCAAAATTACCGCAGAGCAGTCAGAGATTGCCTGGCACAATGGAAGGTCAGAAGCGGTGGAAGCCTTGATGAGCTAAAACGGATACTTCAAGAGTGTGAACTGAATGGCATGGTGCAATACCTAGAATCGTAGCATTTAGAGGCAAATATTAGCAAGATATCATGTATCAGTAAAGGTGGCGTAGTCGAGTGGTTTGAGGACTTGACTGGGAATGCGTGGGTCGTAGGTTTAAGCACAGACACAGCACTATTCTTTGGAAATAATTATGTATTCAGCTGCAGAAGTACTCCTTCTTTTTCAACATCTTCAAGCAATATTTGTGAGCATAAGTTTGCTCACTTTGATAAAGAATATCAATTTGAAATTTGATATATTATTTATCAGAACACTACTGTTGGAATTACGTATTAAAGGGTTCATTATCCATGTTTTCTTAGTATCATATCACACTGTTGGAATATAAATCTTTATTTAAAAAACATCAATTCATTCGATATGTCAAGGATTTAAGTAAGGCGGACTTGTGTTCATTTTATAAATAAATGGCATATGAAATTCTGCTTCTTCTTAGAATTTTGTAGAATGTGGGGACAACTATTTTTTTCTTAGTCCATTTAAAATCTAACTGATAAACATGTTAAAAGTACTAATGAAAAGGTTGTAATTGTGGCTAGAAGCAATTTATTTAACTGCCCCTAGTTTAGACAAAATCATATTAAAAGCTTTTGACCCCGCAAAGAAATAAACAACAAACGATGTGTGATGTTCAAGCATTATACATGTATGTTGATCAAATCAATAATAAATATATCAAGAGAGAGTCTGTAGCATACAATAATGTAAATTCCCTTACATTAAAACCATTTATAAACCCTAACATACCCAACATACAAACATTAGTTTGAATGTTGGTAGAGAGGATTAATGTCAAATATTTGACACTATTTATCAGGAAATGTATTATTTTTTTATGATGTATAAATCTCTCATATTTTGTCAGAGGGTAAAATTGTGTAGGAATAATACAATATTATTACGTCGACAGCGTTGTCTGTGATTTTCATCAATTTCCCATCATTTGCTATGACTATTCTAAATCCTTATATCAATATATTTACGTCTAATGGAGTCTACTGAAAGCAATGTTTTACCATTTCTTGCCACTAAATTTCCGACCAACTCTACAATATACAGATATATTATTTAAAATATGAAACAGATACACATATCCACATTTACTACAGCATTGTAACGTAGAATTACCTGTATTTTGTTACCTAATCTTTTTTTTCCTGAAGACTTTCAAGAACGATCTTAAAATTTATCTAATCCATTCCAATGTTGGAATTTTTAAATCACCTACATCTAGTCGCCGAATCAAAGGCGTTAATGAAACTAAAGAAATACTTATAATTATGTAGTCAATAATTCACCTGGGGAAGACTGAGGTATTGGCGAGTTGTGTGCAATGTGGAATAAGTAGGTTTTACTCTGAGTTTTGAAATAAGAAAACAGTTATAAGGGTCAATGATTCATTTAAAGAATCCGTTTGCACTGGATGCATCTCCTAGCAATAAACAAACAAGACAAAAGACTTCATGCATGGCTAATCGTCAACAAAATGGAGTGGTGAGTACAAAATGATAAAAGCTAATTGATAGAGAGGTACGTTTTCATTATTAAACCTACTTGACCATGCAGTTAACAACAGAGCAACAAGTATTTCTGGTAACAGAATGGAGACTCTGGGAGCCTTTAATAAATCATGGAAATGCAAGCCTTAATTTACACCAACAGAACTTTGTCGTCCCTGGCTCATTTTATCCGATTGACCTGTCATATGAAAGGGCAGAAAATGAATTTTCTAGAAATGTGATTATCCCTTTGAAATTCAGATATCGTTGGCCAAACGACTTTTTGGTAGCCCTGCTTCAGATTGTTTTTATTCACTCATGCGTGAAGTATGTATCATATGAGTGGCATCAAATGAAAGAAGAAGATCCAAGCTTTACAAATATGTGTCTTTATTAATCACAATTGCGATTAAGATATGATTAAATATCGATAAACCGCGGTATTGTTTTTTTTTTCTGGGACGCACTGTATATAGCTTGTCTTTATGTTCACTGAACGATTTGTTTTCTTGTGATTTGCTGGTCGTACTGCATTAGATTGCAACAATGCTGTAATAGCTTTGATCATAATATATCTATTGGAATTGCAATACATTTACGTGGTTTCGTGATGCTCTCCTTTGAAATATTAATCTGTTTTGCATGCAAATAAACTTGCTGAGAGTGTATTTCCATGATATCTTCGAGAAATTGACTAGCACTTGTAGTTTTCTTTATATCATATGTAATACATGTATATATATTCAACTGGAAGGATCTGCCCAATGCAATCATAAGTTTCTTTGTACATGTTCATTTGGTTTATTCGGTTACAATATACATGTACTTTTATGAGCATGATGAGAGACCATATATCTTCAGACTTAATGATGAATTTATATTGCTCATGTAATTTTCCTAATTGCCATACCATCTTTTAGAGTGTCTTAGTCTGCACGGTTTGCTTTCAAATTTCCATTGTAAATGGTATGTTTGCCATATTAGATTACAACTTTTGAAACTTTGTGAGAGTCCATGAGTCTGCACCTGTCTACGCCGAATCGTCATTGTAAATATTATTTGTTCCATATCATATCAACCTGGAGGAATTGCATTTATGTTCATAAGTGTCCACGATATCCTAATGCATATCTATGTCATATGTACATCAAAGTATAATGTAGTTCTCTTGTGATTGTATTCGCCTGCAAAAATATCATTTTAATGGTGAATATCCACATTTTGCTTCCTTTGATATCATTTCTAGCTATTCAGACTAGATTAGTACACACAAGTCTGCATAATTTTATTTTGAATTTCCTTCGAATATATGTTTTATGTTATATAAGAATATAACTTTTGGATTTTCGTCTAAGAGTGTATGAGTCTGCATATGTGTATGCAACGTCTTTACTTTTCTTTTGTTCTCATTTTTAGGCTCGATATCATATCGATATTTCAATGCATTTTCAATGTGTATACATTTTTTTAAATATGAAAATGATATTCTAGTGATTACGTTCGTGTGCACAAGTTTGCGCATTTCAAGAATGTATATCCATTGTAAATACTTTTCTTTTGTATCATTTCAGGGTATTCAGATTTGAATTGTGTGCGAAAGTCTGCGCATTTTAATGTTCAGTAAAATTTCATATATCATATCAAACTGATGATAATAGAGAAGGCTAAATGCAAATGTCTGGATTTGACATTATACCTGACTGTTGAGATTAGACTTGTATGATTTGTGTCCATAAGTCTGCAGATCTTACTGCAGAATATCCAGTAAAAATCTAATTTATATGGTATAATTTCCAACTGTTGATATTAGATTTGTGAATAGAATGTCCAATGTAAATGACTATCTAACCTCCGAGATTAGATTTGTGTGAATAAGTCTGCACATTTTCATGAAGAGTATTCAGTGTATTAATATCATGTCCAACTATAAATATCAGGTTTGTTTGGAGAATGTCCAATGTAAATGGCTGTATATGATTTGAGAGTGGATTTGTGTGATTTGTGTGCATAAGTCTGCACATTTTAGTGGAGAATGTCCAGTGTAAATCTATTTCATACATGATATCCAACTGTTGATACTAGATTTATTTGCATATTAAGTCTGCACAGTGTTATTTCTTATTTTCATCTTCTGCACATTTTACGGATGAATTTACACTGTATTATTTCCATCCATACTATATATATATGTATATATATATGTCGAATACCAAAGTTGGAATTCCATTTAATTGGTTAGCTTTGTCACTTTATCATTTATATCTACTTTACATTATAACTGATTCTTATGTCACAATAGAATTTATGAGTACGCCCGAGTCTGCACACGTCAATGATAAATTTAAAGACTGAGAAGTGAGTGTTCAAATTTGCACCCCAATATAGGGTGCATTTTATATTTATTTCATATAATATGGAAGTTTCAAAATTTCATTTGAGGGCATATCTTTGTACAGTTTCATCAATTTTTATACTATATTTTATATTATATATAATACTTAATCAGAGGAATTGTATGAGAGAGCCTAAGTCAGCACAGTTTTATGATGAATTTATATTGGAATTGTAATTTTACTCATCTCATATCGTCTGATGAATTAGAGTGCATAAGTCTGCACAATTCTGACTTGAATTACCATCGTAAATTGGATGTTTCTTATATCAGAATACACCCTTTGACATTTCCTTGAGAGTGCATAAGTCTGCACATGTCTATGCAAAATCTTAATTTTAATAGTTATTGTTCCATATCATATCAATCTGCTAGAATTGCATTTTAGTTCTGGTTCTCGACTGTACCTTGATGCATTTCCGTAAAATATCGTATTATTTCAAGGAGAAGCTCCTTGACTATCTCGATAATTATATGTTGTAAAAGTTATTTGTGTGATATCATGCTTGCTTGTTAGAATTGGACTCGTGTTCATAATTGTGCACAACTGTATATTAAATATATTTTTTTGAATATATATTTTTTTACAATTTTGTTTTCATAATCAAGATAAAACTTCTTGGAATTTCGCGAGTGTTCAAAGGTTTGCGCATGTTTATGACATTATATACTGTAAATAGTTTTCGCTCTTTTAAATAGCCACCTGTTAAAATTGCATTTCACTGCAAAGGACAGCACGATATTTTGATGAATTTTCATTTAATGTAAGTACATGTATTCTTGATCAAAGTCGTGCACTTTGGATTGCAATCATATGTTTAAGTCTGCACGTTTCAATGCTGCATTTTAATGTACCTGGTATTTTATTTAGTATCATATTTAACAGCTAAGATAAGATTAATGTACATAAATCTTACAATTTTATTTTGGATTTTAATCGTAAATTTGTTTTATGTTAAATCAGAATACATCTGGACTAGCTTGAGAGTGCATAAGTCTGCACCTGTTAATGGAAAATATGCCAAATTTGTTTTCTTTGATATCATTTCTACCTATTCAGATTAGATTTCTGCACATAAGGCTGTATTATTCTATTTTGAATTTCCATAGTAAAATTGCATTTTGCTTTAATAATGCGAATAACACTTTTGGAATTTTCGTGATTATGCATAGGTCTGCCCATATCAATACCCATTATTTATTGTAAATATTTATTTATTCTACATTATATATCAATGTCTGACTGTCATTTCATTTCATGAGTATCCCGAGATCCAGATGCATTTCCATTCTATTTTTTCGTATGCATGTATCGTAGTTCAAAATAGTACTCCTGTGATTGCATTCTGTGTATACGTCTGCGCATTATGACACTGAGTGCCCAATGTTTGTGTTTTATATGATGTCTTGTCTGGCTATTCGAATTAGATTTGTGTACATAAGTCTGCATGGTTGCATGTTAAATTCCCATGGTAAATTTGTATCATTCTATATCATAAAACAATAACTGGAATTGTGTGACAGCACACGTTTGGCATGAATATGCATTGTACATATGTTTTTTTTTTATCCAACTTGTGAAATTGCATTTGAGTGTATATCTCCGTACAGTTTCAATATTTGTTTCTCTCGTACCTTGATTGATAATGTATAAGTCTGTGCAATTTCACGATGAATTTGCATTGTATAGCCTTTATATGTTTCTCTGTATATAATACCCAACTGTTGGCATTGCACTCGAGTGCCTAGCTCTGTGCAGTTACGTCATATGTTACTATTGTACCTTATATTTGATTGATTCTATATTACAAAAGAACCGCACGAGAGACCAAAAGTCTTCACAATTTCATGATGGATTTATATTCATAACCAATTATTGCCATTGCATTTTAGTGCATAAATCTGCATCATTATCTCGATGCATGTCTATTCTGATATTAGATTTGTGAATAGAATGTCCAATGTATTTGATATATCTAACCGCCGAGATTAGATTTGTGTGATTTGTGTGAATAAGCCTGCACATTTTCATGAAGGGTATTCAGTGTATTAATGTCATGTCCAACTGTAAATTTTAGATTTGTTTGGAGAATGTTAAATGTAAATGACTGTATTTGATTTGAGAATGGATTTTTGTGCATAAATCTGCACATTTTAGTGGAGAATGTCCAGTGTAAATCTGTTTCATACATGATATCCAACTGTTGATAATAGATTCATTTGCATAAGTCTGCACAGTTTTATTTTTTTCATCTTCTGCACATTTTTCGGATGGATTTACACTGTATTATTTCCCTCCATATTATATATATATATATAGGGTACATTTTATTATTCATTTCATATAATATGGAAGTTTCAAAATTTCATTTGAGGGCATATCTTTGTAGAGTTTCATCATTTTTTATACATTATATATAATACTTAATCAGAGGAATTGTATGAGAGAGCCTAAGTCAGCACAGTTTTATGATGAATTTATATTGGACTTGTAATTTTCCCCTTCTCATATCGTCTGATGAATTAGAGTGCATAAGTCTGCACAATTCTGACTTGAATTACCATCGTAAATTGGATGTTGCTTATATCAGAATACAACCTTTGACATTTCCTTGGGAGTGCATAAGTCTGCACCTGTCTATGCAAAATCTCAATATTTATTGTTCCATATCATATCAATCTGCTACAATTGCATTTTAGTTCGTGGGTCTCGACAGTACCTTGATGCATTTCCGTAAAATATCGTACTCTTTGAATTGCGTTCGTGTGCAAGATTCTGCGCATTATTTCAAGGAGAAGCTCCTTGACTATCTCGATAATTATATGTTGTAAAAATAATTTATCTGATATCTTTGCAAGCTTGTTAGAATTGGACTCTTGTTCATAATTGTGCACAACTGTATATTGAATATATTTTTTTGAATATATACAATTTCGTTTTCATAATGAAGATAAAACTTCTTGGAATTTCGCGAGAGTTCAAAAGTCTGCGCATGTGTATGATATTATTTTATTTTGGATTTTAATCGTAAATTTTGTTTATGTTAAATCAGATCTGCACATAAGGCTGCATTTTTCTATTTTGAATTTCCATAGTAAAATTGCATTCTGCTTTAATAATGCGAATAAAACTTTTGGAATTTTCGTGATTGTGCATAGGTCTGCCCATATCAATACCCATTATTTATTGTAAATATTTATTTATTCTACATTATATATCAATGTCTGATTGTCATTTCATTTCATGAGTATCCCGAGATCCAGATGCATTTCCATTGTATTTTTTCGTATGCATGTATCGTAGTTCAAAATAGTACTCTTGTGATTGCATTCTGTGCATACGTCTGCGCATTATGATAGTGAGTGCCCAATGTTTGTGTTTTATTTGATGTCTTGTCTGGCTATTCGAATTAGATTTGTGTACATAAGTCTGCATGATTGCATGTTAAATTCCCATGGTAAATTTGTATCATTCTATATCATAAAACAATAACTGGAATTGTGTGACAGTACATAATCATCACACGTTTGGCATGAATATGCATTGTACATATGTTTTGTTTTATTCAACTTGTGAAATTGCATTTGAGTGTATATCTCCGTACAGTTTCAATATTGTTTCTCTCGTAGCTTGATTGATAATTTACAAGTATGTGCAATTTCACGCTGAATTTGCATTGTAAAGCCTTTATATGTTTCTCTGTATATAATACCCAACTGTTGGCATTGCACTCGAGTGCCTAGCTCTGTGCAGTTACATCATATTTTACTATTGTACCTTATATTTGATTGATTCTATATTACAAAAGAACCGCACGAGAGACCAAAAGTCTTCACAATTTCATGATGGATTTATATTCATAACCACTTGTTGCCATTGCATTTTAGTGCATAAATCTGCATCATTATCTTGATGCATGTCTATTCTATTGTCTCATATATATTTCATTTTCTTACAACGTGATATATGCTTATTAATGGTTAACTCTAAATGGTTTATTTATTGAATGTTAAATAGGAAGTGTATGTTTGTTACGCACAGCTCTTTGTACGTGTTATAAATCAAATGAGTATATGAACTGATCTGAACTAAATATTTTCATAGACGTGTATTCTATATCAAGAAGTCGTATTAGGATTGCATTTATGTGCATACGTCTGCTTTTTCGAGAGAAAATGTCCAAAGCAAGTGCCTTTCTTTGATACAATATCTCACTGTTGAAATTAAATGTGCGTGTATCCCTTGAGCACAAGTGGATTTTGAATTTCCATTGTAAATTTTGACTTGTGTCTAAATATTACGCTTGACATTTAATAAGAGTAAATATGTCTTTTTTCATGCCAAAATTATATTTCAAACGTCTCTACCTCCGTATCATACCCAAATGTTGGAATGCATTACATTACAGGTATGCAAGATACCTATATGGATTTTCATTATAAATATTCAAGTATTTGATAC
Organism: Heliocidaris erythrogramma; assembly: GCA_025617745.1. NCBI lineage: Eukaryota > Metazoa > Echinodermata > Echinoidea > Camarodonta > Echinometridae > Heliocidaris > Heliocidaris erythrogramma. Next base: position 51,813,347 of record CM046863.1, on the reverse strand, counting down.
TAAAAATGTACTATTGCAATTGCATTCCTGTGCAAATTTTCATTAATGAACTTCTGTAGTAACTGAAATGTTCTAGATATCATTTCCGGCTGTGTGAATTTGATTTATACGCATACGTTATCATTTTGTGTAATATAAAATTGTTATCTTTGACGATTCTGTTACCAACTTTGCTTTCCTATTTTGCTACCAATTTAGCTACCAATTTAGCTACTAGCATATTAACACATTTCCCTACATAAGGATGAGCCTTTTTATTTGAATATCTCCAACATGCTATGCCGTTTCATGTTATTTATAATTTTTGGCATTCTAAGTGTGTAGGCCTACATTGAAAATTCAATTACTTTTTCTTAGTTTGTCAACTAATTATTTTTGTTTTCTGTTGTAAAGTTAAACTTTGTTTAAGACTAATTTCTGTTGATGTTGAAAGACATACCTTTTCTTGTTTTGTCTTGTATTGTTCCTAAATCTAGTTTTCAAACAACATTTTCACTGAATTTTCAACATTCAGTTATGAGAAATGCAAAATATTAAAGATTTCATGTATACCTGTTCAAAATATGTAATCATTTTGCAACGACAGGTCTATGTAAAATGTACCTGAAGCGCATATTTCACTATCGTCTATATGCATGATTGGGATACATTCATTTATTATTTGAAAGAAGTATTTTGGGTAACTATAATCATAAGATTCTTATTCCTCCCAAATTCCATTATGTAAATATACTCCAACGAGTGAAAACAATCTCTATACATGTATGACTCTTGTCTGTATACTGCACGGTCAAATCTCTCAGGCTATTAGTATAAGAAAATGATCCACAATGATCCACTTGTTTCAACTATTTCCTAATTATATCCATCGCCGACGGAGACTTTACTTTGTTTTGTTAGAGGTATTGCTATACAGGATGCGTAATTGCATTGCTGAATACAGATGTTGAGTTTAATAATTTCTACGATTCTATATTGAATACGATTTCACAATAAATTCAGATATATATCACACACCCATTCTTTCATCAATTGTTGTTTATCAGCATTGTTATAGGCTGGTATTCCCGAAAGCCGCCTAACTTTAAGCGAGGCTTAACCCCGCCTATTAAAGTTAGCAGATTTAGGCCACTGAATTATGGAGTGCCAAATATCTAACTCTTAATCCTATACAATTCACAACAGTTCTGAAACTAAATACAAATACAATTACTTGTTTTCATGAAGTTGATTTCAAATGTTCATCTCACACTAAAATACAATTTTCAAATGTATTTGTTACATAATTGTAAAAATTTATAAGAAACTTAGGAGTCGACACTTGGCATTTAATGAATCAGCGGCCTAAGATAAGCCAGGCTTAACTTGGACCGCTTTCGAGAATCCGACGTGCCATGATGGGTAGTGAAAGAGATTGAGGGAAGTCAGGAAAGATAGAAACGTATAGATATGGAATGCAGAGAGCTGAATGAAAGCGAGATCCCAAAAGCAATTACAAGAGTGAGAAAGAGAAAAAAAGAAACTTGAATACAAAGTAGATAAGAGAAAAGATGAGAGAAGTACAAAAGCATAAAAAGGTACGGGGCGAGAGGGGCAAATGAAAAAGCGATTACAGATGCAATCATGGGACTAAGAAAAAGGGGGAAAAAATAATTGAATACAAAGAAGATAGGGGAAAAGACAAGAGAAGTACAATCGCATAGAAACTTACGCGGCTTAATGTCAGGGAGTTAAATGATAAAGAGATTGCAATGCAATCATGTGACCAAGAAAATGAGACATAGCGAATTGAATACAAAGCAGAGAGGGGGAGAGGAGAGGATGAAATAGATGATGGGTTGATGAGCCTGTGATAGGAAAAAAGAAAGGAGCAAGATTTTTAAAAGCACATGTATAATGGATGTTTAGACGAAAAATGAGAGAATTTATTATTAATGACACAGCAAGAGATAATGAAATCATAATGAAAGTTAAAGATGGATCTTATTGAAGGTAAAGAAATCTTACATGCGTCATTGTTGACTAAAATGAAGATGTGATTTTATTAGGGAAAAGGGTTCATCCCTATCACTATACAGAAGTATAGTGGTATGAATCATTTCTTCATTCCTTGGGTAAATGGAAAATAAGTAATCAATAAATAATTCGAACATCTGTTAGGCCATTCGCCAATTTCAATTGTTATTCAAAATAACCCTCAGCCTATACCCCCACTGAGATATTCAACACCTTATCAAAACTACGAATGTAGGCTCTGTAATTCGAATACCATGTCTTTTATGCCTGTGTACTGCATACCCAAGTAAACAACAAAGGCAGAGGTTTCAACCATCTTATTGTGATTAGAAGCAACACGCAGTTATGCATTTAGTTCAAGAACAAAAACGGTGCCTGTGTTAATTTTCCACGTCTGGGGATGTATATGTCTACCATTTTCAACGTAAATCGAATCAGACTGTGTACTGGGTATTGTTTTCAGTCGTCTGTGTATGGGGAATTAACTGGAAGACCAATATCGTGGGCACACGGCATTATTATTTTAGCACTGTAATACCCAATAAAACAAACAATAATAGACTATTGCTTTTTGCAGAAAGGAACTTGAAACTCATCTGATACAGACTCAGTCAGTGATTTAACCATGGCCTTGATAAAACGTTCCACGCGGAAGATAGTGGTAAAGTTGATCGGAGTAGGACTAGCTGCGATTGTACTGATAGTACTAATCGAAACGGTAATTAGAGGCCACAATACTGTTCCAAATGTTCAAGGTTCTGGAGGAGAGTTTTCATTCTGGCACAAGATCAGTTGGACGGTGCCTCCGAATCAAGAAAGAGCTGATAAGGCAAAAGCTATAAGCTATGACGGTAGACACAGGAAGTATCTTTCTGAAGCGCTTGTAGATCTGTTCGGGTTTTCTAGTAAATGTCATCTAGATGACGCCGAAAATAATGAAAAAGGTTTGCGTCCATCTCGCGTTATCATTCTCATGCATTCATCCCCAATGGCAGTTGAACTTCGGGACAAAATTCGACAGACGTGGGGTAACCCTGAGGAATGTATGAAACATGGTGTTCTTCTAAAGTTTGTCATGGGAAGTCCGGCTAATCAAGACGAAGTAGAACTCTTAACGAAAGAGTCAAAGATGCATGGCGATGTTTTGGTCGGGAATTTCACCAACACTGTTCGTTCAACCACCATGAAGTCTTTACTTGGCCTTAGATGGATCATTGCCTTTTGTTCTCGAATAGATTACGTAATCGAAGGAAGTGACATAACATTCATGTGGTTAGACAAGCTTCCAAGGTTGTTGCGTAACTTTAAAAAGGATTAAAACCCAAACTCTATTCTTGGGGCGAGATACAACTCTTCCAGAGTTGTCCACGATGTATCAAGTAAGTTCTACGTAGAAAGTGCCGTGTTGAATCGTGAATTCTACCCCGTCTACTGTTCTCTGAGTGCAGGAATCATCATGCCTTTTGCACTGGCGGTTAAACACTACAAGTACGCGTGGTCAACGCCAACCTTGGTGCCTTTCGCTGATGCCCTAATAGGACTAAGTGCTGAGGAGTACGGCTGGAAAGTACGGCATAGTGACGCATTCTCTCTGACACAACTGAAACCGAATGATGCTTGTCCCTTGAGTGACAAGTTCACGGCCTTGTCACCTAAGAACTTATACAGCATCCCTGAAATTTGGGAACAACTTCATGACAGGATGTACATGAAGGAGTGTGACTTCCCTGATCTTGATATCATATATGCGGGAAAATCAGCGGACAACGCCAATTACTTCAAAACGGTCTTGAAAACTGTTAAAGAAAGTCCCGACGTCACCTGTGCAACCCAGGATGTGTTCATGACAGTGCTTATCTCATCCCATCCAGCACGCCAGAACGCAAGGGATGCCATTCGTGGGACCTGGGCCAGTCATAACATATTGAAGTCTCTCTCTAAGAAAGTCAAGGTGTTCTTTCTCATCGGACAACCCAATCCTTCGGATCTCGCACTAAGGTTAACCTTAGACGAAGAGCACGAGCAGAATCGGGATCTCCTAGAGGGGAACTTCCGAGACACTTTCAAGAACCTCACCTTGAAACATATGTTCGGTTTAACCTGGACAGCAGATCATTGCAGCAACGCCATGTATATCTTCAAGGGGGATGACGACGCTTTTGTAAATCTGGAAAACGTCGTGAACCTCCTCCAGGAGATGAATATCCATGGCAAGGGCCTTCGTGAACTTTACCTCGGAAACGGAGGAAGTGAATACCGCAATACAGGCAATAACAGCAGATACCATGTGGCGTCTGAGGAATACAGCGGCAAGGTCTTTCCCCAGTACTGCGTCGGTGGGGGCTATGTGCTCTCCATGGATCTCGTTCTCCCCGTTCTGCAGGAGGCATTGCGAACACCGATGCTGTCTTCGAGGGATGATGTCTTCGTAGGCATCCTTATGAAGAAATTACAAGTGCCTCTGGTGTACAACGATGGATTCCACTACACTATGGGGCCTACTGACACCTGATCCTTAAAGGACAAGAAATTTATGGTGATGCATGTTCATAACGTGGATGGACTTGCTCAGATTTGGAGAAATTTTGTGAAAACTGATGTGCAGTGCTAGCCCGATATTCTCTTTTCCGAATTCACAAAGGAGGTTTTGGTTTAAACCATGGTTTAAAAACCCTCCTAAACGTACGTGCGCACGGAATCTGATCCAATCGTATATTTTCTTTGAGTGCACGCATGGGCAATGTGCGCTTATTTACGCCTATTTCAGTACAGTTACGGAGGTTTAAACCTCATTTGTGAATTCGGAATGTCGGATATAGTTGAAATTAGGCATCAGCGGGCAATACAGAAATATCCTCATATCGTTACAATTATCGCTTTTAAAAAGAGAATAGGCGAAACAAAACAGGACTGGGATGTTAATAACAAAGAGGGTGTTAATAACAAAGAGTTAAGTTTGACTTAAAGTCGCACTTAAATTCTTAGTCGCGTGATGTATATAACGCATCACCGCATTGGTCAGATCATACTCAGGGGACGCGCATTATTGCGTAATCTACCAATAAGACAACGCGTTTAATACCGTATGCGCATTAGCATGACTTTCAAACGTAACGCTTTGTGAAACACCCCCTGGGCCCTCTTCAATAAAACGTTGCGTTTAATCGCAAGTTGAAAAATTAAACGCAACTTGGATTTTCAACCAATCAGGATCGCGTATTTGAGACTTGTGTTAATTTTTTTTAGTTGCGTTTAATCGCAACTTGCTATGCATGAGGGCCCACATCAGGCTTGATCTTGAGAACTCAAGATTTTCCATGACTTTTCGCTGTCTGTGGCAGCATTAGGAATCGGTTGTTTTGTTAGGATCTGCCAAATATGGTATAATTAGAAGTGAAATGTGCAATACATGTAATGTAATGTAAATGACTGAAGCCTGCGTTGTGTTCCATCTGGGCTCGATTATAGAGTATTGTCATGAGCTTAATGTCATGAATGAAAATCTTGAAGCTTTATTTGTTGAAGTGTTCATTTCTGGTAAAAAAAAATATTGTAATTGGAGTCGTGTACAGACCTCCCAATGGTAATATAAATTTCTTTATGGATGAAATGCAGAGAGCTTTAGAAAGCCAGATACTCAATGGTAAATCCTTATTTTTGGTTGGAGATTATAACATAAACCTTTTGCAGCACAATGTCGATGCCCATGTTAATGATTTCCTAAATTTGCTAATGTCATTCTCACTGTTGCCCTTGATAACAAAACCAACAAGAGTAACTGAGGCCTCTGCTACTCTAATTGACAATATCTTTAGTAACTTGCAACCTTTCCCTTCTTCTAGTATTATTGTGTCAGACTTGTCTGACCATTTTCCAGTGTATACTTCAATCCCTTTGGGTATAAACCCTGTAGTCACCCCAAAGAACACTAATGTTCGAAGGAGCACTCCAGAAAATATTAATCGGTTTAGAGAGGCTTTAGTGGCGACAGACTGGAGTGATGTTCTTTCGAGTCAGTGTGTAGAAGGTGCCTTCGATATTTTCATGAATAGGTTTTTATCATTGTATAATGCCAATATTCCAGTAATAAAGAGTAAAAACAAACGTAGAAGAACCCCGCGTATGCCGTGGGTCACCAAAGCTATGCTTAAATCAATAAACCGAAAAAATGAGCTGTTCTATAACTATAAGAAAGTTGGGACGGAAGCACTAAAAAGGAAATATTCTGTTTACAGAAATGCGTTGACTTCTGTTCTGCGAGCAGCCAAAAAACAATATTATTTTGCACAGTTCCAAGCAACTTATAATAATATCAAGGGCACGTGGAAAGTGATAAGAAATGTATTCCAAGCACCATCTAAAGTAGCATGTATAAGACAACTGAATATAGATGACCAACTGGTTGAAGATACAGATATTATAGTGGAAAAGTTTAATGATTTTTTTTGTAACATCGGTTCGAATCTGAAAAAAAATATTCCAAAGAGTCAAACTGATTTCCACGATTATTTAGGAGAACCTAACGTGCAGAGCTTATTTTTGGTGCCCACAAACGATGAAGAATTGCTCGGTATTGTTAGAGCCCTGAAGAACAAGAAAAGTCCTGGGTATGATCATATTGGGAATGAACTTATTAAGCAAGTTATTGGCGGTGTTCTTCAACCACTAGTTCATATTTTTAATTTGTCTATGTCAATTGGAGTCGTACCACTAAACATGAAGATTGCAAAAGTTGTACCAATTTTCAAAAAGGGTGACTCACAGTCACTGACGAATTATCGTCCGATCTCTCTGTTAATATGTTTCTCAAAAATTCTGGAAAAACTTATCTACAGTAGAACTATAACTTTTTTAAAGAAATCATCTGTCTTCAGTAATTATCAGTTTGGTTTTCGAGAGAAGCATACAACTACGCATGCAATTTTACACCTTATAGATAAACTTGCTTTTGCTTTAGATAGTCACTTACACACCATTGGTACCTTTTTAGACTTTTCCAAGGCCTTTGACACTGTAGACCATGAAATTCTCTTGAGTAAATTATGTCATTATGGTGTCAGGGGAGTCACCTTGGATTGGTACAGGAGTTATCTTACTGATAGAAAACAATATGTGTCTTTAAATGGAACTGACTCTTACACCAAAAATGTAACATGTGGTGTTCCCCAGGGATCCCTTTTGGGACCACTCTTATTTATTTTATATATTAATTTTCAACGCTCATCAAGTGTACTATCTTTCATATTTTTTGCTGATGACTCAAGTGTATTTTTTTCTCACAAATGTCCACAAACATTGTTGGAAACTGTCAACGAGGAGTTTCGAAATGTAATGAAGTGGATTAATGCTAATAAGTTATCATTGAATCTAAAAAAAACTAATTATATGCTGTTTAGTAATTCAGTCAAATTTTTGCCAGGCGATGTCACATTTAATAATGTCCCTATTGAGAGAGTAACTTCAACAAAATTTCTTGGGATATACATAGATGAGAAACTGAGTTGGAAAGCTCATGTGGACAATTTAAGTAAAGTGTTATCAAAACACAGTGGAGTTATTTATAAGTTGAGATCATGTATACCTCAGGAAGTATTGTTCATTTTGTACTCTACTCTTATTCTATCATATATTAATTATGGTATATTGGCATGGGGCAAATCAGCTAAAACTCTAATTCATAGGCTTTTTGTTGTACAGAAGCGGGTTATCAGAATAATTTGTAAAGCAAATTATCGTGCTCATACAAATCTACTTTTTTATGAAAACAATATTTTAAAACTAGATGATCTCTATTCAATGCATCTTGGTATGTTCATGTTTAACACTCACTCGGGGGACCTCCCTCCTGTCCTTGTTCAAATCTTTAGAAAAAATAACCAAATTCACAGCCATAATACAAGACAGGCTTCTGCTCTCCATTTACCATATGCAAGGACAACGTTCACTCTGAAAACTATAATGTCCACTGGCCCCAGGTTCTGGAATTCACTTCAGTCTACAGTAACAAATGCTCCAAGCATCTCAGTTTTTAAACGTAGACTCAAGTTATATTTACTTGACAAGTATGTGGATGACACATTAATATAAATATACTGATATATGTAATTATTCTTTATAGTATTGTAGTATAAATTGAATATTTTCCCCTTCCCTCCTTTGCCAGCTTCTCTCCACTTTTGTTTTCTTTCTTTTTCCCCTTCCTTTCTTTCATGTTGTCAGTTATGTCTGCTTTCTTTCTTTTCCTATATTCCTAGTGCTCTCTCCCTCACTCTACTCTCTATCCTATTTCTCTTCCTTCATGAATCCCTTTTCTTCCTCTTCTTCTTTGTATCCATTTGTAAATACGCCATAAACTGTATTCCTGCTTGCCTTATGCACCCAGAGAGTAATAACTCATCGATGTATCGATGAGCTTGGGCCTGTATTTTGTTGTTGCCATGGATGGGCTGTTCCTGCTCATATGACATTTATTTCACACACACACGATGTTTGTTATAACTAACCTGGTGTGATGGGGATGTGCGCATCTTCGGGTATGGTAGTTATGATCAAGAACCTGGATCATTAGGTCCATGCTGTGGTCGATGCATCATTGGGTAGTTGTTTTCTTGGTGTATTATGTAAATAGCTGTATATATTTCACATTTATACACTTCTTTTCTTGTTGTTTGTTCGTTTTTCTTTTTTTTTTTAAATCATGAACCAGTTATCTTTGTCATATCAATTGAGGGACCTTAACTCAACAAGCTGTGCTTCAACCAAGGTCTCCTCGTCTTTCTTCGCTTTATTTATTTTGTATACTTCTGAAATTGTGTATTAGAAGAAAATTCTTGTACTGTTATGATTACACTCTATGCTTTGTTACATGTGTTTTCTGAAAGACAAAATAAAAACTTGAACTTGAACTTGTTAACGTGCCCCTCCCTTGTTTCATAGACGCAGGATAGGACGTTAACTGGAGTTAACTGGAGGCCCCGTGTAGAGGACAGTCACCACATTTGCACCTTAAGAACCCACTGCACTATTCGAATAAGAGTAGGGGAAAACCCGGTGTAGTGGTACACCTGCACATCCCCATCAGTTACATGGGGAGGAGAGACCTAAGGGTTACAATGATTCAGTTCGCTTTTCCCCTCCCAGGCACAGGTGACGCCAAATACTTAATAATAATAATTATTATTATTATTCCGCTTGTTTGAGACAAGCACAAGAGCAAAGTGACAAATCAATCATAACAATGCCAAGCGGTTTAGCTCTCTTAATTTTTTTACCAACATGTGATCAATGCTTACTTTTCAAATATCTGCACTTTTTTAACCATCTAATTCACAAAATATTGTGTACAAAACTTGTGGGAAATTTATGACCATTTCATATGATACAAAGCATTATTAGTTTCCCCAACTTTATGCATAAGAATTATAAATATTACATTGAATTTCCTTTTGTCCATTATTTGTTGGTTTCTCATTTGTTTACTATCGTTTAATGTTGAAATAAGGTAAGATCTGTATTAAAATCAGCAAGTTTCTCTGAAAATTTCTATGGTAGCATAAATTATAATCACATAGTTACAACGCTTGATTTATGTTACAAAATTTTGATATGCATCGACTACCATATACCTTCCCTTTGTAGAGCAATTGGTGAATGGAAATGACAAGTATATCTGTCACATATATACGTTACATCGGCACTGAAAGAGTAAAGTGACACCGCTTAGAGAGAGAAAAAAAAACAAGTACCAAATAGCACAGAACACGGCGCGAGGGCAAAACAGTAAAAGGAAGCTTTTTAGGTGTGAGGAATGGGAGTAAAGACTCTAACACTTCCATCCTATAAGAAACGAAGCATCATGTTGCATGGTAGTCAAGCTCTTTAAACTTGACAGCCATTATCGTTTAACATCATTTTGAACCCGATTTGACTGGCCCGAAAATGTCTCTCACCTCGCTCTCTCTCTCTCTCACTCATTGTCCCTCTCTCTCTCTTGCTCTCGCTTACTCCCTCTCTCTCTCTCTCTCACAAACACACACACACTTCCTGTTCATTCCATGATTTCTTTAACATCACGCGTATAAAATAATTACCAAATGTGAGAGGAATATAATGTGATCATAAATTAATTTTGAAATTTATGTATTATTCTCATAACATTATTAGGTATGATTACATGATCAAAAGGAAATAATTTGCTACACATACATGCACTCAGTGTAAAACAAAAATTTTAACATTTGTACAATTATTGAAATACTTGGTTTTGTGGTATGAACAGAAAGACTTTCTTGTTTTGTGTAATGATTAGCTTTCCATTGGGCCATGCCCTGCCAAGTGGTGTCAAAAACATTTAATGTGTTTAGCTATATATCTTTCCATTTTGTACGACTTCCATAATAAACATATCAAATCCTAAACTGTAGGTTATGTTTATTTGAGTCTGCTCATACATGTCATATTTATTATTGTCTAGGCTGGTTGAACAAAACATAATCTTCAATAAACCGAGTATTACGGTCTTTTCATTAAGAAGAACAAATTGAAACATCCTTAATTTTTTCCCTAACTGGCATCAAAACTCTTGTATCTCTAGCACATTTCCAGAATAGAAGATCAATAGTTTCCTTGTCTATTAGTTACAGAAAGGAAGGTAAAACTATCCTGGATCTGTCACAAAATCTATAATCCTTTAAATTCCAGCTTTAGCCTACCTGTCAAGCTCTCTTCTGATTTTTTTTAGTAGGACTTTCGGCTTCATCCCCTACGAAGTGGTTGTGATGTGTAAACAGCAATGAGTTACATGTGGATACTTCCTTTCCATGTCGATCTGAGGAAAAGGAAAAAAAAGTATTATTTTTCACAAAGTATCTTGGTCTCGTCTAAAATCAAGACTGAATAGTCTTTAAAGCCCCGTCGCCCCCCTCCCCCTTCCCTTAAACGAAACCCCAACATGCTTTTGGCCTTTTACCACTTGAGCTCAATTTTCGTTGCATTGGGCCAAATCACATGTTTTTAGACCAAAGCAAAGCGATTCTGACCAGATCCTGATAATAAATAAGTCTAGGACTAGACTCAGATGCGTAATGAGCCAAAAATTTTGAGGGGTCTGAGCGTAAGCATATGGGGGCCCAATATCTGAATACTTTTGAGCGAGCGAAGCGAGAAAAAAAATTGACCTTTTTAAAATGAAAATTTAAAAAAAGAATATGCAGCCCTCCAATCACTACGCCAGTGACTACACTGAAGAAAATGTAGACTAGGACTAGAAAATGTAGACTCGTTTGGAAGCTCTCTAAGACATAGACAAATCAATTCTTTTATA